>CM021697.1:33035979-33080220 GCA_011074415.1 Stictonetta naevosa | reverse complement strand
CATCCACAGCTTCTCTGAGCAACCTGTTCCAGTGCCTCACCACCCTCACAGTAAAAAATTTCTTCCTAATATCTAATCTAAATCTGCCCTTTTTTAGTTTAAAACCATGACTCCCTGTCCTATAACTACACTTCCTAACAAAGTGTCCTCCCCAGCTTTCCTCTGGCCCCCTTTAGGTAGTGGAAGGCCGCTATAAGTTCTCCCTGAAGCCTTCTCTTCTCCAGGCTGAACAACCCCAATTTCCTCAGCCATAGGAAAGGTGCTCCAGCCCTCTGATCATCCTCGTGTCCCTTCTCTGGACTTGTTCTAATATTTCCATGTCCTTCTTGTGATGGGGGCCCCCAAGAGCATAGTAGAGGGGGAGAATCACTTTCCTTGACCTGGTGGACACAATTCTTTTGATGTAGCCCAGGATATGGTTGGCTTTCTGGGCTGCACTGCACATGGTTAGCTCATGTTGAGCTTCTTATCAACCAATACCCCCAGGTCCTTCTCCTCAGTTCTGCTCTAAATCCATTCATTGCCCAGGCTGTATTTGTCCTTGGGATTGCCCTGGCCCAGATTCAGGACACATTTCACCTTGTTCAACTTCATGAGGTTCACACAGGCCCACCTTTCAAGCTTGTCCAGGTCCCTCAGAATGGTATCCCTTCCCTCCAGCATGCCGACTGCACCACACAGCTTTGTGTCACTGGCAAATTTGCTGAGGGTACACTCAGTCCAACTGCCCATGTCACCAATAAAGTGTTAAACAATTCCAGTTTCAACACTGATCCTTGAGGAACACCACTTGTTACTGATCTCCACCTGGACATTGTGCCGTGGACCACAACACTTTGAGTGCGACCATCCAGCTAATTCCTTACCCACCGAGTGGTCCATCTGTCAAATCCATGTTTCCAGTTTAGAGACATGGATATCAATGTCAAATGCTTTGCACAAGTCCAGGTAGATGACATCAGTCCCCTGTCCACCAATGTTGTTAACTCAGTCATAGAAAGCCACCAGATTTGTCAGGCACAATCTGCCCTTAGTGAAGCTATTCTGGCTGTCACAAATCACCTCCTTATTTTCGATGTGCATTAGCATAGTTTCCAGGAGGATCTGCTCCATGATCTTGCCAGGCACAGAGGTAACACAGACTTGGCCTGTAGTTCCCTGGGTCTTTTCTTTTTCCCTTTTTAGAAATGGGAGTTAAGTTTCCCTTCTTCCAGTCAGTAGGAACTTCACCTACAAGTTCTCAGATATGATGTATAGTGGCTTAGCATGACATCCACCAGTTCCCTCAGGACCCATGGATGTATCACATAAGGTCCCATGGACTTGTTCAACTTTAGGTTCCTTAGCTGGTCTCAGACCTGATCTTCTCCTGCACTGGCCGGTCCATTATTTTCCTAGTCCCTGCCTTTGCCTTCTTAGGCCCAGGCTATGTGGCTTGAGCTCTTGCCAGTGAAGACTGAGGCCAAAAAGTCATTGAGTACCTCAGTCTTCTCCGTATCCCGGGTGACCAGGTCTCCCGTTTCCTTCCAGAGACGGTCCACAATTTCCCTAGTCTTCCCTTTATCACTGATGTACCTACAGATGCCTTTCTTGTAGCCCTTGATGTCCCTGGCCAAATTTAGTTCTAACAGGGCTTTGGCTTTCATACATAACCTGATCCCTGGCTGCTCAGACAATAGCACTCACAGTCTAACTGTCCTTGCTTCCACTCTCTGTAGGCCTCCTTCTTCTGAGTTTTTTTGTTTTGTTTTGTTTGTTTGTTTTGCTTATTGTTGTTGTTTTCCTTAATAAGGTTGTTACTGATGCTCAGATGGTGATTAAAATGTCATATCTGTTGTGTGTCCATATTTATCTTTCTGCTCTATTGCATATTGTAGTGGAATTAGATAAAAAGAAAAAAATAACAGTTTATTTTGTCATAAAGCTGCTGGAAAATGCTGACATATGAATTACATATTTCAGGAGTTCCAAGGAAGCAACTAGCTGGTAGAAGTGATGGTGCAAAGACTTGAAAGGGAAAGCACATCATGGGGAAAAAATAAAAATAAAAATAAAATCAGGGAAAGGAATGAGATGATGGGATTGAATGTGTCTGCTTGTGTGGCTTTTCATCTTCATGTGAGGTTAGCAAAAGGAAATAATTGGTCTAAGAAGCAATGCTTTAGAGCTAAAATGGAATGTGGAACTGAAGGCCAAAATGCCCAGTTTATAGGTGGTTTTTACTGTTTCAAAATATCTGCAGCTGTTCTAGCATATTGGAATTTGTTACTACAGAGTAACACTATAGTTGCTTTATAGCTTCTGGTTGCCTTCAGTACAGACCATTTTCTTGTTTCCTAGCTGTGTGAATATTCATTAGCAAAATCCAATCACCCCCCCCATTTTCCTTCCTGTTCTAAATAACTCTAAAAGGAAACCATAGGCTATAACCACTTTAGACATTAGGATGAAAATAAATTTGGTTTTCTTTTAATTAACCAGTTTAAGTGATGGTTGCTATTGTCAGACATCTTCTGCAGCAACAAATCAAAACACATAAAGAACGAATGCACCTACTGCAGACAGATGAAAAATCACAACACGTTTTTGTCATTGGCCAGCCCTTAGATAAAATAGAAGCACTGATTCAAAGTTGTGATATTGACCCACAACTGCAGTCATTCAATTAGATAATTTTCTCTTAAATTTGACTACTGTTCATAGTAGAAACTTTATTGACAGGAGTAATATTAATAATAAAAATAACATCATTGCAAATGCAGCTGATATGAAAAAAAAAAAAAAAAACTGAAAATTAAAGTTAATTTTCTACTTAAAATAACAGTCCTTAAGTTCTTAATGACTGGTTTTGAACTTGAAGAAATGTTCCAGAATTATGGCACCCCAATAAAACATTTTTAATTTTATAGAAATCAAAGTTATCCTTCATTACCATACAGTCAAATCAGCACACAGCATCATTCTACAGGAAGAAAATGTGACATTTTACAGACAAAGATGAGAATCTGGGGCAGCACCCGGATTTGGATCCTGCTGTAATACTATTTTTTTTGTTTGTTTCCTGACACTTTGAATACCCAAGGTACAAAAGAAGGAAAAAATCTGGTGTCAGATAATCCTGAAGATGATGCAATAGTGGTAGAATAACTGCTAGTCAGGTCCTAGTGATTTTCCCTCTTTTAAAAAGTTGGGGGGCAGATAAATTGATTGTTTAATTTGATTTCAATCACCATTATAAATAAATATGACTCTAAAAATATGTAATTAATTAAAAGTCTGTTTTCTGCTTTATCATTCTACTGTGAATCAAGTGCTCATTGCTTGCATGTTCTAACTGTTTAGTAAGATTTTATCTATGCACAATTTAACTCTGTGTGCAATTTTAGCACTGTTAGCAGCCTAAAGACTCATAAAGAGCCTGACCATATGTTCTAATGCTCTTCAACTTTTAGTACAAAATTCAAAGTATGCTTTCTAAAAATATTTTTAGACTCCTAAACAAACGTTGGTGCTGTGCTAGGAATAGTCCATGAACACATCACAGCTTTTTCAAAATCGTCTAACATTTTCATAGTAATAGAGAAACCACAGTAAAATAATAAGGGTGGGGGTGCGGGTGGGGGTGGGGAGAGAGAGAGAGAGAGAGGCAGGGAGAGAGAGGGAGGGAGGGAGAGAAAAAGACCCATTCTCACTTACGCATCACTTATTTTCTCAATTTCCACACCATTATGGACTATGATTAACTAAATAATATCAAACTCAGTCAAGGCTTCAAAGGAAATCAGCAAATAAGATCTAAAGCCTGTAAGATAATGTTAGTGATTCAAGATTCCTTATTCCGTTTTTGTATTGATCCATTACCTGGTGTATTCTATGCTGCTGACATAAGTATTCCATAAATCCCATGTCCAAGTAACTTAAAGTTATTAAGGATCGTGAAGTTCACTGTATGTATCACCAAAGAATTTATATAGAATACATTCTAGCTTACATCATCTCTATTTTCTGGAGATTCCATTTCTTCTCTATCTTTTCTTCAAAACACATGTATGATTTATCTATGTCGATGGGAAAAGCTTCCCTCTTAGAAAAGCTCATCACTTCAGTGTATGATTGATAGAGTGGCCCCACCTAAACCTTACAGTATTTGATCATTATCTAAACTTTTTTTTTTATTTATTTATTTTTCTTGTTTCAGTTGTTCTTCTAGATATAGATGGATACTTAAAGAATATTCTAGTTTATGGAAGGTTGATGACATATTTTCTTCACCTTTGCTGGTAAAATATATGTATACAAGGAAAAAAAATCTGTTGGCTCACTTCAAATCAGCAAGCCTAGAAATAAGACTTGAATAGTATAAAATTACTATAAATTATTAGAGAAACACTTCAAAATCTTTCTTCGGGAATAGTGACTCTTTTACCAGTTGCATTACTGCAGCAATGAGGTTGTCCTTTTATTCTCTGGTCCTGTACTGCAGCACCACATTGTGGAAAGAAGAGCAGCAATGGGAAGAAACACAGCAATGTGCAAGACATAGTAGGGGACATCTACACTGTGTACTCTGGGGCATTTGTATGCCCATATAATGCAAACCATACTCATACTATAAACTCACTTCACCTAAGAGATGCATGCATGTCTTCAGTCTAACTCTCTGTCCTCTCACTCTTTTTTTTTTACCCTAAATTTTCTCATACCTCTTTTTCCTAGAAACTGTTAGACACTTTGTCTTAACTGATGGGGTGTTCAATTCTTTGCTTTCAAAGCAACTTGCTCTGGACTGTTAAAACATTACTAATTGCTCCCTCAACCTGAAGATGATTCCCTACCAAGAATGAGCATAGAAGTGACACAGACATTCTTACAAAACAGAGGTGAAATATGTTCAAGAAATATGTTCATTTTTGTCTGTGCAATCAAGAACACAATTATGAGTCTACTTCAGAGAATCTGACACTGTCAGAGACATGCTATCGTAGTGTGCAAAGCCAAAATTGTCTGTCTGGGATGGCAATCAAAAATCCATTTGCAAATACAACCTGTGCATATTCTTTGAGCAATGTGTATGACACTGTTTGAATCACGGAGACCCCAATGTCATCAAATTCCTTTTTTAACTAAAAAGAACCCAAGTTATATACATATAAATATATTATAGGACAGATATAGAATCACATCAGAGTCAGATGGATCCATTATTTTCTAACCAAGAACAGACTTTTGAAGAAATCTGGTTTTGGTGAAAATGCACTCTTTATTTGTATCTTTTATCATGAAAATTTTGCCAATAGCTTTTTGTTGTGTTGTCCAGGGTTATATTTATCAGTAATAACACTTATCTGAGTAACTTCAATTGAAAATATAATGAATATAGGAAAGAAATATTTACCTAAACTTTCACAGGTAAAATGATCTAATTAAAAAAAAAAAAAAAAAAAAAAACAATGTTTCATAAGTGCCCTTGTTCTCCCTGACCATTCTCTGCAGTGGAAACTCTCAGTGTTTTATTTGGATCACAAAAGGAAAGAAACAAAAACCTAAAGCCACTAATCACTGATTACGTTTCCTAGTGCTGCTCCTGATCTTTGTAGACACCTGGAGATAGAAGGTAATGATGTAAAATATTTATGTTGCATATATTTATATTATTTATATTGATATTTACATAAATATTATGTTCTGGGATTTATGGTTAGATAATTCTTGTCAGTGTGGACATTTTGGCAGGTCTCATTCTTTTGTTTCTGACCCTAATACTCCATCCAGTGGCCTATTGTTTGTTTGTTTGATTTATTGACTGATTGATTGATTTTTATTACATTTTGTTTTGTTATGTTAATATGGGTCTCAGCATGTTCATAATGTTAAGGGAACTCAAAAACTTAAAACTTGATATTGACTATGACTTAAAAAAACTTTAGGTCTGATCATGATACAATAAATTCCCAGTCAACCCTGAACTTGTGCGGGATTTGCTGCTCCACCTAGATGCATACAAGTCCGTGGGGCCTGATGGGATTCATCCCAGGGTACTCAGAGAGCTGGCTGATGTCATCGTGGGACTCCTCTAAATTGTTCTTCAAAGGTCTTAGAAATCTGGAGAGGTCACATTTGACTGGAAGCTGGCAAATGTGGTTCCAGTTTTCAAGAAGGGCAAGAAAGAAGATCCTGACAATTACAGGACTCTCAGTTACACTTCAGTGCCTGGTAAAATCATGGAGAAGATTATTCTGGGAGTTATTGAAAAACACCTGAAGGACAATGCAGTCATTGGTCACAGCCAACATGGGATCACACGGGGAAGGTCATTTCTAACAAAGTTAATTTCCTTCTGCAAGATCACCCAGCTAGTTGACCAAAGGAAGCCAGTCAATGTAATCTTTCTAGATATCAGGAAAGCTTTTGATACTATCTCTCACAGTATCCCTCTGGGCAAAATGACCAGAATACAGTTAGATAAAAGCATAATAAGATGGGTGAACAACTGGCTGATGGGTTGAACCCAGACAGTTCTTGTAAATGGGGTTACATCAGGCTGGTGACCTGTCACTAGTGGGGTTAACCAAGGCTCCATTTTAGGACCAGTCCTCTTCAATGTTTTCATAAATGATTTGGTTTAGGACTTGAAGGTTTTTTGACCAAGTTCAAAGACAATATCAAATTGGGTGGAACTGTTGAATCCATCAAAGATGGTGAGGCCTTGCACAGAGATCTAGACAAATTAGAGGGCTGGGCAATCACCAACAATATGGAATTTAACAAGAAAAAGTGCTGGATTCTGCACCTGGGAAGGTGCAGCCATGGTTATATGTACAAACTGGGAGACAAGACACTGGAGAGCAGCCCCACAGAAAGGGATCTGTAGGGTTTTCATTTACAGAAAGCTGAATATGAGCCAGCAGTGTGCCTTGGCAGCCAGGAGGACACACTGTATCCTGGGGTGCATCAAGAATGGCATTACTAGCTGGCTGACAGAAGTGGTTGTTCCACTCTATTCTGCACTCGTGCAGTCTCACCTCAAATGCTACGTGCAGTTTTGGGCACCACTATATAAGAAAGATATAAAACTGTTAGAGAGTGTCTAAAGGAGGGCTACAAAGATGGTGAAGGGTCTGGAGGGGAAGACGTATGAAGATCAGCTGAAGTCACTTGGTTTGTTCAGCCTGGAGAAGAGAAGCCTGAGGAAAGACCTCATAGTGGTCTACAGCTTCCTCACAAAGGCATTGGAGGAGCAGGTGCTGATCTGTTCTCTCTGGTGACCAGTGATAGGACCCAAGGAAACAGCTTGAAGCTGCAACAGGGGTGGTTCAGGCTGGATATCAGAAAAAGGTTTCTCACCAAGAGGGTGGTCAGGCACTGGAACAGGCTCCCCAGGGGAGTGGTCATGGCACTGGGCCTGCTGGAGTTCAAGAAGTGTTTGGACAACACTCTCAGATACATGGTCTGATTTTTTGAGTGGTTATTTGGGACAAAAATGTTAATAAATGGTAATGTTTTCTCAAGAATTTGGGGGGATATGTTCCTTAAATCTATAATAACAATATTTCTAATTTTATTTTTTTTAATTATTATGAGAAATGGAGAAGATGGCCTATGAATTCACTTGGTGAAAAATTGGGGGAAAAGACATCTACAACCCTGGGAATTTTCTAAATGTCTTCAGTAGCATCTTGAATGTCAATACTTACAACAAGACAAATGAGAACAAAGTAACTCACATGGAATGATTTCAAGAGAAAGGTCTGAAGATAAATGAGGTGAAGAAAAAAAAAAAAGAAGCAATTTTGAAAAAGTAAGAATATCTTCTTTTCAACGATGTACAAATCTCAGGCTTGCTGTGTTTGTTTGTATCCTATTCTTTCTCAGTAATCTTAGGTTTCTGTGGTGCTTCTAAACATTTATATTTAAAAGTTAATGTGTTTTTAAAAGATTTCTAATTTATGACTGTTATCACAAAGTTTTGTTATTAAATTTTCATCAGCAGGACTTTCTGTTAAAACTATAATCAATAATCTTCTGCTAGTGTTGACTGTTTTCCATGGTTGAATCATTTTCAGGAATGATAAGGCTCATAGAGAATCAAACTTCCATATTTCATCAAAATACAGGAAAGATGGTTTACAGGAAAAAAAAAAAAAAGAAAAGAAAAAAAAAAGAAATTAAGAAAATATAGCCTGCTACCAATGAACTATCTCCAATAAATAAATAAATATTATTAAGATAACTTCATTAGAAACTCTTGATATTTAGCTATTCACAGCACGTGTTTGAAATTAAGGAATGACATGACTGATTATTTCCTTAAACATAAGCACAGCTAAAATGAAATCCAATATGTATTTCTTATAGCAATGTAATATCCCATTAACTTTATATTTCTGAGCCTAACAGGATAAAATCTGCTCAACTCCACTAAAGAAGTTAAAATAGATTTTTGTTGTTGTTTTCTCATGTGTGAGTTCAATTTTGAAATCTGTAAATAAAAATTTATCATTCAAACTATACTGACATGAATCACACATGGTATTGTATGGTGGCAGGAGCAGCAAAAAGAAAAGAGGCAAAGGGCAGAGGCTGAAAAAAGGAAATTCCACCTAAAGAGTTGAAAAATACTTTCTATTGTGAAGCTGGCTGAACATTTGAAGCTCACCTGGAGAGGTTGTGGAGTCTTCATCCTTGAAAATATTCAAAACTAAACTGGACAAAGCCCTGAACAACATGCTCTAGCTAAATCTGCTTGAGGAGGAGATTGGACCATATGATCTTCAGAAGTGACCTACAAATATCTTGTAGGTCATGGGCTATCCAATATATTATCTATGGGTGAGACCACTAATCTAACTGCTATTTGGTAAGATTACCAGGGAGAAAACTGTAGATATCTCAACCAAGTCACTCTTACAGCATTTTCTGTCTCCCTACCTTCACAGTAAATAATGATTATTTTTTCTAAGAATGGACAATTTTCCTTCATTGCAACCAATTTAGATATGTATCCACGAACACCAAAAATTACCTAAATATCCTGAGAAATTCCAGTGATGAATAGTCAGCAGGAAATACAGCTGAGATCTTGAAGTCTCCTTCTCAAACCCCTGGTCCCCCATATATATGATACACTGATCACTACTACCGGCTATTATTACCACTCAAAGATCTCAGAGAAATGGTTACACCGAATGTAGCTCACAGAGAAAATAACAAAGATGAACTTTTGTTCAAACTCCTTTTATGTATTTTTTCTGTCTCTTTCCTAATGGCTATTCTTAAAGGGGTTCATGCCAGATTAATCTATTGGCCTCATCTGTAAGTAACTTTGACACATTAAACATTTTCTGTCCTCTTTTTGTTGCAGAAGGCACTATTTTTCTGTATTATGTTGCAATAATAGTAATTTCTCTCAGATTGGATGATTAAGCAAACCATTTTCTGTCATTTCTTATGGAGCAGATGATATAAAAGTGTGTTGTGCTTTTTCTTTGCTCTTTTTCAGCTACTTATTGGGATATTCATTACAGTTTCTCAGTTACTGGACCAATTAATAGGAAAAACTGTTAAGAGTGTATGTAAAAGACTGACCCCTGTCAAAATTGGGTTGCAGTATATTCTAATCATAATTATACGAGAAATAAATGCATTCTTCTTCTTTAGTAACAGAAATTTATTTAAATATGATTTATAGAGAAAATAACATTTGACCATGGCAGTATAGTTTTATGTGTTTTGCTGCAATCCCAGACAGTGCTATAGAAACCAAACTTAATGGAAATGTCTGCAAAAAAAAATCATTAATTTGTTGTGAATATACTTCTATTATTTGGACAGGGTTTAAAAGTGAGAAGGCATGACTGCATTTGTGCCTCCACATATAGCTGCCACAGGCTACTAAAGGTCCAGTGAGAAGAGCATAGTGAAAGGTACTTGCACTACTATTTCATCTCAGGAAGGCAATGCATTTTTCTTTTAAATTGATGTTCATCTTACTCATGTTCACTACAAACACAGTTCTGTTCCTGTTTTTATATTACAGCTCTTGTGCTCTAGGACAAAGCACATAAAGCCAAGTGTGTTAACGTTTTTATTCTATTTTAGAGTTTTTTCTGTTTTTGAAAGAATCCATGTAGCTGCAAGTAGTAAGGGTGTTTATTTCATTTGACTGTTGTTTCTGAACAACAGAGACACCAAGGATACTTTGAACCACTGCTTTAGACTGCTTTCACATCACAGACCACTATGCAAGGTATGAAAGCTGTCAAGGAGCAACTTCCCTTCTCAGCTTCATAATTTCTTTGTTGTGCTTATGCTGGGTAACAACATCAAGCTAAAATATCAGTACAGATTTGCAAGGATATGTAACTTAAATAAACTCAGAGTAATGGATAGGTTCAGCTGTGTGGTTATCTTTGATCTTTGGTTTTGTGTCTGTTGTTTATTTTCTTCCTCTCATGTGGCATGAGATTTTGTGTCTTCTATGCTTTGATCGTTGTTCACAGGCCACCCTTCTCTAGTTTCGTCAGACTGCTTTGTAGTCTGGGTCTAACTTCTCCTACTTCTGTTTCATTTTTAGTATTGTCAGCAAATTTGGATTATGGTTGAAATTCTGAAATTCAGTGAGAGAGACATATTCAGGAGACTTCAGATCCTACATAGACATCCAAATAGCCAAATTTACAGGGAACACATCATGAATAAAAGAGTTCTCACCTTGAAGAGTGAATGCTTGACTGGAAATACCTAGTGTGATGACCACATCCCATTTTTTAAAGAATTCTCTTGTGTGGATGTAACCTGCTCCAAGGACCTCCTGGAAATAGTCTTAAAATTAGAAGGTGTCTTTATATTCCCTTTATTATGAATAATAAAAACTCATGAGTCAAGTTTGGGCTGGAACTGTGTATTTTTCTCCTGGGAAAGACACTGGGCCACAAGGAGGGATATTCTCGTAAATTCTGTCAAGGGTCCTACTTTATTTGATCACATACTTTATGTCTATACACCTACTGAAGACAGGTCACAACCAAGTGACACTGACAGGTTCATGACCACACTTCACACGGCTTCTCCCCCACTGCTCCCCAGCAGATACAGTCTGGGAAAAGACAAGCCCAGGAGGAAGCTGGAACTCCCGAAAACACAGCCAGGAAACTAATAACTGTGCAACAGAGGCAACCAGGCATCTAGCTCTTCAGCTGTCTCTTGAGCTTCTTTGTTTAGCAGTGCAAAGATACAATAGTGCCTGGAACAAGCTATTCCCAGGCCATATTAAGATTTGGAAATTAACTGGCAGCATCTGTTCAAACACAGCCTCACACTATGTGTGGGTTTTGCAAAATCTCCTACTTTTTTTTTTTTTTTTTTTTTTTTTTTAACTTGAGACTACTCAGTGTCCTGTACTTTATAACTGGAATTCACTTCATTTATCTGCCTGTCCTTAAAAATAAGAGGAAGTCACAGAGGTAATTGGGTCTCAGATAATACAACTGGAGTGGCACATTTATATTGTTTGATTCAAGCTTCAATATTACAATTGAAGTTGTAGCCTCTAAGTAAATCTTATATTTTGTTCTTCTCTAATATATTTATTTGCTGACTTACACATTATGGTGCCAGTCCCAGAAAAGTACTTTTTTTTTTTTTTTTTTTTTTTTTGACTTCTCAGAATCTTTATGAACCTAAAGCTTGTGAAAGAACAAAAGGGGAAAACTTTATCACTCCTATCAGATGGTAATCTGTACATTTGGCATTTTGCCTAGAAACTTGCAAACTCAATTAAATGCACATATGGTCCATAGCAGGCAAAATCCATTTTTGCCAATGCACATCCTTCTTACAGCACTTCCAAACTCTACCTATGCTAGATAGCTTTTTCCACATAGGTGATTTTTGCACTTCTCCAGCAGCATCAGCTCAGCATATTGTCTTCTCTGCCCTGGAAGAATACAGGGAAGAATGCCAAGATGAGCATCAGTTTGAACTCCACAGGGGTGATTTTGCTATTGAGGAGCTTTTGTTGAGAAAGACAGGTATGGAGATACCTAGATTTAATGAGCAGTTCTGGTAGAATTAATAAATCTTCTCAATATTCCCTGAAGCAGCTGCTCTCTTTTGAAATAATGAGCATATGGTTTCATTATATTTCATTGATTTGATCCCCATCAGCTAAAGAAATATTTCAGTGGAATGCAAACAACTTACAGAATTTCTGCATATTTCTCACCCTTTTTATTTTTCCTGCCTAAACAGAAAGCTGACTAGCATGTGAAAGTAAGAGCCAGAGGCAGTATTCAGATTCCTTAATATGGGTTGTATGAGGGGTAATGGGGCCTCTGACAATAATGAGAACCTGTGTGTGCCTTGAGGTTACAGATCTTGGGGGTTCCCTTTAAGGTTTTGATTCTGCAAAAGAAACTGTGTGAAAGAAACAAGCTCAATCTGGACGAACCCTACTTATAAACTGTATTCTTTACTTAAAATTCCTCTGTGGAGGTGGGGGGTTGGGCAGGGAGGTGGGTGGGAAGTGTCAAAACATCTTGTTAAACCAGCATGTTCAAACATTGTAAAGAATGATGCCTGATAATTTTAAATCATCTACAAGAACAAAGCTTGCAAAGACTTTTTGTTTATTTATTTATTTATTATATTCTCAGGTGCTAGAGACATTTCCCCACCCAGCTGTTTGAGGGGTAATTGTATTCAATATTTTATCTACTTTGCATCTCGCTACTGACATTAGAAAACCAAATTCTGAAGTGATAGTGAAGTCACCTACAGACTTCTTCTTTTATAAGATCTTTCTGGAAACTGATTTCTGGCAGCTGCAAGCTCACAAGCTAGCATTTTAAAGGTGCCAAAATAAATAAGGAAAGCTTACATATGTTTTCATTAAGAAACTGGATAGTCTTGGCAGCTCTGGACTCTTGAGAAAAGGAGCCATTCCTGGAAAGGCTAGTGACTGACAGGGTGGTTTTCACCCTGCTCTGTCATTGGTGTGGAAGATGGAGATTCTGATTCTGGTTACTTGGCTCTATTCCTTATTCATTGCCACTACAGTATTCTGAAATATACATGTATTTGTTTATTCTATCTGTATATGCATATGTTTTATATGAATATATATTGATGTAGGTGTAAGTATGCATATGTATAGACATAGAGTATATACTGTAGTTTTATAAACAACAAATTACATAATAACAGTTGATGAGATTGTATTTCCTTACCAGAAAAAAAAAAAAAAAAAAAAAGAAAGAAAAAAAAAGTGATATTGCTGAAGGTACTTCAATTTTTCCTTTAAACAATTTTTTAATACAATATGATTTTAAGAATCCCTTTGAGACTTATAGACATTTTCCCATTGTGGCATTTTAGAAGGAAAAATATCCTGCTGCTTTGTGATGATGTGACAACTTACTTTTTCATCTGCTGCAAATGTCTAGTATTGCATCATGTAATTATCAACAGTTTGAAAGCAAAGCAAAAGGATTCACTTCCAGATCTTCACCACAACTGAACCAATCAACTCTAATTGTCAATTCAGGCCTATAAGCTACAAGGCCATGGGGAAACCCATAGTGATATTTTTCAGACATAAGAACTCAGTGTTTTTTAAGAAAAAAGGCTGTATACTTCAATTTTCTTCCAGCAGAAATAAAAGTGGTCTGTTTTGATGGACTGTAAATTGATACTAGGATCAGTCAAAACAATACTTTTCTGTCTTATGGCAAGAAAAATAAACTTGAACATCAAAAAAAAAAAAAAAGTATAACAACTTCATCAGAAAATTTTCAGACTTCAGAGAGCAAATTAATCTCCCCTGCCCTTAAAATTTATCAGAAATACTACATTTGTTATCAAACTAAATTGTAAAGTTAATTTCAGCTTCTGTGGTCCTGCAGAGATTGCAGCACAGTGATGCCTGCTCTTTATTTCTGACATGCGGCAGGGAGATGGATGAATGCAGCACCTCTCTTTTTGTGACATAATCCATACATTATTAATTTTTGTTGTTATTGCTCTAAAGCTGTGAAACAGATGCTGTTCTGAACTGAAAATCACCATTCCAATATGAACAAACACAGTCCCTGAACTACCCAGTCAACTAATTAATGCTGCATTATTTAATAAAGGATGGTAATTCTCAGTTTTCCCCATCTTGTTCCCCTCCCTGCTAATGATAACATTATCTAGCTTAGGCAGGGGGCAGTGAGCAAGTATGTATATGTAGGGAGGTAATGTATAAGGAAAGAGGATGAGTAAGCAGATGAAGCAGGAAGTGTTTCAGTCCAGGAAAAGGATTCTAAAATCTTCTGATTTTGTATTTGTGGGGGAACCTGCAGTATGGCAAAGTGGAAGTAGGATTATAACAATGACTGAGTCATTGAAAGAGGTAGAGAGAACACAGAGACAAAAAGTTAATCTTCCTTCTATTTATTAGATGTTTCTTTACATTTTGTTTTTATTCCAGTCTTGGTTAGGAGGCAAAGGCTGAATGTACCTGTGGAGAGCAAGGGAAATGCTCCTCCACAGGCTCTTTCCTCTCTCTCTCCCTTGTTACCTCTCAATGGGCAATGGATGATGTCAATTATAGCAGGATCAATCTCAGTAGTAAAGATAATTCCATTAGGCATTCTTCAGTCCCAGCATATTCTGCACGTTTTTCTTCATTCCAAGGAAGATGACAAAAGGTGCTGTAAGCAGCAGTACATTAATCCAAACTTGTAAAAACAGCCTGGCACATAAATTCTCTTTTACTCAAAAGATCTGAGAGTAGTCCTAGAATACCTCTATATCCTTGGTCAAACTAATACATTATTTAATTCACTGCAATCCGGTCAAAAAAATAAATAAATAAATAAATAAAATAATAATTAAAAAATCTACATTGTTAATCTTTTCATTCAGCCAATACTCAAAAACTTCTCAGAATAAATTTTAGAAAAGGAGTAAAAAGTTACTGAAAGTAAAAAACAGCTGAAAGCCATATAATAAATGCACTGCTGGCAAAATCTGATAACAAGATGAAAATGAAAAGTGTTTTCTGAGTTAAAAAGATTCACCTGTTTAAAATACGTATTCATTGCATTATTATCCTAGAATCTGAATTATTGTATTTAATAACAGAATTTTTAACTTGATTTAGAGCTTAGAATTCTTATTAAGGAAGAGCAGTTAAATAAGAGCAGTAAATTAAATTATTCATTACTCATCTGTAGAACTTTTTGAATAATACTTTCTATCAATTAACTTCAGAGTACTGTTTAAGTGGAAAATTTAAATTTAAGAAATGATGCATGAAACTTTATTTTTTCTTATATATATTTTTACATAGATATAAAAATATATTTTCAAGCCACAAAATACACTGAAACGTGGATTAATCTGGTTTCAATTGGGAAATCATGTAAATCATCTCATGCAGCCTAACCTTTCACATTCATCCTAATCCTAAATGCTCGTAGATTTTTTCTGAAGAATGAGCAAGGATACTATAAAGGAAGGATACGTCACTGGACAAAGACATAATATCTTCTCTTATCTGCTGTGGGGTTTTGGAGGCTTTGTCTCCTGGGTTTCTCTTGAGCCCTCTCAGAAATTAAAATTCTTCTTTATCTCTAATTTACCTAAGTATGTTTGGCAGGTTGATCTGAGGTAGAATCTGTAAAGGTTTTTTATTATTATTTATTTTTATTTATTTCCCTGATTATGGAAATTAAGAGACTGAGGGCCATGAAGCAGCCTCTCCAAATCAGCTGTTTCATACCTGACATGGATTTATGGGCAACATATGGAAAGAAAGAAGAGATGTTCAGCTGTTTCATTTCCCCTTTGTAGAACCAATGCAGAATAAAGATGAGGGATATCTATCCATCTCCTGGAGCTGGGGCAAGTCAAAAAAAGACACTAGAATAAATGAGTTTCCCTTCCCAATCTTACTTCCCATCAGTTTATCCATACGTCCTTCTGATGAAACAGGCAAAAAAAAAAAAAAAAAAAAAAAAAAAAAGCAATGTTTTGGTTTAGTTTGGTTTTGGTTTTGTTTGCTTGTTTGTTTGTTTTGTTTTGTTTTGTTTTTTCCCTGAAACCTTTTCCTTAGCATCCATTACATGAGCTATACCATGAATTAAAACTCCAAGGGTAAATGCTTGGAGTACCATAGTAACATAAAATACAGTTCCTTATATCCCAGAAAATAAAATTTAATTAAAAGTAAAATATCAAAAAAGTATATATTAGAAATTGCTTTTCAGCATCTTGTGAAGATCATCAACAGTATATATTCTGTAGTGTTTCAGATATGAAAGATATTTAATTCATGTGACTGGAAAGTGACATCTGTGATTTAAGTCAGAACAAATTCTTTGACAGCTATTCTGGGTGGCACAGTAAAACATACAGTATTAGACTAATCAAATAAATTAATGCATTTACAGACATGAACATGAGGAATAAAAGTGTAAATCTCCCCGATCTTCATGAAAAACTTGGGAAGAGATCAAGTTAAAGCCTCTGAAAACAGAATCAGGACAGCCAAATACAAAGTTCCTAAAAGTACTTCAGTTTCACCAGGTTTATTTTTCTTTGTCTCTGCGAGTACATTAAAAACCTGGTGGCTGAAATGTACATATAACCTATGGCCTCAAACAAATGAGACACAAAGGACAGTCTGAAAATAGCCAAAACATCCTGGCTGCAGATGATGAACAGTTTTTATAAAATAAATACTGCCAATTTCCAATGATTTAAAGGGAACTAGGTATACTCGGGTAGATAGGAAAAGATGAGAAGTCCTGGAATTAAATTCATGAAGTGTTGAGTTGCCTCACTTGTCAGCAAGTTGGGAAGCTGTTGAGAGCCTATAACTGGGCTTGGACCACAGCTTTCTTCACATTGTAAGAGATGCTCTAGCCTCAGTTTAGCAATGAATGCACTGAATTACAAACACCTGTTTTGTAAAATTCTAGTATCTCAAAGTATATCAAGTGTCTCAAGCAGAGGTGCTAGGCAGAGAAACCTCACAAACAAAACATAATTGGAAGTACAGTAGACCTACCTCAAAATCCCGTCAATTTAGGGAAAAAAAATAAAAAATAAAAAATTGATATATCCCTCCTATTTTACTGTAACCCTGTCAAGACTTCATGACACAATCTGATTCCACAAGCTTCAAGAAGAGCAGGATTGAGACCTTAGTATGCCACAGGGACATTTTAGTATATTAAAACGTTATGTGCATCTGTCATGTTGTATATAGATACCACCAAGAACAAAAAAAAAAATGTATTTCAGAAAGCCTTTTGTGTTTCAAGTCATGATAATTTTATATGAAAAGTTAATCTTCATTTTTTATGAAACCCAAAGCAAAAGAACTCTTTAAAAAGAACTATTTTAAAGATATTTTGGTTACACCAAAGCAATGCAACAAAGAAAATCAAGATCTTTCATTCATTGTGAGAAAAGTGAAAATACTTTTGAAAGTACCAGAACTATTTGTTCTCCTTCTCTGTTTCTTCTTCAGGAAAACTGTATTAGGGAAATAGACATATTTGTTGACAGACCATATTTTGCTATCAAGTTATTTCAGACACGCTCTAGTATCAAGATGCATTTGCTTTATATTTTGTCTTCTTGCACCAAACATAAAATAAAGAGAAACAATTGCATTACTAAACAATAGTGATTAACTTAGATATCTTATCTTCACCTGTAAAGCCTATAAATGATTCTCCATTGTAGGATCCATGCTTATAGACAGAAACCTAGCTTAACACCTCCAACTGATACCCAGGCAACAAAAAAAAATTATTCTCTTTCTAAATTCCTAGTAGTATTATTTTGTCTTGTATGGTCCTTTCCCTCAGACTTGCTGACCTATATCTTAACTTAAAAAGGGTTCTTTTTCATTACTAGTATGTTTAAGTAATTAAAGAACATTACTGAATTTCTTCCTCAGGTTTTGGTTTTGTTGTTTACGATGTATGTTTTTTTTGTTTGTTTGTTTTTATAGTCTCTCACTCTATCATTAGGTTAATTAGTTCTTTATTGAACTGCAAAATTTAAACAAGATTGGACAGTGTAAAACAGCAACAAAAATAAAAATGATAATAACTTCCGTGCAGCTAAAACCTTTTAAGGTATAGAATCATTATAATAGTTCAAAACCAATACAACGGTTTGTTATCCCTCTAAAACAGCCTCTGTTGGGCAAGACCTTTATTAACAGAAATAAACAAAAATATCTTGTCCCAAGAAGCTTTAAAGCCAGATGAAATGCCTGTAGACTGAAGAAGAGCTTTCATAAACTCTGAATTCCTGAGTCAGAAATCTTTCTCCAGTTTTATTGCAAGTGAATATCAGATGTTACCTTATAAAACTGCAGACATAAAATACAATTTATAAGTGTCTTCACAGTTATAAATTAATATGTAATATGTTGATATTCATTTGATAGTTCTGAATGAGCAATAAAAAACATTTCATTGAAACAAAGCATCACTATTTCATGTTATGAGTTTGAACAGCAAAAAGCCTCTTTATAACAAGTCAAAGAATATATTAAAGTAATAAATAGAGTGTTATCTCTCAAACATTCATGAACTAAGTCTTGAGGAACTTAACTCTATTCAGTCCGTGCATTACATGGCTAAATCTTTGTAGGACTTAGAAGATGGTATATCATTGGCAGGAGATATGTGTATGCTTTGCTTGGCGCAGGTTGTAGCTCATTTTTAATATGAAAATATTACAGAAGGAAATCATTCACTCTAACACTAAGACTTGTTGTGATAACACATAATGGTTATGAATATTATTGCTTATGGATAACACTGCTGTAAAATACATAGAATCTAGTCATAATAGCTAGCAAAAGATGATGAACTGCCTAATTCTGCACTCAGTTTGTCTTTTCAAATCAATTTCCATTATAATTCCTATCAATCTATCTCTCTATATTCTTATTTACACCCAACCACTAAATATGTCCTGTGCTGTACTCCTGAATTACCAGTTAGCCTTTTCTTGACATGAAACTACTGATTATGGAAATTGTGGCAATATTATGAGGGAATTTATTCAAAAAATGAATTAAAATATTACAGTACTGGCAGCCCAGGTGTAGTGTGATTGAGTGAGCATATGGTTTCAAAAGTGGCATGATGTATTTTTCTACTGTGCTTTTATAACAATTTTACTGTAATCTTAGCTTCTATACTGCTTTATTGTGCATAAATATCTCTTGTGTCTTCTACCCTTAAAGGTAGATGAGTGGCAGTTCTTCAGTTCTTGAAATGGAGGGTGACACTTGCTATTTCATCTCATTTACTCAAAGAAAGTATACAAGGAAAAAAAAAAAAAGAAAAAAGAAAAAAAAAAAGTTACTACTATGGACTTCAAACACCTGCCAGTGACAAATTGCTTCAGATTCCCTTTGGAACTATTAACAGACAGTGCTGCAATTGCAGCCCTTCCCAAGTGAAGGGAAACATTTTAAATGAACTAGTGCAGTAGGTGGTGAGCAACTCCTTGACGCATTTCATGCATTTTTCATCATTATTTTATGCAATTATTTGTAAAGAAAGAGTGCAACAGCAGACTCCCTTTCAGTTCCTTGAATGCCACCTTTTACATTTTAATTTCCTTATCAGTTTTTCTAAGCAATGAACATACTACTATTTATTTTATTTTATTCTATTTTATTTTATTATTTTATTATTTTATTTTTATTTTTTTCCTGCAGATTTAGAGCATCTGGTCTGGAGATTAAAATTTTAATAACAACTCACAACACAAAGTCACCCTGAGCTTTGTTGGGGCCGGGGGGAAATATAAGGCTTCCCTCCTGAGATGTCTCAGAACGGATGTAAAATGGAAGCTGAGTCTCAGGCTGCTGCATGAAAATTGCTTTACAGAGCTCAAGAAGTCCTGGTCAATCTTTCTCACTTTATCTAGATTTTTGGTCTTTTCAAAGTTCAGTTTGCATTTGAGGCTACAGAGGAAACTGCAAAACTGGCCAGAATGATTGCTGCCAAAAGAGACATGGCATTAGGACTGCTATTCTCTGCCAGCCATCATATATCGTTCTATATGATAAGGATATTTCCCTGTAGGTTTCCTGATGCTAGTTTGTTTATTAAACATAGTAATAATCTTCAGTGTGGTCCATACAGCATATCAGCAGTAAGAAGTAAAGCATATTGTCAGCAAGGTACATATTGACAGGCATAACTTCTGAATGCAGAACAGTCATGTCTTTGCTTAAAGTCTTGCCAATTAGTTATATGAGGAAGCTATCATTATTTTCATATTTCAGACCTTTTCCTGAGGCAAAATGAAAAAAAAAAAAAAAAAAAAAAAAAAACTGCAAATGCAGTGGTAATTTTATTTAGTTATGGAAGACAGAACTGGAAATTTTTCAGGTGCAGCCAATGAAAATTTTAGCTAAATGCTGAGAAAGCATCAAGCTGGTTTCCTGGCATATTCAGAAAGGTCATGGCAAGTCACTTCGACAGGTGGTGTTTTTGTGAAGAGAGCAAACTGGTAGAAAAGGGTGGAAGTGATTAATTCTGTGTGTTGTTTTGTATGTAAATGTCTCATTTTTGCAGAATTTGTATGTGCATTTCAGGAGTGGATACAGTGAGGCTGACATCACAAAAGAAACAAGCCTTCTTGAAACTTGATTATGCCTTTGAAGGCCTACTGGAATATCATGTCTATCAATAAAGAAAACTTAACCAGGCCCAAAACTCTAATCCAAACCAACTGCAACTCACTGAAAGATAAACATATTTGCTAAGTGTGTGTCAGAAGAGGTTTATTATGCCTTCTTCTATACTTTGCAGTATTCAAGATATCTGCACAAGGATAACAGATATAATTAAGTCTTCTGGAAAGGCAACTATCAGACAGCTGAGATGCTTTAGGGGACCTGAGATTACAAGAAGAATCTATATTTAAGCCAAAGAATGCCACCCAAAAATGTCTTGACATTTAATTAGGAAAGTGTCCTGCCCTCTGAGCAGTGAGCCTGCCATATATAGGATTCCCCAATGCTTAGAGGTTCATTTTCTATTTCTACCTAACACCTAGACAGAATTCAAAAGACATGCTTCTCCCCCAAATCCCCACAACTGCGTGCTCTAAAATGACAGCCTACTACATTTTATTGTAGTCTGCAAGTCAAAAAAAAAAAAAATCACCTGTAAGTGGCAAAACTAATTTTCACATTTAGTCTGCAGGTATTTGAATCAACCTTTTTTTCATCTGTTAGGTAGGACTGAGAAAGATCACAGAATCACAGAATTGTAGGGGTTGGAAGGGACCTCAAGAGATCATCAGTTCCAATCCCCTGCCAAAGCAGCTTCCCTAGAGCAGGTTGCCCAGGTAGGCGTCCAGACAGGCCTTGAATATCTCCAGAGAAGGAGACTCCACAACCTCCCTGGGCAGCCTGTTCCAGTGCTCTGTCACCTTCACCGTGAAGAAGTTTTTTCTCATGTTGGTGCAGAACTTCCTGTGATCCATTTTTGTGTCCAAAAGATCAAGTCAAGAAGTGAGTTTAGCTTTGTAGGTTCTGGCATGGAAAGTCTAAATCTTGCCCCTGAAACAAAGTCACCATATTTGACATCCTCTAATCAATCTACACTGTCTACTGAATGTCTAAACCCTAGTGAAGGGTCTGGAAAACAAGTCTTATAAGGAGCTGTTGAGGGAACTGGGGTTGTTTAGGCTGGAGAAGAGAAGGATCAGGGGAGAACTTATTGCTTTCTACTGCCTGAAAGGAAGTTGTGGGGAGCTGGGTGTTGGTCTCTTCTTGCTAGTTAGCAATAAGACAAGAGGGAAAGGCCTCAAGTTCCACCAGGGAAGTTTCAAGTTGGAAATTAGGAAGAATTTCTTCTCAGAAAGAGTGGTTAGGAATTGGAACAGGTTACCCAGGGAGGTGGTGGAGTCACCATCCCTGGGGTTGTTTAGGGAAACGTTGGGCATGATATCTAGGGACATGGTTTAGTGGGTAACACTGGTGGTAGGGGGATGGTTGGACTAGATGATCCTGGGGGTCTTTCCCAACCTTAATGATTCCAATTCTATGATTCTTCTCTGCCAACATAGCAAGTACTGTTCAGTTTAATATAATATATTTTTGTAACGTTGTCATCTGTAATGGGTTTACGTGGCAAGGTTTTGGTAGGAGGGGGCCGTAGAAGTGGCTTCTGTGAGAAGGATCTGGAAGCTGCCCCATGTTTGGTAAGGGCCCCACTGCTGACCAGAACTGAGCCAATAAGTGATGTTGTTTTGTGCTTCTGTGAGAGCATATTTAAGACAGAAAAAAAAAAAAAAAAAAAAAAAAAACGCTGCACCACACGGCAGCTGGGAGAGTGAGAGGAATGAGAAACAGCCTTACAGGCACCAAGGTCAGCAAAGAAGGAGGGGGAGAGGTGCTCCAGGTGCTGGAGTAGAAGTCCCCGGTGGCCTATGGTGAAGACCATGGTGAAGCAGGTTATCTCCCTGCAGCCCATGGAGTACCACAGTCGAGCAGGGTTCCACGCTGTAGCCCATGGAGGAGACCACAGTGGAGCAGGTGGACCTGCACCAATGGAGGCTGCAGCCTGTGGAAGACCCCTGCTGGAGCAGATCCTGGGCCAGACCTGTAGCCCGTGGAGAGGAGATCACGCAGGAGCAGGTGACCTGGCAGGAGCTGCTGCCCGTAGTTTGCTCCTGAGGGATGGACCCCGTGGTACGGACTCATATCAGGGGCAGTTCTCAAAGAGCTGCTGCCCGTGGGCAGCCCACATTGGATCAGTTCAGCAAGGACTGCATCCCGTGGGAGGGACTCCACAGCACAGGGGACAAGAGTGACCAAGAAGGAGTGGCGGCGAAGAAGCGCTATAGACTGACCATAACCCCCATTGCCCCATTCCCCTGTGCTGTTCAGGGGGAGGAGGTGGAAGAGGACAGATGGTGAGGAAGGTGCTTTTGATTTCTTTCCTTTGTTTCTCACTTCTCTAGCTTGTTAGTAATAGGTAATGAATCTTACTATCTCCCTATGCTGAGTCTGTTTTGCCTGTCACAATAATTACTGTGCAATCTCCCTGTCCTTATCTCAACCCCTGAGCCCTTTTCATCATATTTTCTCCCTGCTCCTCTTTGAGGAGGGGGAGTGAGAGAGCGGTTATGGTTGAGCTCGGCCGCCCACCCGAGTAAAACCACCACATCATCTCTGAAATGTATTAAGGAATCTGAGATAATTAAGGAACATAACAATCGGCTTCAAAAAATCTTGGTGGAGTTGCACCATTTAAGAGGACAGAACAGGAACAGGAACAGAGGAGGAAGGGAAACAAAGGCATCAAAGAGCAGTGATAATTTCAGCAGGAGTCCTGGAGCTACTCAAAGAGAGCCCATAAGCTGTGTAAGATGTTACCTGCAGAAGATACAGTTGTACTTTTTAAGAAGTGGATGAAGGGTCATTTGAGGTTTTGTGCAGAGCTAGGGTTTAAAACTGTCAGTGTTTGCCAACAGACCCAGTTAAAACCTTGTTCCGTAGTAATCACATAATTAGTTAAACTTTCCTGCACTAGAAAGTAGTCTGGTGTGTACTTAGTTTCCTTTTCTTTCTTACATCTGTCCTCTGCTTTCTTTTCAGTTGAACATTCTGCTGCACACATTTCAATTTCCTATTATAACCTGAACAAAAAGATTATTGAATGATTAGAGAGGTAGAAATCATCATCTAACATCTGAAAACTTTCATTTATTTTAATGTGCATTTACTGTCATGGAGCTTAGTCTAAGTAAAATCCACAAGACTATGAAGGGCATCTACAGTGCTTAGTCATGAGGTAGAATA
Source organism: Stictonetta naevosa (assembly GCA_011074415.1). Lineage (NCBI taxonomy): Eukaryota > Metazoa > Chordata > Aves > Anseriformes > Anatidae > Stictonetta > Stictonetta naevosa. The sequence continues at coordinate 33,056,375 of CM021697.1, read as the reverse complement.
ATCCATTTTAATTGCACACATAATTAATTTGAAACTAATTAACTCTTCAGGTAGCACTCCTTGAAGTTTGTGTTCCACGTATATCAAGCAGAATGGCATAGTGTGAAAGGTATAGGTATTATAAGTTTTTAGACCCAAGGCACAAAAAATGGTAGGGAATGGTAGGAGGAAATTGCCCTGGAAAACTGATGGTGAGAATCAAGATCTCCCTGAAAAATGCAAAGCTGAGAATAAGGTTGCATGCTGCATTAGAAAATTCCTATGATTCCAGGGTAATATCCTAAGTTCCAAAAGATATGAAAGATTCAGGAAAATTAAAAGGTAAAATACAGATTTTATTACAATAAAAATATTCACTGAAATACACTTATGGAATATACCATTCTCCTTCAGACCTTTTGGTGGAAGTGCACTTTTTGGGAGGATGGTACAGAAGATTTCAGGGATGGGAGAACAGGAGGTAGAGAAACAAAGGCACTGAAAAAAAAACATCATTCTGAAATGGCAAAATGTTAAATAAAAATAATTAAATAATTAAATAATTTAAACAGGGAAATTACTATGTGTTTTGTATATCAGTAGTCAGCTGCTTTTCTGAAATGGGTAATTTTTCCTTAGGCTAAGAACATGTATTGCTTTGTAGGTTAAATGCAGACAACCTCTTCATGCACTGCTGGAGAATATCTACTAGCAGCAGTAAAATAAGATGAAAGATTTGGGATAAAAGGCTGTCCATGGAGGGAAAATATATATATATATATATATATATATTTAAAAAAAAAAAGGCTGAGTTACATTTGATTTTTTTTTCTCACAAGGCACAAAAAATATATATCAAATCATGTTTCAATTTACAATTATTTTCATTTAGTGTTTGACTGCAAGGATTTACTGTTTAGCAGATGTTCTCTTAACAGAGCATAGAAGTGGTATTCCTGTAGTAATTGATATATTTTGGATTGAGGTACACGAAGTGGGAAAATTCTATGAAAACAAAATATTAAAAATTTGTTTCAGAATAGCAGAAATGCTGCATCAGTTATCTAACTTAATTTAGATTCTCTTTAGTGAGTTTTCAGTTTCTAGGTGAAGACACAGTAAAGTAGTAGAAAAGGACCTGAAAGAAAGAAATACATGAAAGTAATGTTACTCGTGCGCTCTTCATACACAGAAGCATTGTGATCAGACAGATATGTTTGTCTTACAATGTTTTTGTTATAAATAAGTGTATTTCACAGACCTCTTCATAATAGAAAAGAAAGAAATTGGGAAGGAAAAAAAAAAAAGTCTTGACAAAAATTCTTGAAGCTGCCAAATGTTAGATTAGGACCAATTTCAGCTGGTTCCAAAGGGACCTGCTGCTGGCCAGAGATGAGCCTGTGAGAGATGTTGGTTGGGCCTCTTTGAGAGGAGATTTTGGAAAGGGAAAATAACTGCTGTTAATCAGGAGTATTTTGAGTTCTGACACAGACAGAAAAGTGAGTTCCACCTGTACTGGGTTTACATGGCAAGGTTTTGGTAGCAGGGGGCTGCAGGGGTGGCCTCTGTGAGAAGAATCCAGAAGCTGCCTCTTGTTAGGTAAGGGCCAGTTTCAGCCACACCAAAGGGACCCACTGCTGGCCAGAGCCCAGCCAGTGAGCAACGCTGGTTGGACCTCTGGTAGAGCAGATTTCGTAAAGGAAAAAAAAAAAAAAAAAAAAAAAAAGTCCCAGCTGCTGGGCACCAGCAGCTGGGACAGTGAGGAGTGAGAACAAGCCCTGCAGACCCCAAGGCCAGTGCAGGAGGGCAGGAGGTGCTCCAGGCAAGCAGCACAAGTTCCCCTGTGGAGTCCCCAGCGGAGCAGGTGGATGTGGCCTGGAGGAGGCTGCGGCCCATGGAGAGCCCCCGCAGGAGAAGGCCCCTGACCGGAGCTGCAGCCTGGGGAGAGGAGCCAACACAAGAGCAGGGTTCTGGGGGCTGCTGGAGCAGTTTGCTCCTGATGGATGGACCCCATGGTCCATTGCCTCTTGACCTGGCACTGGGCACCACCGAACAAAGCCTGGTTCCGCCTTCTTTTCACCCTCCTTCCAGGTATTTATACACAGTAATAGGAGCCAGCCTCCTCTCCTCCAGGCTGAACAGTCCCAGCTCTCTCAGCTTTTCCTCACAGGAGTGGTGCTTCAGTCCTTTCATCATTTTCATGGCCCTTCTGTGGACTATCGCCAGTCTTATAAGCTTGTGTTTTGCTTAGAAGCAAACAAAGTACACAGACTTAGAGCTGACTGACATCCAGGCATAAAGACATCATATGGTATATAGATCTTGGAGCTAATGCAAGTCTTGTTTTACTCTTATAATGTTGCAGGTACAAATGTTAGCCTTCCCATCTTCAACATTTTCTGTTCCTGAGCTATTACAGAATTACACAGCCTGGACATATAATATGCTATATCTTTCCATAGTGGGAATGTAGACAAAGGTAAATACAATTTTACTGCACTCAAAAAGACCAAGAAAAAGTCACTGTTGTTTTTAGATCATTCTGGACTTCCAAAATCCGCCTTGCTAGGATTTTACCCTGTATCTTTCTAGTTTATTCCTAAATTTTGTCTTCATAGAATCATAGAATGGCTTTGGTTGGAAGGGACCTTAAGGATCATCTAATTCCAACCCTCCTCCAGGAGGAACACCTTCAACTTGAGCAGATTGCTCAAAGCCCCATCCAACCTGGTCTTGAACACCTCCAGGGATGGCACATCCTCAGCTTCTCTGGGCAACCTGTTCCAGTGCCTCATCACTCTCAGAGTAAAGAATTTCTTCCTCGTATCTAATCTAAATCTACCCTTTTTTAGTTTAAAGCCATTACTTCTTGTCGTATCACTACACTCCCTGACAAAGTGTCCCTCCCCAGCTTTCTTGTGGGCTCCCTTTAGGTACTATAAAGTCTCCCCAGACCCTACTCTTCTGCAGGCTGAACAACCCCAACTCCCTCAGCCTATCTTCATAGGAGGTGCTACAGCCCTCTGATTATCCCTCATGAAAATCCTCAGGACTTGCTCTAACACATCTATGTCTTTCTTAGGCTTCATTCTGCTTTATCTAGTATATTAAATGTATCAAGTGAAAGTGTAATAACTTGATTTTAATCTGAAGAGAATGAGATAGAAATTAACTTTATATGGAGTTAGTTTGGAAATAACTATGTAAACTTTTTCTTCCACAATAGTGTCTATAGCAGACTTCTTTAAAATTTATTGAAAATTAAATTGTATTTATTAACATGGTTGTGTTTTAATTTGTTGTTGTTCTTTTGTTTTTATGGCAGTTTTTAACAGCGTTGTTTTCTTATGTCAGCCAAAAATTCTATGTAGCACTGCAGGCAAAAGCTAGCTTATAGGCCTCTTATTCTGAGACACAATCTCATTTAGTTTAATTACATGGAGTACTCTGTCTCGCTTGCCAGTGAGTCCATAACTTTATTCAGATGGTTCTTCTGTAAGGCCCAATAAGCACTTACAGGATGGTTATGCATGGGTATTTTTTCAGGATTTGGCTTCAGTTCAGAAAACACTAAAAAACAGTACTGTGAATGAGAGTTCTGAAAACCTTCCCAAAGCCAATATAACTGATAATTTCTCACAGTATGAGAAACTGTACTTCATCAGCTACTGCCTCGTTTCACACACTGAAATGCCAGGGCTTTCAATTCCATTCCTTTCACTAAGAGTCAACAACAAGTGGAGTGTCAAGCAAAGAAAAGAGTGTCAGCAAGGGTACGCTGGCAACACAAAAAGGTACTATTAGCAAATGTGCAAATGTGCAGTTGCTAATGTTTGAGATGTAATGAAGCCAGAAGAGTGTCTGGATTGCTATGTGGTGCAGCAGAGAAATGAAGAGGTAATGGGTTAGGCATGAGTAGCCCTGTTCTGCAACAGAGGAGTCAGAGGAGTCTACATTTTCTGGTAATACCTAAGGAAAAACTGAGGGCAAGAATGTGTTGTTGGGGGATTTTACATTTCACTTTTTAAACCCTTATTTAGTAAGGACACTAACTGAAGATAAACCTGAGAAGTTCTCTGTTGAACTGTGAGAACATATCTATAGATTTCATGAGCTTTTCTCAGATTCAGACCTAGACTGGAAATTCAGACCTAGACTTTCAAAGTTCCCTCCTTTAATATTTCAGTGTGAACAAAGATTACACCAAATTCTTCATGAGGCAGACCTATTGTATGCTTTTTGAGACTATTTCATAACTTGAGAATATGGTTCAACCACCTGAACATCTCAGAAACTCTTTGGAAATAGTTGAGTAATTCTTCCTGATTTCTAATACCTTCCAGGATTTACTGGACTGTGAGAAAGCACAGAAACAAATCCTCTTGTGGAATACTTCTCCTTCTCTTGTACAAGAGAGACGAAGTAAAGAAAACAGAAAACATTAATCATCTGGAAGGAAACTGAGTTTAGCCCTGCAATGGGAATTATGAGATCTAGGTTATACAACCTTTGACAAATTGTGTTCTTGTTTACAAAGCAGGGACTTAACTCCTGTTTTCAGGATGGTAAAATGGAAACAAGAGCACATAACTGATCTATCACCTGCTTTCCAACTCATATTTTCACAAATGTTTATCAGTTTAAAGTATATAAATATCTGTTTTTTTTTTTCTAAAACTGAAACCTCAACCCTTTAGTGTAATGCATAAAATATTAAGGGATTGAGTTGTGGGAAGCACATTATAAGTGAATACAGAAGACTGGACAGACAAGCAGTAGGGACTCATTTGCACCTCCAAGCACTCCTCCTCCTCAGAGCCCTCTACACACCCAGGAATCCCTTGTGTCTTGATTGCTGGAAGGGAAGTGAGCAGGAAAGGATAGGGCTGAAGATCTTACAGTAAATGTGGGGCATGGCCATAGCACAGAGGATTCATCTGTGTAGAAATGAGCCTAAGGAAATGCAGTGGAGATAGAATGAGGTTCAGATCCAGAGCAATGTGTGTGAGAAAACTCTTAGTATTAAACTAAGAGAGTGAGAAAGAAGCATTATGCTTCAAAACAAGCAAGTTAGGGATATTTTTTTTTCTGCTCCATTGTAAATTGTGATGACAAGTAAAAATTGCTAATCCTAATAGATGTCCAAAGTAATAATTTGTTTATTCAGAAAAATGAAAACTGTTCTGATATGATATGATCCCAGTGATGGTTTGGTTTGGTTTTGAAGAACAGATTTGAGGGAAATCACTAACTCACCAAAATAGTTCTCATAGCCCTTTCAGAATAGAAATAAAATATGTTTCTATATTGACAATGGAGTAGGAAATGATCAACAAGGTTGACAACTTTTATATAGAATCATTAAACTAATCTTTATGTTGCAGTGTTGTTGCAGCCTTATTGGAATTGCAAAGAAGATGAAGAAGGGCAAGAGAGGTTAACAAAATGATAAAGGGTTTTCAATGATCCTTTTGTGCAACATGCAAACTCCTCTTTCCTGTACTGCACTAGTAAGGCCTGGCTGAATTGCATGGAATGAATAACTTATGCCACTAATTTTGATTTTATTTTTGTTCCCATCAGAAGGATTATTTCACAGTGTACGTGACATTGAATAATACCTGTTAAATATGGGTTTATGTAGGTAAATAGGTAAGTATAGTAAGATCTATAATCTTTGTACTTACAAATTATATAAAATAGCATCAATTTAGTTGCAATCACACCTTCATGTGATTTGGACCCAACCAGCAGTTAAAAAATAAAAAAAAAAATTAAAAGAAGTATAAATAATAACTCAAAATATACATTAAAAAAAAAAAAAAAAAAAAAAAACATTTTTAAGGCATGCTTTTTAGTTGTAGAAAATGCCTATGAATTATATCACTATGATTTTTTTTTCTTTTCTTTTTTTCTTTTTTTTTTAATATTATTCAATGTAAGAGACAAGGTAAACTTTTTTAATTTTAAACTCCTTGTCTTCAAGGCCAGTTTGGGATCCAAAAAGTAAATTGTATTTTGATTGTATAGGTTGTATAGTAAATAATGCACAGTGGAATTTAGAGTTATGTTTTAAATGGTTGACAGGACAGACAATTCCTGTGGTTTTAAAACCATCATAACTACACAGAAATCATTGCTAGAGGAGAAAGGATTGTCCCTTCATAGGAGAATTTGAATCCCATAAGGCAATACAGAAACAGAGAACATATACCCATGGTTCCTTGACTCTTTCATTCAAATATGCAAGCCTCGTGCATTCCGGCCACAGTCCATCTTCTTCAGGAACCATAGAGCTAATTCTCTGTTTAAAAATAATTCCTTTAGGGTGTCCAGAAAGAGAGGAATGGGAAATCTTGAAGGGCAAAAATTTGGAGGCCTTTAAAATTACAGATTTCCTTATTTGCAAGCAAAGCCCTCCTGCAACATACAGAAACCGAAATAAGTTTCTGTCTTAGCTATAACTGCTCACTTTACAACTTTGGCTCTGTGGATGGACATGAATTCACAATCCTTGGTAGTGCTGTATGAATAAACATCTTTATCTGCTCTGATTTATGGAAAGATCATTATCTTAATAAATTAATTTATTAATAATGAAGGAATTGAAAAATTTTGCTCTTCAGCAATGATAGTGAAGCTCCATTGATATGAATTGTAAAAGCAGGTACTCCACCAGTAGGAAAAGAAGTCCCTGACTAAATTCAGACCAATGTTCTGATCTGAACAGAAATGATACTACTTTATCAAATTACTCATTTTTATTATTACTCCCCCTCTATTCTGTCCTCGTGAGGCTCCACCTGAAGTCAATGTTTGGGGCACCATCACAAGAAAGATGTGGACCTGTTAGAGCAAGTCTAAAGGAGGAATACAAGGATGATCAGAGGGCTAGAACTCCTCTCCTTTGAAGAAAGGCTGAGAGAGATGGGGATGTTCAGCCTGAAGAAGAGAAGGCTCAAGGGTGACCTTACTGTAGCTGCGCATTATGTAAAGCGGGCTTATAAAAAAGATGGAACGCTACTTTTTGGTTTGGCAGATAATGACAGGACAAGGGTGGATGGTTTAAAACTAAAAGAGGGGAGATTTAGATTAGCTGTTAGGAGGAAATTCGTCACTCGTCACAGTGGTGAGGCACTGGCACAGGTTCTCCAGAGAAGTTGTGGATGCCCCATCCCTGAAGGTGTTCAAGGTCAGGCTGGATGGGGCCTTGGCCAACCTGATCTAGTGGGTGGAATCCCTGCAGGTGGCAGGGGGGTTGGAATTGGATGATCTTTAAGGTCCCTTCCAACCCAAACCATTCTATGATTCTATGATTATGATTTCTTTTTGGAAAAAGTATAACTGTTGAATTGTTTTGATTATTTTATTGAAATAATGATCAGTGTTTTAAAGTTGACAGAATAATTCTAATCACTCAGAACTGTCAGAATTTGTTTTTATTATTTGTGTTATTCATTTCTATTTGCTGATTTGTACTGATATGAATTGTAGCTAGATGATTATTAATATATTTTAGAACAGGTGCTATGAGACAGATAACAAAAGCTATTTAAATGCAGAAAAGTGCTAAAACACCTTATCATTCAGTGAATCTTTCCTTTAAGAGATTTGACCTCTATCTCCATATCTAAAGTGATGTTCTACAACAGATGTAGTGTCTCAAAAAATTAAATATAAATCAAAATATATCTATTAGCTTTATTGTTTTGAAAAAAAGTACATTTGAATATGATTGTATTTCACAACTAACTCAATTAACTTTAGAGAATGATGGTTTTGAAAGCCTTTTCTGAGGTTTTGTACGAAGGTCACTACCTAAAAGAATTGTATTCTCTTATTAGAAGGCTTTGTTATTGTCATGAATTTTTACATGAAGGCTGCATTAATTTTGGTTTGCTCTTCATTTAGATAGTTCTCTAGATAAGAATGAGCTGCATACACATAGAAAAATGGAAATATATTATTCTTTAATCAATTTCAGTAAATTGTTCTGTGGCTTGATTGGTACTGTTTTGCTGGAAACAGAATGATCTTGTAGGTCCAAGAAAATTGTTTTTCACCATGTTTTAAATGCCAATAGGTATATATTTTTGTTGTACTAAAAAAAAAAATTCCTTAGAGAGAGTATCAGCAGACCTAAGAGTACAACATTCAAGTTTAATCATTGTCTTTTGGGCTAACAAATCTTTTTGGAGCTAGGGGATGGTGTGTGATGGAAATGCTAACATGAAATTCTGATTTTGTAGATGAGTGACACTGTTGAGCAATGAGATGAACTGTCCACAGTGGTTCCAAAATCTCTTTCCTAAGCAGCAGTGATCAGTTTGGATTAAATCAGGGTACATGTGCAGGTATGATTTCCCTGCATAAGTTATTTGCATTTCTTCACATTTCTATCAGAGAAATGAACAGAAATCTGCATGATAATAAACTCTTCTGTTATCATTTCTTTATTTTTTGTATACCTCACATTGTTATTTTCTTTGTATGCCCAAGCAGCAAATGCACTGACTTCAGTTGTACCTGTGACTTAAGCTGCAAAAAAATGTATCTGTCTCAGAATATTTGCTCCTAAATCCCCTGGATTGTTTTGTTTGTTCTCCATCAAAAACACAGCTTTTCCCTGTGTTTCTATGAGCATATATCCCCTGCAGCACCTTTCCCATTTTGAGTTGAACTGTTTTATTGCTTGTAACATTGCATCTTGTTTTCTGCTTTATCAGTTTGCCTGGGGCATCTCAAACTTATTATAGCATGTTAATAAGTGCCATCTGCTGTTCTGTATTATATGATGAGAGATATGGGTCTTCTCAGTGTATCTGCCATCAGTTCTGACTTCCAAAAACATTTCTTTTTTTTTTTTTTTTTTTTTTTTAAGAATGTAGAACTAGACTTACACTAGAATTTTTGCAAATACTTGAGCCTAGATTCATCTCATTTAACTTTAGGGACCTATCTGAGGTACCTATAATAAGAACACTTTGGTTCACTGTAGAGTCAATGCAGAGGAAGTATGTGTGAGATGATTCATCCCATCTAAGATCTGGCACATCCTCTCAGAAATGTCTGTCTTTCCCTAGCTGAGACTCTACATACAGAGCCTCAAAGAGATGTATGGGTAATTTAGATATACCAGTTACATGCTGGTGTCAGATGAATTAATTTTAAGTTCTGATATTCTAAAATGTGGATTCTTCAGAGCCACAAATTATTGAAAACCTTGGTCTTCAACAAAGGAAAAAAGAAGTTTATTAAACTTCTTGCTTTGTCTAGTAACCTCATTCTCAGGGATATCTGTCACTCTATGACAATCACAGATAATAACTGAAAAAGAGATCCCCTTTAGATATGAGTGTAGTCCACATAGAGAATTAGTTGAAAATTTGAAGGTGAAAGGAAGCTTTGATAAGAACTCCCATGGGAAGGTTCACTGTTCTTAGAATGGTAAAGAGGCTAACTGGAAAAAAATAAAAATAAAAACAAACAGGACAGAAGTCATGGAATCCAGCAATGATATAATATATCCTGACCTTTGTAATGCTTTCGACATGATGAAACCAAGCTAGATGGAAAGTACTATCCAGAGTTGTTAATATTGGTTCTCTGTCAAAATGGGAGGATTTGAAAGTCATCTATCCTGCTTCTGATTCATATTAATATTTTCATTAATAGCTAGTGAATTAAGACTATGCTCATCAAAATGTGAGTGACTGGAAGCATGCTGCAGGGGTTGGAAAGAATTCAAATAATCTTCACAAATTGCAGGAATGATTTTCAAAAATAAAATACAATTCAATAGGAATATGTTTAACGTATTACACTTGGGAGGAATAATCATCTTCAAAAGACAAGATGTGGGAAATATTTTAATTTTTATTTTTATTTTAGTGAAGCTATGATCTTATTTAAAATTGTGTTATTCCAGTGAATTTTTAGAGAAATTTTATTTATGAGATACAATTTTCAAATGTATTTTCAAATGAATACAATTTTCAAATGTATTTTCCATTTCCATTTTCCAGCCTGATTATAGCATCTGTGTTTGTTTGTTTTATCATGTTTTTTTTTTATTACACCATAAGATAGGCCATAAAAGATGAGAATCTAATGTCCTTTAGATGCACATTCCTGAACACTAAAGTTACTGGTAAGAGAACAGCATTATTAGCTTCTTTTTCAAGAGAAGATATGACTATCCTTAAAATTTAACAATTTTCCCAATGTTATTTTTAAAATCTGGAAGAGCTACTTGATCTCTCTTGATCTCCCCGGACTACTATCAGCAAACAAATACTCGTAGAGTACATATAGCAGATCGCTAAATACAGTTTACATTTTTCATTTCTGTTAGTTTTGCCTACCTGGTAGATCTCAAGATTATTTTTTTCTTCTAAGTTCAACCAGAAGTGGCAGGAACTAGGTTTTTATTAGTTATGACACCTTCACTAAATGTTTATCAAATCAGAAAGTGTGTAAATATTCTCAGAATTATCTAGACAAAGATCAGTCACTGTTTTTGTTAGCTTGATGTCTCTGCTAAGAGCAGATTTTACAATAGTTCTGTTATTGCAGGTACCTCCACACAAGACAAATACATACAAATATAATTATGACTGCAGTGAATAAAAGACTGCAAAAGGAGATCAAGTGCCACATATTTTTAGAAGACTTCTAAAAAGAAGAGGAATCATTATTTTGCCATATTCTTTCTCTATGAAATGTCACCATTCTCACCAACTCTGCACTTCAAGAGAAATGTAAAGGGTAATTGGTAGGGAACAGCAAGATTTTCTGTGTTGCTTCCTTCAACAAGCTGAGAAAATTGGGTTACACCGTTGGAAGGAATAGTAGTGTTTCTTAATTCCAACTATATATGAATGCCCTGTAAGGTGCTTGTGTCTTACATATTATTCATTATAATTATTCAAAAGACTACCTTGACCTGTCACAAACTGCTACATGATTATATAGGACTGAGAATGTTCCCAGCCACAGACTGAAAGGTCTGTGGTTATTTAAAGCTGTTAAACCCTCCAAAAAGGGCTCACCACTGCAACAAGTCCCCAGTCCATACTGTCTTCTAAACTGTGCCAAGGATTTGCTTGTGAAAATGACCCCTAGTTAACTCAGACAAAACTGTGTAAGCAAATATCCTATCCATTTATCTAAGTAATTCTATTTGTTGTGACTGGGACTGTTCACTAGCAGCTTAATTTACTAATATATATGCAGTCTAAAAGTATATAGCATTGTCTGAAAATGTGTTAAGTCAATAAACTCAGTGCTCACTGATTAAGAGGAACTCCTAGCAGAGGGAAGCCCATGGAAATGTGGTCCTTAAAGGACTGCTCTTGCAGCTAGGAAGTTAAAGGTTCCTAATTTTCTGTAGAAATTCTTTTCTCTGTTTTGAACTGTCTGTGCATACTTGAGAGTAAAGGTAATAATTGTTCTTGTATTAAAGCCAAAGGGGATTTCATTAAATAAGTACATTTTTTTCCACCTATTACATTAAATGCTTTTGCTCATCTGCTACAAAATTCAGCAAATGCAGTCTAAAAGTAGCCCAGACCCTACTTACAGAAGATAACCTGATATCTTTGTAATCATATCATTCTCTGATAAGGGAAATACACTAAGTCTCTGGAACCATCTCACCTCACTTTTAACAAGAGACTCCTAACCTAGAAGAGCAGGTGCAACAGACACCTTCTGAATACAGTGAAGAGATACAGAGAAACAGTGATTCAAAACACCCAGGACCCCGGTTGCATTCTAAAAGGACCGGTATTGTTTACTATTTTGGTTAGTTGCTTAGGGTAGCTATAATTTGAACTCATAAAAGTACTTTAATTAACTGTATCAGAAATAAAATGATCTCTCTTTCTTTCTTTCAAAATACAACATTTTCTCAGAATGTTCTGCTTCTGCCATATGTATATAACACAAGGAAGGTGTTTGTGCTGCTTAGTTTCTGAGTTCACAAACAGGCTTCAATGCTGGTAAGTTTTCTGTGTTTATTTACCATGGTAGTTAATGTAACAAGGATATAAATGTGAAGATCAAAAATGTGAAGACCAAAAAGTGTTTTAATCCACTGAAAATACAAATGATCTTTAATTACTTTTAGATAAGAGAAATTAAATGCCACAGAAGCATACAAAACTCCAAGAAGTTACTGTCCACCCATCCCAGTATTAAAAGCATGGAGGAACAGGAATATTTCAGCAGACCTCCTCCGGAAAGACACAGGCAAAACAAAACGGGGCAAGAGGGAGAGCTCACTGTTGAATATGGTTTAGTGTCTAAACAAAAGAGCTATTCTATTTCATATAATCCCTTCTGAATGTACAAAGGGTGATCTAGTCAGACGCTAGCTTCACTGTACAACAGTATTTTTGTACTGGTAGTACTAGAAATAATTGATATCTCTTTAGCATCAGGAAAATGAGCTCTGTTGAACAGTCAGATACAAAAATATGTGTGAACATGTTTTCTAGGGGAACTTTCAACCATTGTGTTTTATAATAGCAAAGAACCGGGTGGTGGAAAGTGATTCTTGCCCAGATCTATTATAAGTGATTTGGCACGGACTAGGCTAGACAGAAGGGAAGGAGGTAAATTTCTTTCTCATTGCTTGGAGCATCTCTCAGATGCTAAATAGGGAGGCTGAATCCTCTGGCTCCAGAGGCTTTATGACTATGCTGGAGTATGTCCAACAGAGGATTCATAGGGCATTTCAGCAGTACATGTGCAAATAAACCCAAACCTTCATAACAACTCAAGTTGTGAAGGAACTGGACTCAGGTGAGACAATACAATTAGAAACATATGCTTGGTTTTAAACATTGCAGGCACCTTCTGTGGAAGCAAACAGCTGTTGCTATGACTGCTTTAAAAATCTAAGCACAAAAAAGGACAAGAGACCTCTGTAAAATACATGACAATATTAAAAGTATAGTCCTACTGTAATTTTCTTTCTTTTTTTTTTTTTTAATTAAGGTTGTGAGATTAAGAGCCAATGCCATTTTAACACTTATTTATATTTTTTCTCTTACTCTTTGCTCATGAAGAAAATCCAGTGCATTAAGTTTACAAAGTCTAAACTTTACAGTTAGATCTTGATCATGTCAGTGAACAGAATTTATTTAAAAGCCTCAAGATTTAGTCCTGTCCTCCTTATTTATTTATTTACTTAGTATTAGAATTGTTCATGACTGTGAATGAGAAACACAGGCTTTAAACTATTTATTTCCTTCATGGAAAACCATTTTAGACACCTTAGATTGTCCTAAATATCCTGTGGAAGTAGTTTCATGTGTACCAGGAACTCTGATAGGAATAATAAAGCGCTTCCACTCTTCTCTAAAACTAGTTGGAGGGCAGGCTAAATACTGTTGGAAAATGACACTAGACACAACCAGCTGAACTTAACCTAGGCACCTACTTCTGGGTGATGTATGCCTGTCCAGGAGCACTGGACACTTGCAGCCACCTATTGACTAGGTTTCCACTACCTAGGAAGCAGTGGAAGCCATAAGGAACTTAGACAAATTCACATGCAGATGTCACAGATCAACTAATTTAATTTGGAGATAAATTTCAACCTCTGAGCTTGATACAAATGTCCATATTTTATCATTTTTACCTTTTATCATTTGAGATGTCTTAAGCACTCTCGCCTAGCCTTTGCAACTACTTCAGAAGTAGTTGGGTGTGCTTCATGTCCTGTGTCATAACTGCTAGGTCTATGTGAATATTTCTTGTTCACAAAAATGGCACAATGATTTTCCATTGGAAAATGCAGCTTCATCCCATTCAGAATAACCTGCAGGAATATGGTGGCTTGGATAATATTTCTCCTGAAGGAAAAAGAAAAAAAATCTGATCATTTGATTTTCCTGTAATGATAATATTAAAACATATTTTGATATACATTCCTTGCTTACATTCAGGCCATTCTGATTTTCAGAAAATGTATAAATCTTTTTTTATCATATTACATACATTTAATAATATTTCAATTATGTCATATTTAGGACGTTTTTCTTTTATCAATATGCAGGTTTCTAAGAGGTCTAAATTTTGGAGGACTGAAGTAAGTGTTCTTTTCATTGATAATTATAGAAATCAAGCTTTTGTGCTAATTTGCAAAGAAAACAAACCCTAAATGCTGGATTTCCCCTCTGAATATGATTTATTTATTTATTTATTTATTTTGAAAAGTGAAAATAAGGTTTACAGCCAGCTGTATAACCCTTAATATTTTCCCTTGCTACTAAAAGTAAAGGAAATAGGGAAGGGAGGGGAACCATGTCAGTGCTGTGTTCTCTGCTAATCATCTATCATCTCTTCCATCCCTGCATCCAAACCATAACCGAATTCTCTGCCACACTGGTGGAGAGAAAAGGTGAATGCTAGTCAGCACAAAATTTTGTAACAAAAAAAAAAAAAAAAAAAAAAAAAGAGAAGTGATATCTTTCCATCCTCTTTCATGTAACTCTATTGTTCATTCTGTGGAGGTATGTTCATCCTGTATCTCTTTATTGAAAACATATACACCAGAAATGGATCTGATCTTTCACAATGTTTCTCTAAAGGTGGTATTCAGAAGTAAAGACTATTTTAATTAGAAGCTTCTAATAGGACTAAGGTCTATTATGTCAGGCTTGAAAGAAATCGATCCTTTCACAGTGAAAGCATTAGAAAGAATTTCAAAATCCTTTTTCAATCCGTGTGATCTGTGCTGAAGATATATTCAGTGTGCTCATATCTTTCATCACAGCACAGGGACTTTCATACTAGTATATTAACATTAAGAATAAGTTTATTTTCTTCTGTAAGGCTTTTGGTCAGAATTTATATGCACTGTCACATACTGGGATGTCTCTGTGTATGTTCCATAGCATGTAGAATAATGATAGCCTAAACCTGAGGTACATCATAAATGTCAGCACATTCCCTCAGTTATCTCATATAACCATTTCAGCTTCTTAATGTGTCAGCTTAAAAGTAGCTGCCTTACATCTACTGTATTCACCTACTTTGAGTATCCCATAACCCTGTATTCCCGCTGTGTTAGGAAATAATTTACACTGACAACAATTCTGTTTTCCTTTAATAAAATCCTTGAAACAAAACGGTCATATCTGTTGCTTTCTTGTCTAAAAGAAGTATGTGTCATTTATACTGCACCAGACCCTTTGAAAGTGCTTTTCAAAAGTTAATAACTATTTTTCTCAGCACTCAATGCATTAGGATTTACTCATTTGTCATCTGGGTAACCGAAGACATAAGGACGATAAGTGACTTATTCAAGGCTATCCATGAAGTTGGCTTTAGCAATAGGCATAGAATTCAAGTCTTTTGTTTCCATTTCTCTGCTGCTCTCTCCACCACTCTTTTTTTTTTTTTTTCTTCTCATGTACAGAAATTCTCTCAAAGTTTAGGTTTCTCATCCCAATGGACAACAATCAAAGCTGTTTTGCTATTTGCTTGTTGATGACCTCCCTCAGATTAAGTGACAAACTCCTGTATAGTTCTGTCTGAAAAAGTTCCTTGGGTTTAGGATGGGAGATCACACTTTCCAAAGATGTCAAGTCTCCTTGCCGGTATGCAATTGATTCAGGCAGGAAAAGTCATCTTAGTTTTATACAGTCCATAAAACATGGAGTGGGATTTGATTAAATTAATTTTATATCCTTGTGAAATAAAACTAATAATTTTATTTTCAATGGAGAGGTATAACTGCTTGTATAGCAGTTCATCTGGCCAAATGCAGTCAACCACTTTATGGCTGATAATTCTCTTATAGTAGAACTGACTAGTTCAGATGTGGCAATCCATACTGAGATATTTCCTTTTACTAAGACAAATGCTGTCAACAATGAGTTTTTTTACTTCCAGATATTTATGAGCTTCATTTTTTATTTCAAGCCTAGCCAAAACATGCACATTAGGAAGCATATTTTCTCCTGTACTTCCCATGGGGGGAAAAAAAAAAAAAAAAAGTGCCCTACAGCTGACAGGCAGCGAACTCTTATTGGAGAACGTGCCATGAAGATGTCTGAGGAGCATGTGATGTACATGCACAACACAGCAGTGCACCTCTGTTCAGATTGTTTCCTTAGCATTACTTGCAACTGTGTTATTGAAAGGAGAGATTATGAGTAAAAACTATTGGGAACAGTCCCTGGCGAGATTTCAATCATCTATACCTCAGCATTATCTGGGGAAACATGAGCAAGCAGTGGTCAAAACCATGCCCGAGAAGCTTGCTTACAATTGATACTGTAGATGCTTGCTGATCAATGAACCAAACTGTGCCTTAGCCTTGTTTTGTTTAATATGCTAGACTAGCCTAAAAGTCTAAATTCAACTTTGTCCAGTGAAGTCAAAATCCAAGGTTTTGGTCCTGAATAGTACAAGATTATATGTAGTTTGCTATCCTTCATATTATTAGTTACCACAATCTTTCTGGTTTTGACTTCCATATGCAATCCACATTCTGGAAAGAAATTTCTGTGCAATAGTACTGACAAAAGTTGTGCCTTGTCTTTACATCATAGAATTGTGTTAATTTCTGAAAATTAGCTGTATCTGATCTTTTTTTTCTCTACTCTACATGAAATTTCCTCCTTTCATCTTGCTTCACAATTGTATTGACAATATCCCTTTTCTTTGTATATTTTTTGTATCTAATTGATTTCTCATTCCATTCCAGCCACAAACACAACGGTATATGTTTATACGTCCATAAATCAGTACGCAAATGAGGATTGAACAGGCCTACCGTGTAGGTATGAATAGGTCATTGTGGTCATAATTAGCAGTACACTTGCTGAACTTGATGGTTATTTCTTGTGTCATTGCTATATCTTGTCAGAAGAACCCGAAGCTCATTTCATTACCTAAAATTCCTGACAAATATTTGATAGACAGCAGTGAAAAGGGCAAACTCATATGAATTTTATCTCACTCAGCAATTACCATTTTTTTAAAGGGCAGGTTTAATGCACTGAGGAAATTTCTTAAGACAGATTCTACTTTTGCGTTCATTACTTAAAAGGGATATTTGATAGAATAATTCATTTACATTATTTCAAAAGGTATTTTTTTTTCCTTCTTAAGTGATAGTCCTTGTATACCATTGCATTTATGTTAATAATAATAATAAGTTAAGTTTCACAAAACAATTATGAGATGCGTATTGTAATTTTGCAAATTTTTCTAAATAGTTAGTCAACATGTTACTAGCAATTTAAATGTTACTGGCAGTTTAAGTTGTTATTAAGGGTTTTGAGTAAGGGTTCAAACAAAATGACCTGCAAACTCCCAACCTAAATTCTGTTATGATTCAATGACACACACCAGTGTAAACATCCCTGCATAATCTCCCTACCTCCTTCTCTTAAGGGGATTATCCTCTCTTTTGAGAACGTGGAATTGATCTCACCTGAGAAGTGTAAAATTTCTGAGGAAGAGTTATCTGCATTTTACCATATACAAATTGGTTCCGCATATTAAAGGCAAAATCCTAACTGACCTGCATTGGTACCACGTCTTGCTTTCCATAGCACAGTGCATTACTTGCTGCCAAAGACAACTTCACATTTTGCTGTGGTAAAACTGTGGTGTGTGCATCCTAAATTTATAATGGAAGCTGACATTAACACTGGTGCAGTCTCAATGACAAGCTTGCTTTACTGTGCAACTGCAAAGAATGGGGGCATGTGTATTGATATAGGCCATGTGATGTGACATATCAAAGCTGTTTTCATTTTTGTACAGAAGAGAAGGCAACAAGTGGCAGTGAGTAGTACATGCTGAAGTATATGGCATTTCCTCTTTCCTGTGTTTTGTCCATATGTTACCAAATGGAGTAGATAAGGGATTATGCAAAGGTATGCAGAAGCCTGAATAGTGTTGTAGCTATCTAAACCTGTATTAGTACTATTACTGTTTCTATTTCCTCATCAAGGAAATCTTATGCATATGTTATGAACTGCTATTCATATCAGTTCTGGAATACAATTTTCAAGCAGTTCATGCACTATCTGTATAATATATCCCAATGCTGTTTCCTGATAAGACTGAAGAAAGTCCCCAGAGAAGACAATCATATTTTATTTGGGAATGCTTTTAGTACTCCCAGGCCACGATGGATGGGGATGTTTCATCAACATTCTCTGAATACTAATGATAGAAAAAAAGCACACTAATCTGATCAAGCCAGGATGCCTGATCAGCAATCTCAATTTGTGAATGAGGATTAAAACAAAGAAACAAACAAACAAACAAAATGATAAATAAATAAATAAATAAGGAAGAACTAAAACAGAGAAAATGAGTCAAAATTAATAAAAAGACAGAAAAAAAAATAGCATGAAAATGGTGGATAGGAAAAGACTTTCTAGAAGAGCTTTCTAGAAAATGCAAGTAGAAAAAAAAAAAAAAAAAAAAAAAGTTGAGAAGAAAACTAGGGAAGAAAACGTGTTCTGCACTTGGGAATCAATGTCCTCCATTGCAACTTGAGAAGCCTGGAAGGAATAAAGTGTGCTGTGCTTTACTCGCTAACTTGAAGATATATTATTCTACTCTACAATGCAATGTCAAATGTCTGTTGGAAACCTAAATAGATTATGCCCACTGCTTTATCCCTATCTGCTGCCTGCATTCTCCTTATGATAAGACAGAGATTTATATTCTTATTCTTCTCAGATGGGTGCATCAATCTCTTTTGTCACTTTGCCTGTCCAAATAACAAACCTGCATATCACAGAACTGTTTTAAATATAATGTTGATAGATGTTGTTTGTGTGCACTTGGCATCAACTTAGTCACTTGCTTACAAACTGCATTCTTCTCAATAAACCCATTTTCTACCTTTTCCACATTCTCACCATCAAGAATGAATAATAATCATGGAGTCATCATTTGGTACATTTCTAGGAATTCTGTGCTTCCCTGTCATTTGGTAGAGTCACAAAGCTGTTTGGAGCACCCACCATTGCCATTCTTTTTCTGTTTTCAAAAGTCCTGATTTGCATTTTGGGCATAGAAGTGTTGTGAGCACTAAGCTAAGCTGGATGTTTTCAGTGAAACCCCATGTCTGATAAAGCACTGAAGAGTGTTCTCCTCCCCCCATAACTACTGCTACCTGACAGCACAAGTGACAGACATCTTCATCTCTTTTTCAGTTGGAGACTTCTTGCAATACACAGTTTGCACAAGTGGTATTTTATTAGTAATCCTTGTCATTGTAAAGTCACAGGAGGTCTATTGTAATGCATCGTTTATCAGTTTGCTCTTTTCCCTCATGTCCTCACATATCCTTAGAGCAGTGAAGTGGTTAATGTACAAGATATTGAATATCCATGGACTCACTTATCTTATGCAACATTATATTTTAAATGTTTTTTTTTTCTTATATTTTTGGAACTTCTGCTACAACTATTTCAGTATTATGAGATTAGAGCTCACAGTCATGTGTGATCAGTATATTTATATAAATATAAGCCCATATATTTTTCTTTTTTTTTTTTGGGGGGGGGGGAGGAAGAGAAGAATAATATTAATGAATATTGTAAAAAGTTTTACTTCAATGTATATTAAGTATGCATTTATTTATTTATTTATAGTGGGTTTTTTTTCTTGCCATTATTACCCTAGTGAAATTGGCAGAAGACTTACTACAGATTGCAGTGGACCTTTAGACCAAACTTATAAAGCTATAACATTATCATTAAAGATAATAATATTTAAATATAATGATATCAATTTCAGAATGAGGAAGACCATAATTCTAATCAAGTTCTACCATAATAAATAGAATTAAGCAATGGAAGGACTATACATAAGCATCCTCTAATAAATAAATAAATAAATAAGTAAATAAATAAATAAATAAATAAATAAAGTAAATAAATAAATAAATAAATAGATAAATCTTGTTTATTTTTGAAAGAATATCTGCATACCGGTTTCTAGCAGATTACTTTGTAAGTTTCTGTTACAGGATGAACAACAAGTTCTGCTTACTGCAATGATACAACCAGTGCAAGGATTTCTTACCAGTCTCAAAATGGTACTCATGTTACATATCATATAATGAATGTATTCCAAAAATGGCCAAGACCTTAGAAAAAGTTCTTTGGACTAAAACAGATAAGGTGTCTTTGGACAGATAAGGTATTCTCATTTTTCCCCAGCTTTGGGTGCAAATCAAACCACTACATTATCCATGCAAAACAGAATTTTAGTAAATACACATTTTGAATTAAAAATCCAAATTTGAAACTGAACTTCTCCATTTCATTCCATCTTACTCCATTACACTATCTTAAAGACCGGATTACCTAGTTCAAGGGTTATATCGTTTGGAAAAAAAAAAAAAAAAAAAAAAAAAAAAAAAAAAA
>CM021697.1:32931242-33026134 GCA_011074415.1 Stictonetta naevosa | reverse complement strand
AAAAAAAAAAAAAAAAAAAAAAAAAAAAAGCAGGAATCCTAGTAAAATAATTTAAAATAAAATATCTAGAACCAGGCAGGATGCACTGTGAAAATCCAGCAATGAAAACAGCATCCTTTTAGATACTGTATTAGGTGATACCACTAATCATTCAGTGCATAAATCTAGAAAAGACCAGTGTAATCTGATTTACCCAGGCTACATAAATGCTGATGTTACATTTGAAGGCAAGATTTCTCATCTGACTTTTAAAAATAATAATGATAATAATAATAATAAATATATACATTTTCCTGATTTTCCACCGCCGGCTCAGTTAGAGAAGGACAGCATCCCGTGGGAGGGACACCATGCTGGAGCAGGAGTAGAGAGTGACCATAAGAGACAGGGTTCTGTGGATCCAGAACAAGAAGATTAAGCCTTTTTGTCAAGCTGAGAGGTAAATATTACAATAATTTATTCCAGGGGTTCTGGGCAACAAAAAACAGGACTATCCTGCATCAGCTGGGCTGGAAAAAAACTTAAGGTCACCTCAGACAAAAGAAGCTGTAATAGCTTCTGGTGTTTGTTCATCTGTTTTCCCTTATTTTCACAAAGAGATTTTTAAA
The DNA here is from genome assembly GCA_011074415.1 of Stictonetta naevosa. Lineage (NCBI taxonomy): Eukaryota > Metazoa > Chordata > Aves > Anseriformes > Anatidae > Stictonetta > Stictonetta naevosa. Next base: position 33,025,526 of record CM021697.1, on the reverse strand, counting down.
TGTTCACTTGTTTTTAAACTTGCTGTTTAAAATCTTCACTTTCTACCTCTATCGTAGTACAGGAAACATCTCCAGGAATATTCTGGGCACAAAGACCAGCTGGCATAAAACAGCCTATGTTTATGCAAGACTTGCACTTTCCTAAGAGGCCGTGGCAAAAGCACCTTTTGAGAATGTTTCTTAGGACTTTGTAAGTGCTGAATCATCAAAGAGTCTGGGAGAGTGCTATTTGACCTGAGCCCCAAACATGCCAGAGACTATTCTCACAGTTCAGTGGAACAGGCTTGCAGGTTCCAGTGGCTGGTAACATCCCTAAGCACTCTTCAGTTTCCTTGGCTACCACATGTAGATAGATCTTCATCCAGTGTGTTGAGGGCGATTGTCCTATCTAAGCTAATGCTTAGGAAAAAAAAAAAAAAAAAAATCACAGCAATTTGTGCGTGCTTATACGTAGGCTCTTGCCACTTGCTATTCTGGGTTAAGATTCTGGAGTTCCAATTTTTATTTCGTAAAAGACTGTAATATAATCCTGAGTATGAAGGACCACTTTTTATGTCTGTATTGCAAAAATGCGCAGGTCAATTGAAACTTCAAGCCACAATGCTTCTAGCTGTTTGGTTTGGGAACATAGTTATCTGATTAAATATTTACCACTTTGTTTTTTTCTTTCATTTAATAATGGTATGTATATGCAGTTATTAGTGGGTGTGGTTTTGCACATGCAAAAATAAAGTAAGACTCTGTAATCGCTCTCTTTTCAGCATAGCACAAGCATGAGGTATTGCCTTTACCTAAATATGACACTCTCAGACACGTCCCCCTACATCCAAATCTATACAGCTTATGTCTCCATTCAAACTCCTGATTTTTCTGCAATGCTTGAGTCCTAATTGGATAAATTCACATCCAAGAAGGGCTTGCATAGTGTAGTTATCCTACATAACATGCAATGTGCAAGTAGTACAGGAAATAAGTAATAAAAAGGGAAGAGATTAACATCTCAAACTCCAACTTATTTAAAAATAATAATAATAATAATAATAATGTAGCACATTTAGTAGTAAGATCTCTTCTACATTCAGATTAATAAGATATGAAGTCAAACCTCATATTGGATTTCTTTTGGCTAGTGTGCCAAGCAGCCTTAACTTTCAGACCTGATTAGAATACACATCAAAACAAACAATATTTAATTATTTGATAAATATCTGGCTTTCTTGATTATACTGATAGTCACAAATGAGGAAAAATATAAATAAACTTATTTTCATTATTAACAGAATTGTTTCCAAAAAGAATGATTTCCATGAATCGTCAGAGAAACTTAATCTCTTATGCCAGAATTATTCAGTCTGACACTGGCTAAGATTATTTTTTTTTTCCATTAAAGAAGAGGTGCAAAATGTTTTTAAAACTATCACTTTGGCATAATTAAATGGAACATTGGAGTCACTTCATAATGTCACTTTGCAAGCCTTCTCTAATAGAGCTTCCTCTCTAGTTCCAAAATGGTCAATCAGGTAAGAGTGACAGCTGTTGTTGGCAGCTGCCAGTGTCAAACTGGTGATAGAAATACTGATTTTTCTTTTTTTTAAAAAAACTTTTTCAAATTGTGTGATATAAAAGATTCAACAACTCATCCTGAAGTGGCATATCAGGGTATCTTCACATACATATAAGGTACACAGATATATTTCAGTGATTAAAGGCATGTAATAATTTCAAAGCCAGCTGAATGTTCAATATCCCTGTAGGTAGCAAAAGGCAGAGACAGTGCCTGTAATTCTTTCATGATGGGATCCCACTGTTTAGCCTGCTTTGGGGCTGTGTCTCACAACTTTCCAAGTCCTCGGCCAAGCCCTTAGAGGCTGAGCGGTCACCCTTGTTAGAGACTTTGATAAGTGTACCCCACTGGTTGTATTTGTATCAGTAAATGAAATTATCAAATAACTATTCCCCACCCCACCCCAAGAAGCAATTGACACAACACATTACACCTGTGTGATTGATTTCTCCTAATCTAAATGTCCACAACCATTCTACATACGGGGAACAGCTCACTCAATTACCTGGGCTACAGCTGGGGAACTAGGCACATCGGAACACCAATTGTCGCAGGCTAGCAGAATGCCAAGGAGAGAGTTTATGGGATTGCTATGATCAGCTTAAATTGTGTGTTTTCTGCCTTGATGCCTGGTAAAGATATAACTACCATGTATATCCTGAAAATGGCATGACAGAAGACAATTTAAAGCAAGACGTGGGGACTTTTTACTTGCTAAGAACTAAGGAGGACTTAAGTGATCATTTAAAGCACAATTTGGTTTTATCTAGAAATAATATGAGGAGAAATTCTTGGCTATGAAGCATATGAGATGAAATTGCAGGCTGTGATCCTGCCATGGGTCTAAATATGGTGTTCTTTATTTTTTCATAGGATCATAGCAGCTAACATATGAATAAAATATAGATTCCCAATATGCATAGTATATCAATTTATCAAGATTAAGATGGACTCTATTGTGTCAGGCACTATCTTAGTATTTGGACCAACTTCCCTCTTGGTTCTCCTTCACCCGATAAGGTAATTCCAGGAGTCATAATCACATCTTAATTACTGTAAACCCTTCCTGTTGTCCAATTTTATTTTATTTTATTTTTTGCTTTCAGGCACAAGAGGCAAGTACGTTCAATTAATTGAACTCTTCAAATAGATTGGATTCAAATGTCAATGCTGCATTTTGTCTATTTTGCAACTGCACTTCTCTGTTGGTGTTACAGCAAGGTAGAAACAAATAAAGCTAGGTAACACCTTCTTACCCCTTTAATCCTTTAACGTCTAGCTTACAGAAATAAAAGAGTAAAATAAAGACAACTATTCTATTGAGAGCTTCTTAATGACATATTCAAGAAATTGTGATAAAGAATATTAAGCTTATCTCCTGGGATTTTAAGATTAAATAGTTTTTTTTTTTTTTTTTTTTTTGCTGAGTATTGCAAATAACATTGTAGATGAAATTATTTATATGAACATAAGAAAGTAAGAAGTACAATAGTGGATCAGATCAAAGATTAATTTGAATTATTATGTCCAATAATAGTATGAGAATGACCATTACTGAGTGTTTAAAGAAGAATTTAGGAGGAGGAGAAGAAAGCACTATTGTTTATCCCAAGTATTTCTGCTGTTACAGATTTGTGATTCACAGAATTTCTGAGCCAAAATTGGTTTATTACACAAAAATAACTGTTCTATTTATATATTAGTTTCTAATTTCTTAAAAGACAGCATGGAAACAGAAAAAAGACTACATCTAGGCTAGGATCACATATGGTTCATCACATATGCTGTCTGATTAGGCCAGTTGAGGTGATGCTTCAGCTTCTGTTTATTTTTTGTTTTATTTATTTTATTTTTTTCAAATAACCGTTAGGTGATGCCAGTACAAGAAGAACAAGATATTCAGGAGATGAACCTTTTTCATGTTGTCGTTGTGGTTCTGAGATCCGGTCTCAAAAATGATGGGCTGTTTGGGTGAAGGTAGTAGCAGCAGTACTTTTTTTCTGTGTGAGTTCAGGACATCTCAGTTTTGTTTGTCTGTTTGTTGTGTTGTTTTGTTTAGTATTACAAACAACTTAAACATTTTTAAAAAGCCGAAGAACTTCAACAGTTTAAAATACCCCAAAAATATGTTTTTGACATGTTTTAACATTTCAGTTTCAGCCAGAAATAGCCAGGAATTAATTTTCTGCCTTGAAGCTGCATTTTTCAACGAATAAATAACTTTTATGCCACCGTAGCCACCATTTAACTTTTTTTCTGTGCTTGATGAAATTAGTACTATTCGGAAGGCCTACATAATGATATCTGATGTGTGGCAGAGAAACTACTGTTTACTCATAAGTAAAATAATTACATTACTTCCTAAGACTGGTAGGCATTGATTTATAATTTATCAAAATCTTCACTTTAACTTTGTCAACTTCTACTTCATCACAGGACTACCACGGTCTTCCAGCAGATAAAGGAAACCATGAGCTGGTAGTCTTAATATCAATCATTTATAATGACAATGATATATGTAAGGCAAACAAGGATGCAAAATCCAGTAAAAAAAGGGGTTCGTCTCGCACGTGACTGACCACACAGACTGCTTGCTGAACATTTCATACTCAAACAATGAAACATACTTATTCAGAATAAACAGAGATGATTTGGAGAAAAGAAAAGAAAAAGAATAATGATCAAAGGAATAAGTTTGGCAAATATGTGGATTGCCTTTCAGTTTATTTATAGACCTTGGGTTACTGAGGGACTTAATTAATAACGTATAAAGACAGTTCTGTCATGATAGTCTAAAGAACCTATTACTCAGTTCCATTAGATTTTAAAAATATGTTTATGTTTATATAAAAATATATTTATAAAATATTTATAAAATACGTTTATGTCTTCTATTAGTGCTTTAAGGATTAAGGATTGATTTTACTTTTTAATGCAAATGGTTCTTTTGCAATTATTGTATTTTAGCCTGTATGACCTTCAAAATATTTTAAATAATATGACTCCTTTTCTTTTGAAAACAACTCAGTTCTACATGTGGGAGTTGAACAAAAGGGAAATTATCTAGCTTTTCCATTGACAATATTGTATTTCAGTTTTTCTTCAGCTTTAATTTCATTGCATGCTTACACCTATGAGCACTTAATATTGTCTTGACAAGTTTATTTTTACATTTCTCAGAGTCCAAGGAACTCTGGTAGCGAAGACCACAATGGTAGGTCTGCCATCATGGGCCTTTTAAATAGACAAAGGTACCCCATAAAATGGGAGAACTCACATCTATCTGAAATTTGCACATCCTGTTACTGTCAAATTTTTGCTTTTTGAAGAAGGAAACTCTCACGGTATTTTTACTGCTTCATCTTAATGTCTGCTTATACTCTTAATAAATTTTTCACAGTATCAATGTGTCCATTAGCTAAATGTATCTTCTTTCTTCAGAAGAGAAGAGGTTTTTTGTGATTTATGTATTTGTGGCAGAGATCTTTTTTGCAAGAATCAACAGTGCAAAACAAGGAGGGGACAGGTAGAGTCTTCTGTTGAGTTGTGAACTGGAAGTATTGACTTCAGAGAAAGGCTTGCACTCCATTGCTGTCTACCAGCTAAAAGTGATCATTGCTACCTAGTTTCTGGGAAAGGCAGAAACACTTTTATTTTCTTCTGCTAAACATTTTGCTTCATGGGAGCAGTCACGTCTTCCTATTTAGGAAAAGAATTTTTTTCCCCACACGAACACTTGGAAATAACAGATCTGCCATGTACATATTTTATCTGCATTAAGTTCTGTGCACTAAATTTGTTTGAATCTGAAGACATTTTAGGGTTAAAGTATTGTACAAAACCCAAAACAGTTGTCATTATGTGCTGCTCATTACAGACTCATTCTCCTAGCACCACTGGTAGCCTGAGGATGGCAATCCATAGCTTTTCATAATTGTCTGTTTATAGCTGGGCTGAAAGTCATTTTCTCATGGTATAATTTATGGGCAGTGGCAGGCTCCCCTCTTCCCTGCTTTGAGCAACAGTGCCAACAGCAATATGCCAATCCTTATGCAACAATCTTTCTGGCTGGAATGTGCTTGTGTTGAAACCATCACAGGAACAAAGCTTCACTGCCAAATCTTTATCATGTAGCTTCAGCAGATTCTCTCCTGTGAAGAAATCAATCTCCGGGGTGTATTTGTCAGTGGGGAAGAGGAAACAAATAAATAAATAAGATCTGTGTGCTTGTTTAAATAATTCTTCATATCCTTAGAAGCAAGCAATGCAACCTGGCACACAGCAAAGTTGTCTTTTTCATTGGAAAGTTTATTTTAGTTCACAAGATGAGGGTGGGGAAATTTGAGTACACATATAAAAATATATCTCAAGTCTATTTCTAGCACAGCCCAGTGAACTCATTTTTGGGAATAATGTTAAAGGTCTCTTAGAGATTAATATTTTTTGATATTATGAATCATTCCAAAGAAAAGTACTTTACAGTAATATTATCTGAGGTCTAGGCAAGGCTACCCAGTAGACTCCATAGCTGTGCTTCAGCTCGGTGGATGCTGGACTGACAATCCAACAACACGAGAACAGTTTCCAAAGTTCATCCCATGCACTTTTGATTTTTTTCTTTGTGGAATATTTGCAGTCTGATGGGTACTTCTTGAAAAACAGAGATGGAGAAGACAGAAAACTCGAGAAGATACAGTGACAAAGTGAGGTAGGGCAGAGGTTGGGATAGAGCAGAACAAAATGAAGGTCTAGCAAGAGTGCAAAAGAAGGACCATTATAATCCTTATTTCTAATAACACTCATGGTTTTGTTGTTGTTTATGAAGCTGTGAATTTCTATTTCCATTTACTTCTCTGTATTGCACAGAGAATAAGAGTTAGCAGAGAGATATTTCCTTCTCACAGACCTACAGACAATTAATTCCAAGATGGCTAGGCAGATCAAGTGTCTGACTAGAAATGAAGGACTGAAAGCTCTAGAGGCACGTGGAGCACAGACACTCACAAGACCACTTGCAATGTCTGTTTACTTTCAAAGTGTCATAATGCAACTGTCATATGGGGCAATAGGGGACATATGCAGCAGGGGACATGGGAGGTTTTGTCCATTCATACTACCCTTTTGTACTGCTTAGGCCCTGCATGAAGTACACTGGCACACTGCAGAGATACTGTGTTGTCCTACAGTTCATATATAGCTCAACAGCAATGGGTGCTTTCATCTGGATCACGTCCAGAAAGAGACAGGTAGCCTATCCCAGTACAGGAGATGCATACATGTTAAGATGCAGCAGTGTGTTAACAAGCATCATCTGCAATTGCCGTTCTATGAAAGGTTTAAAAATGTGAATGCTGCTAGTTCTTGGCATTCTCTTTCTGTGCTTACTGCATGGAAATTTTATCTACTGTATTGTTCTTCTGAAATAATTGTGTTTAAGATTTTACTGGGGGTGGCCATGGTGGACATTGCCAGAGCTAATTAAAATGTGGGTTAATCTGGGTACTAAATTCTGTTTGTTATGGCATTAATTCATTGGCCATCTCAAGATTTCCAGATGCAGGCAAAATGTATTTAATCTTCCTTTCTGGACTGCCTAATTATCAACAATGCAGAGAGCACAAGTTGAGTGTAGCCATCAGAAGAAATAGCAAAACAAGCTTTGCATCAGTGATACTGATGTAAGGGTATGAACACCAGCTGACAAATGGGAGGTGACAAAAAGGTTTGAACCAGCCAGCCCTTGGCTGATGCTCTTTGCCAGTGTGCAGCAAGCCTCTATTTCGTTTGGAGGCCAAGGCTTGTGTCATCTGTGAATGATGATGTCTCTGTGCAATATTTCTCTGTTGTGGTTTGTAACCTCCAGCATTTATATGAGTTACTGAGTTCCTGCAGACACAAAAGTAGTAATTCATAAAAAAAATGTGAATTGTAAGCAATAGTAAACTTCACAATAATATTGCCATTATAATTGAATGATAATCTGGAAGAAAAAAAAAAAAAATGTGTTCTAGAGTCTCTGATGTAAATTTGCATTAAATGCCTTACATAAATTACATACTTTCTCAGCTCTGAGCAACATGTCAAGCCACTATTTATGCTGTTAATACTGAATATTTTTAAAGAACTGTTTAATTTCAAAATTCTGTACAAAGAATATTTAAGTTGACATGACAAGAAGTATCATATATTTTTGCAAATTTTTAGCTATGTTTCTGGGAAAGCATACTGTCTGTGCTCTCAGCTGACATGAGGGTAACTGTGTTGGATGTCCACATAAATAAATACCATATAAATAAATGTCCATACAAAAAAAAATAAAAATAATAAATAAAAAAAAAGTGTCCTCACTAGGAAACAGAGAATCTGGAAAACTGATGTGTGGCTACGTTACCAGAAATTCCTGTCCAGGTAGATTCCTGGTGCAGAGAGTGTCTCCAGCATGTTAAATATCTGTGATGAGCTGGAGGGAGTGAATTTTCATTTGTGCAATGATGAACAAAGGCTCATGATTGCACACAAAAGACAGGTGTTTTATATATGAGCAAAGGTCTCTATATTCTGGTTTCGGAAGTCTCAGGTGGCCCTATGCTATTTTTTCTGCCAGCACATATAATGCTATACATTTCATTGCCTCAGATATGAGGATTTTGAAGTATTTTATTTTCACATGTTAAGTTACCTTCCTGTATTTTTAAAACACTCAAATAATTCATCACTTAGGTGACATAATGAGGGTGTCACTAGTGACATAAAGATGCTGCACAGATATGAGCAAAGGTTTATCAAAGTGTGGAAATGTCAGCTGTGCTTGGTTGGAGTGCTAGACAGCCCTTTTTTTTAAAGCTTTTTTTTAATTAAAAAAAAAAATACTTTAATGTTTTTTCTCTCTGGATTCTTTACAAGTAGGAAGACTGTGTGAGAAACAGGTGCTATTATGATGTGTACCAGGGGAGAAAATGCGAGTCGACAAATAACCAATTTCATTTCTATTTTAATTTATAATAGATGACACCAACAACCCACGGCTACTCCTTTTGTTCTAACAATTATTCATCTGAATGACATTTGTGAACATACAGAACAATCTGCACAAGAACAATGAAATCTAAATGCATACAGGTATAAATTAGGATATTTTCATAAATGAAAACTCACTTATAAAATTGTTTCATTTGTTTCTAGAGAACATTTTATCTTTCCTGTTTCACCTTGTCCTGTTTTTACATTCCCTGATGTATTTCCCTCCTGTAGCTATCTCTACTTCTGCTTGTAACAAAAACATGTTTTGCAACCTGTCTTTAATTCTGGTAGTTTGCACAGTTCTGAGTTAAATAAGGGTATGGGGTAGTTAAGCTTGTGGACACCTATTCAAAGGTCAGAAAGTCAAGTACCTCTGGTCATCTGATTTGGAGTTACACTTTTTGAGATGCTTAGTTCTGCAGCATAATTCTGGTGAGGCCAAACAAATAATTGCACAGGTTTAATCCAAATATTAAGATTTCTATTACATGTGCTAAAATGTGCCTCTGTGGTCCTGGAAAAAAAATACACTATATAAAGGTAAAAATAAACCCTACTAAACACTTCAATATGGTAATACAGCACTGAAATATGTTTCATCTCACCCTGAAAGATAATTACTAATAGGGATGAAAATAGGGTGATCCCCAATTAAATCAACAGAAATTGTTTGTATGAAGCTCCAGGTTCAAGACAGAGATCGAATTCAGTGGCACTGCAGTATTTATTTAGCACAAGAACTGATGCCTTTCTTCACAGCTTGTTTCACCCCAGTTCTTGGAAGCAGCATGTGCCTTCTCCCCTGCCTGGCTGTACTGAACAAAACTTCAGCAGCATAGCCCAATTCTCCACCCAGCAAGAAATGAGTCCTAAGATTCACATGCCTCCAGAATGGGAAGATGCGATAAGTCTTCTGCCTCTTATATCTGTTTTGTTTTTTGTTTGTTTGTTTTTAATTTTCATTGTGCATTTTTACTGTGTTCAATGGCTGAAAATTGATAAAAGTTTAGACCATGATATTTTAAATGAAATTTATCATGCATTTTTAATCTTAAAACAATGATTATGGAATTGACATTAATCTAAGTACTTACATTTAAGAAATAAAATTGCAAATGGATTCAAATGAAACAAAGCAAAATCTAGTGGGAAAAATAGGTTTACATACCTAATACTCACTTAATGATTATGTAAATGTGAGTAACTCAGCCCACATGCATGCTCAACTGACTCATATTAAGTGATCTGTAAACAACATGTACTCTCACTTATATGTCTCTTCTTACTGGAGAAAATGCCATTAGTGCAATAGCCATAAGATAGCTAACTGTTCTTCCGCAAATACTGATTCAGAGATGCCAATGAAACAGGGAATGTTTGTGTGGCTGACTTGTTGGTATCTTATTTGGCTTAGGTTTTCTCTTGAAGCAAGTATTTTCTGTTTAGCCTGCCTTGCTCAATGGTCCCAAAATCTTCACCTCAAATATTGATCATTGTTAGTTCCTTGAAAAGAAAAAGTCACATTGCAGCTAAATGCAAGTCCTGTTTCTATTACTGGTAGCTTTACAGTTTCTGAAACTTAAGCTGAAACTTAAGCTAAGACTGAGATGTATACTCCATAAGTTTTATTGTGCAGACAATGATATATATTAGTAGACAAGACAGTAAAGCACAACTTTCTCCTTTGGTAACCATATGAGTCATCTCAGTTTATTGTTTCTTTCATGATAGCCAAGTGAAATAGCGTTAGGGTTAGCTTTGTCTTGAAAGCTAGGATACAAATCCATCTGGATTCAGTTGTTTATAAATCTAGTAAGCAGGAACAGCTTTGAGAAAAAGAGTCACGTTCCTACTGTCAACATTTTGTGATCCATCTACCATGAGCAAAGCCCAAGCTGATACAATCTATTACTGTTTGTAATGCAGCCTGCATTTTCTAAAACAAAAAAAAAGAGTTCACAAATTACTTTGTTTGATGTGTTTTCTTAAAAATACTTTTTCTGCCCTAAGATAGATTGGCAAGGGATAATATAGGACAAGGATTGTTTGTATTGCTTTGCTTTAATATTCTACTTGGTCTCTAGAAACAGAGGAGCATGTGGCTGTAGTGGAATATGTGCATACGTCATCAAAGACTAATCTCACTCCCCCTCAGGTCAGGAGACACATCTTGAATGTCATCAGCAGGAAATGAATCAGATGCCATGTACACTGTAAAGAAATAGAAGAAAAAAGACCATTAGAAAATTGTTGCCTCCTGAATTTATATTACCAGCTTGGTGTGGTTCCACTTGGCTGGGGGGGGAGGGGGGGGGGACACACAAGAGGGAAAGGGAAGGGCACAGGAAACAGGACCAAAATCAGGAAATAAAAAATAAAAATAAAAAGTTTAATGTAAGATAAATCTCTCCACCCAAAACAGAAAAGAAAAAAAATGAGAAAAAATATTGAGCTTATTGCTAGGAACCGCTAAGTGTTCTGAAAGAACTCCAGGGCATCCAGTTATAGCACATATAGAAAAAAGTCCTGAGTGTCTCATAAAGGTTCTGATACAGGTTAGGTAAGTGGACAGCAAGGTGGATTGAAAGCCAGCTTAACAAATGGGTTCAAATGGTTGTGAGCACTAGCACAAAGTGCAGTTGGAGACAAGTCCCTAATGATGTACAGCAAGGGTTGAGAATGGTGTCAGTACTGTTTAACCTCTTCATTAGTGAGCTGGGTGATGGGAAAGACAGAGCACACCGTCAGCAAGTTTGCAGATGATGCGAAACTAAGGAGTGGCAGACACGCCATATGTGTGTGCTGCCATCCAGAGGGAGATGGAAAAGCTGGAGAACTGGGCAAACAGGACAAGGGAAACTAGCAAATCCTGTACCTATGTAAAAATAACCCCAGGCACCAGTGCAGGCTGGGGGATGATCATCTGGAAAGCAGGTTGGCAGAGCTCAAACTGGAAAAGTCATTCTGACCATGCCCTCAACTACTCTGGTTCTATCTTCTCTTAGCCAGCATAAACCCAGGAGCAATGAGCTGATGATCCAGATCAAAAGAAAACATATATTTAATGGTTATTTTTGCTCTAGATCCATCTCTTTACCTATCCACTCAAAAACCTAGTAGAAGGGGAACGGCTCTGATAGACAAGTGGAATAAAAGGGGAACAGGTGAGTTAAGAAACTTATGCTGCATCTGAGTGATTATGTAATTACAGCTTGAATGTGCATGCCAATTGTCAGAGAAAGATTTTGCATATCATCTGAAAAAGTGTTATTTTTTACACAAATTATAATATGAAATTGTCTTTTGCTCAGAATTCTTGACAATGATTCTTACTGTAGTACTTCAGTTTGAGGTTTTTCACTAAAAAATGATTGAAAATATCTATAGTTTTTCTGAGAGAAAGACAGAAGACAAAAGTAAAATGTGTTCATTGTTCAGCCCTATAGACTAGAGACTATTTACTCAGATTTTAAAAAGTTAGCCAAGGGTTAGAGATATTTGACTTTGTCTCATATTATTCACATACTTTTCTGCATGATTTGAGGCCTTGTGGTTTAGAAAGGATTTATCTCACTTAGATTTTGTTGTTTAAAAGTTTCCCAGTTCCAAAGCATCTGAAGCTTCTGTATTAATGGGTGAATAGCCAATGACTTTTCAGCAGGTGCAGTATCAACACTGGAAAAAATCTCCAATTCTCACATCACAGGAAATCCCCCAAAGTATATTCTCTAGTCACATTTCTTCCAGTAAATGGTTAACTTCTACAACCATCTGCATTAGCAAAAGGAGGAAAGAAAGCCTGGAGTATTCAGCAAAATAAAGATCTTGAACACATTTCTTGTAAGGTATCTAGAAGTGTTTACATTTTTCTATTTGCTATTAATGGAACTCAAACTACTAATTTGAATGGATAGCTACTGTCTGGGAGTCTGAATTTAAGTGAAATGAGTATTGGTTTTGGTTTATTCCTACCTCAGTGAATAGTCTGAAAGATACAGTATGACCATTTTTGTACCAAAGAAAATCACAACTTAACTGGCTAATTTTGTAAGGATCACTATACTAAATATTGTGAGCTGAGTAAGGGATTCATTGGAATGGAGAAGTAGGTCTAAAATCTGTCAGTGCTATTTAGACAAGAAAGTGGAAGTCTAAAATTGTATTAAAAATATTTTCCAGCTATCTGAAACTATTGCAAACATATATTTCAATCATGGTAGTCAAAGGTATTTCTATTTTAAAATCAGTTGTGAAGTACTCCAAATAAGATATCATTATAAATGTTGTGCAAACATATCTGTAAGTTTGTTTTTCTAATAGATCAAATTTTATTTGCAAAAAGTCACTTTTATGATCACAAGCATTTTGCATAAATAGTAAATAATTCTTTCCTGCCAGCGGAGAGCATTGGCAGTTAAAGAAATATTTTGTTTTATTTTCCCTACTTTACATCTTGATTTTTCAGGTGAGTAACTTACAAAGAAAGGCCAAAAATGCATAACACTATAAAGTATTTTAATGATCAACAGCAACAGTAAAAGGCAACATTTTAAAAAGGTGTAGCAGGCTTGAACATCTCAACAGTCTGTGTGTAAGTACTGACATCAAATTACTGTAGAAGGAAATCATTTAATTTCTGTTTGGGTTTAAAAAAATGCTGAAGAAAAATGAGTAGAGAGACTCAGGACTCCTTGATATAAGCATTACTTTAACCTTCTTGAGCTCAGAACAACACCATTGAAATAATTCTGGGAAATGCAGTTAGAGCTTGTAGGCATGTGTCAAATAAATAATCATATGTGTGATATCAACAGATATGAATAATTCCAGTCTGCACAGACTTTGGAAACCTGACCAGGACTTTGTTCATTCCCTGACTTCCTTGCCATGACAGCCATGAACATAGCAGGAAGAGCAGTACTAAAACCAAGAGAAGCAGGTGACACATCCAGATTGAGCCAGACAAAGTTGGTGTGTTTAGACTTAGGAGAATATAAGTAAATTTAGGGAGTGACTGAGTTTACTGTGAAATAGGCAACTTGAGGATTTTCTGGAATTCCAGTGTTATCTAAAATGTGCTGCTGTATTCCTCTTGGACCCCAGAGGCTACTTCAGAAATGCACAGGTCTTCCAAAAGTCCTTCCATATCTACAAACCCCATGCAGAAGTGTGAGGTACAGTACGGCATCTCCAATGGTACCAGCATTTGGGCATCCAAACTGTACTTCAGTGAGCTGATCAGCTGTCTTTCTGTCTCAACTCCACTTGCTCTGCTGACAAGAAGTTCAGTGCAGCTGCTCAGGCTCAGTACTTCTGTGTCATTTTGTATGCTGTACGAAATTGCTTCTGTTCTGCAGCTATTCTACCAGAAAACACGGGTTTCCCGTAGATCCTGTGTTTTATCTGCCAGCCCCACAGGAAAACTTAGGATATCTAAAACAGCATTGAAGAACTATGTTTAGACAAACATATCACTTCAGTTGGACACCAAATGCCCTGTCAACACTTAGGATTTCCAAGGTCTTGGTTCTGAATAGTCAATTTAATGATCTAAAAATTTTAAGTCCTGCAAGTGCAGGGATGAAAACCAAGCCCTGGGCACTGGGCTGAAGGGTACCTAGCCAGAGTAAAGCCTGAAAAAGCCTTGTATCCTCTGAGGCTGGCTGTTCTAGTACCACAGTGCCTGAAATTAAGTCCTCCTTCACAGCACACTTAGTTGGAGAAAACCAATACTGTGTTCCTACCCAAGCATAGCTCCTCAAAGTAGGAAATAATGCAAGGTATGACAACTTAGGAGATGACTAATTATATATATATATATCAACAACATCTGATTTATCAGTACATATTAATATTTCTAGCAACACTTATCTTTCAGTCAGGCCAAAAGTTTAAAACCCAGAACATTAACTACCATATATGTTATCCTGTATTTTATCCTGCCTATAATAAACTTTCTTATGTTATTTCCTCCTAAAAGCATCATTATATTAAGGATGGGAAAGAGAATAACTTCATGGATAGGTTTGGATCTCCAAGACTTTCTACTCTATGTGGTTTAATTGCATTGTGAGAAGTTTATCAAAGTATCAAGGTAAATAAGAAAAAAAGATTCAATGAAAGTATCAAACAGTAAAAAGCTACAAAAACTGCAGCTACGTTGTTTTAGTTTCAGCTCTAATAAATCATGGTATCTGAAGGGGACCTGTTCAATCTTTTTGTCAGTATACACACTGTGTTTTCCTGGTACAGGTACCCTTAGTGTTTTGGTTTTGGTCTAAATGTAAGTGTGGAAAGATAAATTGAAAAAAACATGAGGTGAAGGAGAGGGAGAGGAAGAAGAAGAGGGAGATGGAGAAGGAGAAAATGAGGAAGAAGAAGAAGAAGAACAACAACAACAAAACACAAAGGAAAAAAAAGAGAAGGGCAAATCCTAATCACACGGGGTTACTAGCAATTCCATAAATCATTTTATCCAGTTTGACCTTGGTGGCATTCCCTGCAGAAAAGGTATCCTGATCTGCATTCCTTTCACTCCCCTTAAAACACAGAGAGAAAAGATGACTTGACTTCAGCTTAGACTTCATTATCTTTTCTTCCTCACATGAACATTGGGTGAAGCAGTAACAAAGGTCTCTGAGAATTTTACATTTCTGTCCTCATTGTAGCACAACTGATTTCACACTACTTTATTTCCATATACAGAAATTTACCTCCAAGCCTATGCCTATCACACATACACCCAGAAAACCTTCTTTCCACTAGCATAATCTCCATAGTGGCCTGCATTCACTGAGATGTCATAAGGTTTTCAGCACAATAGACAATTTTAGGCTTTTATAGTACCAATCACTAGGCATCATTTCCTTTGAACTCTTAAGTATGGAGACGCTGAAATCATCTTTTTTGTTCTCTGTGTAACAGAACTTGTAACTCATACATATATACGCATAGACACACAAACAGGGAGAGACAGAGAGAGAGAGAGAGAGAGCAAGCTGAGTCCAAAGCATCAAGTTTTGTGTCTTTGTTTTTTTTCCAAACCACTTATCTGACAAAATAGTTGTAGTTCTGGGGTCACTGGAAGAAGCTGTCAACCCATGTCTTGTTCTGTGACCACCTTCAATTTAAACAAAAACAAAGATAAATCCAAATAGTTGATTTGAAGGAGAGAAAAAAAACAGAAAAAAAAAAAAAAAAAAAAGTAGTTTATCAGTTACCCAAAAGTTTCTCCTGGATGGAGTATTTAAGAACTGCACTCCACTCTTGCCCACTCTTGCCAGCTAGCAGCAGACTGTAATCTAATCTGCCGGAATGCAAAAAGATTACAGATTTCTTGGATGTAGTTAGTTGCAGACATCAAAATATGTCCAATTCAACCCTCCTGCAACAAAATCTGGGCATTATCCACTTCTCTGGGGAAGCAAGAGTAGGCAGCAAGGAGAAATGTTTCAAGATGGCAAAGCACTGACCAGTGCCAAAACCATACAGGTGGTGTGTGTTGTGAGGTGGGGAGGAAGAACAGACACCACGATCCATAGCCCACAGAGTATCTCCAGTTTTTCACTGAGACTTGTATGATCAGGATTGGCTGCTCTAATCCTTGTATATATCACCAAAGCTATTATAACAGTGAAAGGGCATGAGAACATGTTTTAATTTAGATCAAAGAGAGAAACTGGGAGGCTTGTCTGTGCTGTACAGATTGGATTACCAGTCTGATACAGGATTGCCAAACTGATAACAGAAGTAAACTCAATCTTGCCAAAACAGAGCAAACGAGGGTTCATAATGCATTTGAGTTTATGTTTTGGGTTTAGTTCAAGAAACATGGCTTGATCCTTGCAGATTTCCCAGAACAGAATGGGAAAATCAGATATGTACTTCTTCAGCTTCTCTTGTTTCCAGAACTGTTAAGTCAAAGACTTGATCAGAGCAAGCAACTATGTTGGGTTTTCACTGAAAGCAATTATTACCTGAATTTTTGCAGATAAACACAAAAGTAAAAGAATACAGCATGAGATGGGACCATTCCAGTAAACAAGAAAAAATACCATGTGCTTATGAAAGGTCTAAAATACATTATAAAAATACGTTGGATCAAACAGTGGAGTATCCTAACCCCAAATTAAGCTTCCAAAAGTTAGATGTGTATATTTATTTTAGTCATTGTGCTCTCCCGGCCCGCTACATGAAGAGAAGAATCTCGAGTGTGTGATTCATCTGACTTTTGTCTAAAAAGTTTGAGGATTTCTGCTCTGGAAGTTCCTGTTTCATTCAATTCTATGTAAAAGCTTTTCAGCATCTCACTCACCAATTTCAAATCAATTTTCACACAGGGTAACTTATCCAATCCTAATTAATCCCTCTGCATACAAGGGAAACAAGAGGGAAATAGAAAACAGAAGGCAAATTTAAAAGTAGGTATCTCTTGCTTTGCAGTTCCTTGGATACGGAGGATTTTTTGCACTACAGTTTTGCAGATCATTTCAAAAGTGCAAACTAAAACTCAACAGGTTCCCTTGCTCTTTAATAGGCAGCACATCTGAAGAAAATGCTCAGAAGTTTCCATTTAAATACATTTGTGACTTCTGTAAGGTCTCGTATTCATTTAAGCATCTCCCCAGAGGAAACCATCTTTGCCAAAAGGTTTTACTGAAATATTGAAGAACCCTAGTCAGCAATCTACACAAGGTAATAAAATGACATCCCTTGTCATCAAAAAAGTAGTGAAAGTTTTATTACAATATTGAGTTCAGCAAGTAAACCAAGCCTTGCTTAGTGCAATCCATAAAATTAATCAGGCACAACTTACCCCATACTGCTTAGTACACTCTTCACTGCAACAGTTAAGAAAACAAACTTTCAAACAAACAAAAACTCTTCTGATACAATTAAATAGATAAATATAAATTTGTGTCAGCTTAACATGTTTTATGATGTTTTTCCTCAAAATAGAAATACACTAACATTTAGCTTATCATTATTAATATCACAAGTAATATAAACATGAACACAGGATATACTTAATTTGTTTTGCTGCTCTTTGACTACTGCTCAAACTTTTTGTACTACTTTGCATTGTATAATACTGTTTGGAATGTCATAATGGAAACCTGTTTTTGTCCTTGCTCTCTGTAAACACTTGGCTAGCCCAGCAGATGGGAATGATGTGATTTCAGTAGGTCCAGATCATCAGTGTGGTACCTGGAGTATTAGCTTACAAATGCTTTATTACACAATGTCATATATACTTTAGCCTGATGAAGTCTTCCTCTATCCCCTCCCATGAGTGGGATTTTAAATGATGTTTCAGCAAAATCACATTTTTTCCCTTGGATGGCAAAATATTGCCAAAAAAAAAAAAAATGTGACATTCTATTAAGCTACCTGAACTTGTCATTCAATGCTTTTTGGCTGGCCCTGGTTTATTTTATAGAATTAAACTTTTCACACAGACTCATTCTCAAATGTATGAATAAAATAACTCATGGAAGGAGCAATGAAGGTTGAGAATCTGTCATACAAAATTCAACTTCATTTTTACATCTACTTAGGCTATGTATTTGAAGCACCCTTTGAGAAATGATTCAGAAGTGATCCTCTATGATTATTTCTGAAAATGTCTCAGTATGCTTAATGTCATGTAAAAAGCATATTGACAGAAGTCTTGCCTTAAAGATCAAATACAAAGAATCAAAGAATATTTTCAAACAGCAAAGCTGGACAATGTCATCTGCATTATCACAGATAGTCCAAAAAGAGATGTTCCTTGCTGCTCCTTGAAGTTGCCAGAGGCTGCTGCAGACTGTCTCCTTGCATCAGGAGATGGCATCACCTTCCCAATTCCTATACTCCCATCCAAAGTAGTGACAAAAAAAGGTTGAGTACCATTTGAGGTGTCAGCATTCCATTGCATGTTTGTCTTAAGAAACACATGGGGAGGCATTGTAGTAGCTTTGTAGTAGCTGTTCCAGAGAAAGGCTTGAAAAAGGTGTACAAATGTTGCTCATGCTGTAACCAGGTAGTGTGGCAGACAGAAGGATGAAATGGAGATGGTCAGTGCAGGCAAAAGAGAGGTATTGCAAGTGCGGAGGAAGCCAAGAATGTGTCTGTTCATCACAGCTGTTAATTCTGGGCCACTTTGTCCATACCACTCAAGTTATCACAGTTTTTATTGCTTGTTCATAGGGGACAATTATTCACTGGTTAATTGATTTCCCTACCAGTCAGAAAGAAGTTGCACAGGCAATAGACAACAGCATCATGCAAACAAGAAATGATCAGTCCCCCAGTTAAAAGTATAATTGCATGAAATTGTCCTAACATTACTTTTTAATGTGCTAACTAATTTAGGCAATATATCTTGATACACTAAATCCTTGTTGAGTCACAAAATAGTATCCCTGCAAGAAACCTATTAGAGGTTGCTAAGGATTGCATTGTTGAGGCTGGTGGAGTTATTTATGACACTTCCCAAATGAGCGCCTTTAATATATTGTACAGTCTTTATTAAATTAACATCATATGCCTTGAGACTTCTAGTTGATAATAATTTTTACTTGCCTTTTTAGAAGCAGTGGTTCTTAATAAATATGAAAGACATAGTAGAAGACATTTGCCAAACCTACAAAAACTTGAGCTCTTCTCAATGATATCAACAGAAATTCTGAGCGTACATCATGGAGAGGAACAGGACATGGTGACCTGATTGAAAGCTCACCTTCATGTCAGTAAGTTTGACATGCTCATCTTCATGTCAGTAAGACATTACATTGCCAAAGAAAGCAAATTTCATATAGACTAAGCTAAAACTCAGAAGTGTTTATGAAATATGACAACACTCTGTTGCCAAAGGGTCTATACTCCTAACAAAACAATTTGAAGAAACTGATTCTAAAAAAAAATAATAATAATAATTTTTTTTAAAAAAAAAACTTATTTGTAGTTGTACAGTTGTACAGTTGTGTATCCTATCCTGACCAAATGGTCTTCTCTATACCCAGTTTCAGTAGGAGAAATATAACTTACCACTTCAATGATATTTCAGAAGACTTCACTATTCCTACTTTAAAGTGAGAGACAAAAACAAAAAGCTATATTCTGTACCAAAATGATAAGGAATGAGAGCTGTGAAAAAGCTGATCCAAATAAACATAAGAATTGTAAAGTTAAAGGCTCAATTTAGTACATATCTATATATAAGTATGCAAAAATTCTGTGTCATTACTGGTATGCTTAATGTTTGATCCATGTTGCAATAGATTAAAATGAGTCTTTCAGAATTTTCTCCTCTAATTTATTCCTGTGTGTAATTTCTCTGCGCTCCAGAAAGTGATATAATATTGTAGCTTAAGTGGGTGAGTTCTTATTTTTGCAGAGTACATATTCTTCAAGTCAGCTCCTTCTGTCAGGGCAGTTCTTATAGCCAAGCCTACTTTGACATTTTCTGGAAATGTATACACACATGTAGCATTTAACTTTGGAGCTAGCACAGTAGACTTCGCTTTCTCTTTTTTTCTTCACTTTGAAAATAATTTAAAGGGAAAACAATTGAATCCATTAATTAATTAATTTAAAATCCAAAAACACCAGGGTTATATTTACTTAAAATCAGTCGGCTAAATAAGTGTGATTAACAACCAACATCTGCCCAGGAATTTGCTGACAGAGATTTCAGGTGTCCACTAGTGGGCAGCACTAATGCACCTAAAGCTGAAAGCACAAAACAAAAAAATGTCAGCAGTGGAAGAGAGAAAACATTTTTATTTTGTATATGGATTTTGCATGTTTATCAACATTACAACTTATGTGAAAGGAGAGGAAGATGCACATCCTTTAGAAGCAAAGATTAGATATGTTACTGTAAAATATTATTGTAAGAATTTAAAACATATTTTTATTGCAGACCCACCAAAAAGGGAGAGGGTTATTTGTTTAAGTTGAAAAGCATATTCTGGTCTGATGGAAACTATGTATATTATTTGAGGATTTCACTTAGGTTAGGTAAGGACAGGGTGTATATAACTATGATTCCGTTTAAATACATCTTGAAAAGTTACAAAGATCCTTTATGCACTGCACAGATCAAAACAAAAATTCTTCACTGATATCAGCATGCAGAAGGGAGAGCTTAAGTGAAAGCTGAATCTCAGTGATATCTCAGTCTGGTTACCACCTGAGAGCTGCCTGCTTGTAAACAGGTGTCTTTGCATCCTAGAGGTGGCTGTATGTAGTAAAATGTGCATCAGCATCTCTGAGAGTCTTACACTGATTCTTTTCTTGTTTCCCATTACCATTGTGGCTCCCTTGAAGAACTGTCTTCTTTATTTCTTTAAATTGCCTAATGTTTCTTTGGGAAAAAAAAAAAAATGAAAAATGAAAAAAAAAAAAAAAAAAAAAGAATGCTCATTTATATTTTATATATATTAATATTCTCTTTGTACAAATCAAGTACTCAAGCAGATCTAGACAGTCTACAAGGCAAGCTGAATTTCTGTCCAGGCTGCCTGTCATTTGCACTGTAGGAGTGTCATGAACACCACAAAACTCACTGAACACTTGGAATGTTGTCTTTTTTTACTAGTTGTGAATTTCTTCTCTTCAGAGCTCAGTAAAAAAAAAAAAAAAAAAAAAAAAAAAAAAAGAATCAAACATCCTGTTAGTGCTCATTGCTCATCATACATGCTCATCTTTATTCTTCTATTCAGGGCCTAGGGTACACTGAATGCCAAAGTATGGCAGCTACCAGGGAAAGGAATATTTTACCTTGTTAATCCTATTTCTTGGACACTTCAAATGAAAACTGGAACTGTTGGACTGTGTAAGGAGCAGCTGAAGCCCTTTCAGTGGCAGAACTAGTTAGAAATTCTCTAGGAATTATCTTGTCTGAAAACATAGATATTAAGTTCTGTAAAGTTTACAAGAAGGTAGGTACCAGAGCTTCCAGCAAAGTCTGATATTTTTGACTCACACACAGCAAAGAACACACAAGTTCAAAACATTACGTCTTAATACAAGTCAAGTGCCTAAATGTGGAATACTAGATTTATTCATGTCCTAATGGAAATACCATCATTCATTTTCCTCTGCTGATGTTATTCCTTGTTGTGTAGCTAACCATTCACAGGACCAGGGACAAATCATCATTAGTCTGATGTTATCTGTGAAGGGAATTAAAACCAGCTCTGACATGCTGTTGAAGTCATACCGACTGAGAAGATATATATGCAAATGATAGCCAATGTCATACGTTAAGACATTTGTGACCTTCTCGACAGAGAATGTAACTACTTCCGTGGGTACTCTGAAAGTTCTTAGCTGTTGTATAACATACTGTTCTGCTTTCCTCTGTTTTAAATTAATTTCAATAACATTTGTATAGTGCCCTGTTTTCTTATGAACCAAGAAATCATTTAAAATTTACTGTCACATTATTTCTATAATATTTTTAGTTCTGTTTTTGTCTTTGAGATGTTAACCACAATGTTTTGAAGGAGAAAATATATAGAAGAAAATTTATCTTACATGTTGATTATTTTTTTTTTATTATTGTAAAACCAATTTTTTAGCACTGGAATAAATGGGGCTTGAAAATTAAATTGCTAAATCTAAATACAATTTATTGAACAGTAACTTAAACCTTATTCTCGATTCTTTGAATTTTCCCTGTAAAGCCAGCCTAATGCTTGTTAAAGGAAAATTGATCATTTTACATCAGAGGGAAAGGTATTCTGGGAAAATGTTATTCATATTTTCATCATGTGTCATACCATTACTTGGCCCACTAAAGGTGAAGAAAAAATATTTCATCATTCCATCTTTTTCTGTAATACCATTCAGAGATTAAGTCTACAGTATCCTATTTTGTCTCAGAAAGGTAATCTTATTTTAAATTTGTTGTTGTTGTTGTTGTTGTTGTTACCCCACCACCACCTCCAGGTATTAGAAATTATTTTTTAGCAACAAATCATTTCAGAGGAAAAAAAAAAAAAACAAAAAACTTAGCATAAATCATAAAATTCTGTTGAAATTTTAGGTTGCATTCCAGTTGTCAGGTTCCTGAAGTACTGGAAAATGTAATAGCTTAAGTGAGGAGCTGTATGAGCTGAAATTAAAATTACAGCTCATACCGGTCAGAAATAAAACTGATCTGCAGAAGCGATAACAAAGCTTGGGGAATATTTATTAATTTTTTTCATAGAACCTAATCTTACCTCAAAGTAACACATAGAGATTTACACATTCCCATTTGGTTTTTATATAGAACATTGGCTGACTCTGAAATGGAAATCCTTTCCAATGAAAAGACAAAATATTTTACTGTCAAGTGAATGTATTTAAGTGGAGTAGTGTTTCTTTTTTACTAGAAAAGTTCCATTTTGTGAGAGGGAAAATGGCCCTTTGTCTATCCCAGGCTAGCGACCTAAGTGGTCTTCTCTTCTAGAAAACTCAACTGTCAGCAACATACCAAATTGATAGCATCCTACCAGCCTGGCCAAGAGGCACTAGAGCTCCCCATCCCTTCAACCACTCACAGCTCCACTGACAAGGGGGCACTGAATCTGTTCCTTCCTTCCCCTATGCTTCTCCAAAGACCACCTCACTGCTCCTTCTCCATCTCTGACCTGTTTTTTTTCTTTTTATTTTTTCTCTTTTGCTTTTCTTTTAGTGATTTCACAAAGCTAAAAGCTAAAAGTGGAAAAAAAATAATTTTGCAGGTAGACTGCAATTCTCAATCAGAAAATTATTCTGCATTTGAAAGAAGAAAAGATGGAGTTCTTTGAGAGGCATCCATAATAACCAGTTTCTTCCAAAATTCTTTGATAAAGGACAGTTTTCAATAGATATTCTTCTAGGCCAATAAAAGCAGAAAATACAAATAAAAACTAATACTATACTTAGAGAAATTCAAGGGAAAGAAGACTCAAACAAGAATTTTATTAATGCTCATGAGTGGGATTTTAAAGAGCAGAGATGTTATCAAATAAAATTGATTTAATTCTTTGATGACATTACAGTTTTTTTTTCAGTAAAGGTGACTAATAAAAGTAGTCTAGAAGTGACATAAGATTTTGTATGTTTTTTGAACTACTGTGGCATTCTGTTTAAAATCGTATGCTGTGCAATCTTAATAAGGCATAAATGAATTAACTGGCATAAGAGAAAAGGTCAGTGGTAAATCATCATTATATGAGGGTTTCCATGTAGGTTCTTCAGGGATTAACTATGTTATGAGTTGAATTCAACATCTGCATTAATAACACTGAGACAAACATGAAATCACAGCCAATAAAGTACATAGATAAGAAGAAATGCTTAAATGATAAATGAGTAAGAGAAAATGATAACCATCCTGTATAATCTAGTTACTTTTTATTATCAACAGGATCATTCTCACAAAATATGCTTAGAAAAATATTAATGCAAAATAATAAGGAGAAAAAGTTAGTACAAGCCTACCTCACTCTAAGCTCTAATGTAGGAGTCAGTTTTACTATCAGCAGTATGTGCTAAAATAATTCTGTGGGAAATATGTGTATACAGGGAAGCATAATAGCTCTGCAACAAAACAATACTTAGACCAGCAGTAGGATGTTGCATGATATACTGATATGATATGATATGATATACTTTGTATTATGTTTATTAAAACCATATATAGAAATACAAGTACAGTCTACAACTTCCTCACAAAGCAGAGCAGAGAGGCAGGATCTGAGCTCTTTTCTCTGGTGACCAGTGATAGGACCCGAGGGAATGGTTTGAAGCTGCTACAGGGGAGGTTCATACTGGTTATAAGGAAAAGATTCTTCACCAAGAGGGTGATCGGGCACTGGAACAGGCTCCCCAGGGCAGTGATTATGGCACAAAGCCTGCTGGAGTTCAAGAAGTATTTGGACAACACTCTCAGACACATGGTCTGATTTTTTTTTTTTTTTTTGGCGGGGGGGTGGTCCTTTGGGGACCCAGGAGTAGGACTCAGTGATCTTTGTGGGTCCCTTCCAACTCAGATATTCTATGATTCTATGAAATACATGCAATAGTGCAATATGTGTATTTATGTGTATGTAAATACATAATTATTAGATAGATGAAAATTTAGTTGCCATGCATAAATAATTAATGAAAATAAACTACCTTATGCTAAAGGAATCTTTAACATAGTGGACTAAAGTGTATTGTTGGCTAGAAATTGAATGATGATATATTTAAATAAGAAGTAAAACACAGCTTCTTAATATGGGAAACAATTTTTCCACTAACTGAAAATATCAAGGGAAGTAATATCTTTACATGTCTTCAGATCAAGACTGAATACCTTGAGAAAAGATTTACTTTAGCTAAATGAGAGCTAATGGAGTTTGATACAGGGACAGTCAGGTGAAATAAAACTGTGCGATTTGCAGGAGGTCAGACTAGATGATCTAATGGCTTTTTGGCCAAAAAAAAAAAAAAAAAAGCACTGACTTAGAGATTATCTCAATCAAGCACAGAGTTAGCTATAACATAATCATACATTGACAGTGGAGTCAATGTTCTCATAGGCTACACTAATGGAAAAAATTAAAACAAAGCACTGCCCTTAGCAATGACATGACGTACTACTAATTTATAGCACACCTGTTGTCCTGGTTTAGATTTTCAGCATTGCTATTTAAGACACTGTTCCCAATAGGACAGTGTGAATGCAGCCCCAGTTCTTCCATAGAAAGTGTAAAAGTGGATGTATGAGCTGTATGCTGTCACTTGGCCTCAGGGCCAAAGAATACTGTGTTGGTTTTTTGTTTGTTTGTTTGTTTGTTTTCAGCACTATAGCCTAACCTTGCCTTTAATTTTATCAGAGACTTAGTGTCGAATGGGAAAACGTGATTGTTCACCTAAGGTCCCATTAATTGCAGACCCTAATATCCATCACTGAGGTAATGTCTCTTCCAGATGATCACGTCAAGCATTTTACATCTTTTAAGTAACTGACAAAGCTTAGGCAAATTAGGAAAATCAGAACTGCTACTCTGAACTTTTGAAGCTGCTCTCAGGAATGACAGTAAATCATGGACAGTATTAATCTCCCAAAACCTATGTTTATGGAACGACATGTCTTGATTATACTTACCTACTTTGTACACATTTATTTACCTGTTCTTTTTCCAGGTATTGACCTGACTCTTGGATAAGGGAAAACTCAGACTACAGAAATGTGTCATCACGCTCTTACAGGAAGCATCCCCACAGGCTATTTCTATAGATATACTGTAAAAGTATAAGTTTACAGAGCCTTAAAGTCTCCCTCCTCACTTTCATCCAGTAATTCTGAATTAAGAATATGGATGGATCTGAAGTACCTGTCTGCCTGGGTGAAATCTCAGCCTTCATTGTCCTTCATTCTCTGTCACCATGACCTAACCATCAACGCGATGAATTCTTGGTCCCATTTCTTGGATCTGTACATCCTTATGTATAGTATGCATCCTGAACATTAACTTCACTAGGAGTGCAAGAGACTCAACAGCTTATTGCAGGGGAAAGCTGGGCAATGGAAAGACCTGGCAAATATTTTCAGGGATTATTTCCCAAAAGGAGAAGTGTGTAATGTGCCCTCTGGGTGCACTCACCATCAGGCTTTTCAGCACTTAACCAGTTTTTCTAGCACAGTAAGTGCTATTCTACACCAAATATAAGGCCTGAGAAAAACAAGTTGCAATTTAAAAAGTGAAAACTGCTTTCTACATGGTTTCACATTCAGTTACAGTTTTCAGGATTTTTCACAGCTCTTTTCAGTTTGTTGGATTGGTTTGCATAACAAAAGAGAACATAAAATTAATTTCTACCTCATAATGGTTAGCTGCCAAGCCAGAATGATAATGAAAAAAAAATCAAAAATGTTACTTAGACATTTTAGCAATAATTCATTTTCTCTATATCCTTGAAGTGAGTTTAGTGGTAATAAAAAATTAAACAGTCTTAGAAACTCAAATAACATTTTGGAATAAAAAGATATGTTTAAAAATTAAATTTTAAAGATGGAGTTGTGGTAGAAGGTAATACCTTATCAAGAATATATTAAAAATAAAGCACTTAAGTATTTGTTAATAATAATAATAATAATTCTTGATTACGAACCAGTAGCAGATGGAAACCTTTATTCAATGAAGACATTTTACGTTCATTCATAGAGACACAGATGCTGCACGATCTGATGGGTTGTGCACTAGTACTAAAATAATTTAAAAAGAATTAAACATTTTTTTTTCTCCTCTTTAAAGATGTGTTGTTGAGTTTAAAATCATGAATTTTATTCAGTAACTGCAAAAGGTGACTGAAAAACATTGCCACTCAGCACTGTGCTTCATTTTGGATACCATTAGTCAAATAGCAGTTCTTATAGAAATGAAAGTTGCAATAATATTATCCTATTTGTGTAAGTCACACATTACAGAAAATGAGACATTTAAAAATTAAATTGTCACCTTCTTACTTCATATATTTTAATCACTGCTTTTACTGATGGAGAATTATACAAAGATTTCCATTGAATTTCATAATTTTTCAAGCATATTAATGCAATTTTTAGCTTTATAAACAGAAGAATCATAGAATATTCTGACTTCAAAAGGATCCGCAAGGATCATTGTGTCCAACTCCTGGGTTCTCAATGGAACCACCCAAAAAATCAGACCATGTGTCTGAGAGTGTTGTCCAAATACTTCTTGAACTCCAGCAGGCTCCATGACCACTCCACTGGGGAGCCTGTTCCAGTGCTCGACCACCCTCTTGGTGAGAAACCTTTTTCAGATAGCCAGTATGAACCTCACCTGTAGCAGCTTCAAACCAATCCCTTGGGTCCTATCACTGCTCACCAGAGAAAAGATCAGCACCTGCTCCTCCACTTTCCCTTGCAAGGAAGCTGTAGACTACAATGAGTTCTTCCCTCAGTCTTCTCCAGGCTGAACAATCCAAGTGACTTCAGCAGCTCTTCATACATTTTCCCCTCCAGACCCTTCACCATTTTGGTCACTCTCCTTTAGACACTAACAGTTTTATATCTTTCTTATACTGTGGTGTCCAAAACTGCACACAGTTCTTGAGGTGAGGCTGCACCAGCACAGAGAAGAACAGGAAAATCAATTCTCTCAACCAGCTAACTGCCATCCTTGATACACCCCAGGATATGGCTGGCCCTCCCGGCTGCCAGCGCACACTGCTGGCTCATGTTCAGCTTGCTGTCAACCAGAACCCCCAGATCCCTTTCTGTGGGGCTGCTCTCCAGCATCTTGTCCCTCAGTCTGTATGTATAGCCAGGGTTGCCCCTTTCCAGGTGCAGAATCCAGCACTTGTTAAACTCCATTTTGTTGGTTATTGCCCAACTCTCCAAACTGTTTAAATCTCTCTGCAAGGCCTCACCACCCTTGACTAAGTCAACAGCTCCACCCAATTTGGTATTGACCATGAACTTGCTCAAAAAACCTTCAAGTCCTAAATCTGAATTGTTTATGAAAACATCAAAGAGGACTGATCCTAAAATGGAGCCCAGGGGAACTCCACTAGACACCATCCTATTGTAAACCCATTTACAAGAACCCTCTGGGCCCAACCTGTCAGCCAATTGTTCACCCATCTTACTATGCTTTTATCTAATTGTATTCTGGTCATTTTGTCCAGAGGGATACTGTGAGAGACAGTATCAAAAGCTTCACTGAAATCCAGAAAGATTACGTTGACTTCCTTTGGTCAACTAGCTGGGTGACCTTGTCGTAGAAGGAAATTAAGTTTGTTAGACATGACCTTCCCCTTGTGAACCCATGTTGGCTATCAACAATGACTGTGTTGTCCTTCAGATGATTTTCAGTAATTCCCAGAAAACAGTAATGTTTGTCTAGTGATCTTTGTAATACACAAAAAGTTTATTTAAACATGAAATGTCAGTTTCTCTCATTTGCTAAATATATATATATATATAAACTTAACTTTTTTTTTTTTTTTCAGTCTGTGTAAGAAAAAAAGGAACATAGCCGGGAAACCTCAAAGACTTGAACATATTAGAATATAATCTGTTTATAGAAGGGAATAAAAATTATTTTAGTTGTAGACTTTTTTTACTTTTTTTTTTTTTTTGAAAGCAGAACTTCACAAATGGAGTCCAAAATATGAATAACAAAAGTTGGATGAAATTTCACCTTCAAATTAAGTTTTATTTGAAATCATCATTAAAAACAATTTGAAGTCTAAATATCAAAATTCTGAATATTCTTGTTTACTTACACTTAATTCTTGCAAAGTTTAAAAAAAAAATGTGGAGCCATGATTGTCCCTCTGAGGATACTTGGATTGCTTCATTGTTTTGCTCAAGTGCAATGAGAGCTCTGAGTATCACATGTTCTACTGGCACAAGCTCAGTTAACTGAAACCATTACAGAACCATGAGTCATATTTAATTTCATGCTGAAAAAATAGATGGAGCATTTTAAATTGTATGTATAGAACATTTTTTCTCATGCATTTCAGGAATATAGGAAATCTATGTAATTCATTATTTCAGGCATGTTTTTTTATTATTATTATTGTTATATGGATCCTTATTCTTTGTGGTTAAGATAAAGTATATACTGCCTTTGGAAAATCAGACAGTGAAAAGGAGAAGAAATCCTTTAAAGATAAACACATAATTAAAACAAAACCAAACAAAAATCTGTACTGTCATATATCTAAATTATGCAATTACACCATTATCTTGTTGTGTTGGTTATTTATTGGAAGACTAATACAGATGCCATGGATATAATATTACAGGACCTGGAGACACTTTGTAATACATTTTATAATCAATACATCTACAAAAACAAAATGAAGGCAATGGGAATAATGATTTAGGTATTAATATCATGAAGGCCTAATGAACACAGAGGAATATGCAGTATATTTTCACTGTGTGGGAGAATTTTTCCTTGGAACAAAGAGATTTAATTCCCCTATAACTGGGTAGTTGCATTTCATCTTGCTTAGTAGATGAGGGCAAGCAAAGTTATGCCTACACAACATTCAAGAATGAAAAATTTAAGCAAATTGAAGAGGGACCCTACTGGTCTTGGCTGGGAAGGAGTTAACTTTCCCTGCAGCATCCCATAGAGTGCTGTGCTTTGCACTTTTAGCTAGAAAAGCATCAGTATCATGCCAATATTTTGTCTATTGCTGAGCAATACTGGCACAACATCAACACTCCCTCCAACAACCTCACCTAGTAGGCCGGGGGTGGGCAAGAAGTGGAGAGGGGACATCAACAGGGCAGCTGACCTAAACCAACCAAAGGAATATTCCATACCATACAGTGTCACACTCAGCAATAAAAGGTGGTGAAGGGGGAGGAGAGGGGTGGCTCTTGTTAGGAAGACATCTGTCCTCTCAAACAGGGCATACTAAGGTCCTGCTTCCTAGGACATGGCCAAACATCACTCATTGATAGTAAGTAGAGAATACTTTTTTTTTCTACTCTCTTTGATTCCATGCAAATTCTGCTTGTGTGGTTTTGTTGGTGGTGGTGGTGGTTGGTTGGTTTGTTGTTTTGTTGTTGTTTTTGTTTGTTTGTTTCTTTTTCTTTATTTCTTTTTCCTTTACTTAAAATATCCTTATCTCAACCCATGAGCCATTTTTTTCTTTCCAGCATATTTTCTTCTCCCCCCTCTTCTTCTGAGGAGGAGGAGTGAGAGAGCAGTTTTGGTGTTTAGCTGCCCAGCAGGGCAAAAACACCACACCTACCATGTTCACACAAGCTAGGTCTGGTGCTTAAATAAAAGAAAACATGGGAAAGAGACATCCAACTTCATTCCTCACAACTCAGTTTGCATGAAGAGACAGCACAGCCACATGCACACAACCTAGGGTAACATGCTAGCACAGCTGCTCAGCTGCTCACCGCCACTCACTGTACAGACATCAGTATAAAGCAGCCCTGAGCAAAGGAATCTAAGCAGTGAACATCAGTGATTGGTGTCCACATAAACTTTGTTCCCAGGAAGATATTAGCAAGTGTGCAACCTAGCTTATGGAGGAAGACTAAGAGAACTTAGCTCTTTGGGAGCACTGAATGAAAACTAAGATAGAAAAAGACTTTATGATTAAATTAGTGATAATTGTCAATGTAATATAAATGGTATTTCTGCTTTAAGGATGAATATACAGAATAATCAGGAGTAAATTTAGATTAAAAATTAGAGGAAGATTTCTGACCATCAGATCAGTGAGAATCAGAAACCATCTATTTGCAGTGATGACTAGCAGTAATTAGTGGTTTCCCTCTTCTGTCTTTTACTGTAATGCAGAGAAGACTGATGGAGGCTACTTCCCAGAGACTCTGGCATTTTCTAATGTTAAAGCAGAGCGAATGGCAAATAAAAAAAAAAAAAAAAGAATTATTTGATTCTATGTGTTGTTGTTGTTGTTGTTTTCTTCTCTGCAAAATGAGTTGCAAGTAGGATGCACTTATTTCTGTCATTGCTTTTCCAGGTAGATCTGAAATCCCAGAATGTGTGTGCCAGAAAATAAGAGGAAGAAAACTGCCTGGCCAGACTCCAGTCTCAGCTGGGTAACAGTATGGGACAGTGAGAGCAACAACAGTCGGTAAGTAAACTTCTTGGACCAAATCACACAGATTAAGGCTGGTCATGACAGATGACAACACTGTCCCAGGATTTTAAAATCACTTCAGTCCTCCACTACACAAATGCTTCTCAAAACTTTTCTGTGATTCAGACTTAAATCAGAAAACTGCTAGAATCTCTGTACCAAAATAACAACAATATTATAGCCCTCACAATATACACACAAAATTCTATGCAAAGGAAGATTCATGCTATCTTTTATCAGGGTCAACACGAAACACCTGAAGCAGCTAACAGTTTAAGAGAATACCTGGCATAGAAAATATAACAACAGAAAATCAACTAAACACTTTAGCTGCAATATTTTCTCAATTCAGTTCTTAACAGTATTATTTCTAAATGTATTCTGAAAAACACCTACACTTAGATTGAGGCAGCCATCAGACTAAGACCCTACCTGTATGAACCAAAACTTCCCTGACTGCCTGGACATATAATATTGTTTTATTTTCACTAGCTATTTTCACATCATGCTGTGAAAATAATAAACAGAATAAAATAGCTTTAGTAACAAAAGGGAAAAAGACTAAGAAAATCACAGGAGCAAGCTTTGTAGTAAAAATCCATTCTAGGAAACTCTGGACTGTTTGTTGATATCTTAAATCATGAGACAATATTGGCCAAAATTACTATTTTGTGATATGTGTATCAAACTACAGCAAATTACAGTTCTTTAACAACAGTTCAATGGAATGGAAAAGATACAGCTTAGAGAGGTTTTAGAGATTGTCTTCTCTAAGCTGATAGTTCCCAAACTTGATTTTATAAAAGGAGAAGCTATGCCATGGAGTAAAAGTGGGGTGTGATTACTACAGACATAATATCCATAGCTGGGATAAGGATAAGGAAATGGAAGCTTTCTCAGAAAACAAATGGCCAACAGGATCTACATAGTTTAGTCCTAAATATTACTCTGTGAGTCATATTTCTGAATAAAAATATGCTTAAGTTTGTGCTTCAACACATCCCTGAATTAGCACCATTTTACTTCACATAGACCATAGACCATTAGCACCATTTTACTTCATATAGACTCATCGCTACTGTAGTATAAATTTTAGACCACTCTTATGAAGGGTTATACTTGTCATAAACACTCCACTTATTAGTAAGTGTGTGCAGAATTGGGATCTTCCAAAGTTATACAAATATTTACAGAAGAATGTCCTTATCTTAAAAAACGTGTACATGATTGATTTTACATACACTGTAAACCGATTATAATCACATCTGGATATATATGCAAAATCAGGAATTAAAATTACATCTGCTGAGAATCACTTTCCTGAATTTCTTGGCAGTGATTCACTATTACAATATTTTCTTTACATGAGATTTACTAATGTTCCTCTTTACAGCTTGCCATTTCACTGATACTTTTTTTCCAGACAGGTTTCCTGCTAGCAGCAGAGTAGGGCTAGGTGAATGCTAACTGTAGAACATTCATTGACTAATTTATTGTGACTATATATAGCAAATGACAGGACTAATGCGGAAAGGTTGAATCACCTTCCTTTTAGAGAAAGCCACACAACTCACTTGGGGTGACCAGGAATCACAGGCCTGTACCACACAAGGGTCTGCAGGAATGGCTATCTCAGCCAGCTGTCTGGTCTGCTCTGATTTCAGCAGCTTTGGTTTCCTAACAAAATCTCTTCCTGAGTGTTTTCTGCAGATACTTCTTACCTTTAGCCAAAAGAGGGAAGATAAAGAACTTACTCTTTTCACTGAGACACCTCAATCTAAACAGGGTGGGATATATTCATGTCTGAACACTGCTACAATTTAGTTGGTTGCTCAGCACTGGCATTTATGGAATTTCAACACTGGAAATGTAGCCAGGAGCTGAAGGCACATCTATCATTGGGTAATATATAAAGTTCCTCATTTTTATTTATTTGTTTTTGTCTGGAAGTGTTATTCTTTCTGTCTGTTCATGCCCCAATCTTTCTTTGTTTCTATCTTCAGATAGACTGTGGTTTTAAAAGTGTTTGTCTGCATCACTGAACTTGTATATCTTTTGTAAGATCTGGCTAAAAGGATTGTGAGTATATCAATGTTGCCAAATCAGTATCCAAAAGTCATGAGTCAGACCATCAAATCCTGCAAAATCTTTAAAATGGTGGAATTAAACCCAAAAGATTTTCATTTAATTTGTTTCTATGGTCATAGGAATTCTGCATATTTTTAAAAATTGATATGAAAAGTTACACGTCTCCAGAAACTGGGACTTTAAGAAAATTGTCCCAAGGCTTGGATATCACTCTGAGAGCCAGTGCCACTGATGTCTCTGTAGTTTCCATATGGGTACTTTAATTGTGGTTCTGGTAGGAAAGCAAATTCACACTGTTGTATTTGAAATTAAGGATCAGAGATTGTGCTTATGTACAAATCAAGTTAGCTCTTATCGGGCATAAAACAAATGCTTACTCTGCAAGCAACAAGTGATAGTACATCATGCTGGCTATGCAGTTTGAAGGAAGTCTTAATAAAAAGGTCAGGATATATAAAAAGATCATAGTAACAAAAATCAAAGAAAGCAAGGAAAGTCCTTAGAAGTATGATTTATTTATTTATTTATTTATTTCCCCAGGGGAAATGGATAGATAAGCAAAAGTACATTGAAAACCTCCATATTTCAGCCAACTTTTTTATCTGGGGACAATTACAGCAATTACTTCATACTTTTCTATGAAAAGCTAGCATACTGAATAAATAATGAAAATAATTATTTGGAAAATAATAATGATTATAATTATTTGGAAATGAAATATTTTCCATATATCTAAAACCTTTTACCTTTCTCCTTTTACCAAAGCAGCAGAGGACTTCATACTATATGAAATGCCTTGACAATTCTGACATTTCAAATCTGATTGCAGTTTATACACAACTGTAATGAACTTGGACTTTTAGAATTGGTATCATGCCTACAAAAGTCATGGAAGGACTGTCATAGATTGAAGGATTTAATGGCATTGATAACATTGTATGTGATACAGCTCTATTAGTACTCATGAAATTCTACAATTGTAAAAGTATAAGTTTTCTGTTACTCTATATGCACACAAATGTTTTCATGATTTTACTTAAGAAAAATCTCCTAAAAAGCCCATGAAACACAGTGACAGAATACCTGCCTTTCCTCCTGAATGAAAAGTTATTAAAATTTAATTTGATCTAAATAAGTACAATTGTATTAATGAGTACTTCCAAGGCAAATATTTGGCTTGGAAGATTTAACTCATAAATTAGCCGCAATGCAGACTCTACAAAACCCTGTGCAGCTTCTTGATGAAGCTGCGGGAATGCTTATGCAGACAGATGCAAATCAAATGCTCTGACCACATTTTATAACCTGCACCAAGATAAGACTGCTCAGGACCACACTGCCTAAGGCAATTAATGAACATAACTTTGTAGTTATTTTAGAAGACCCAGTTTTCTTTACCCTATGGCTCTGCAGTAGTTACTCACAGGAGGACACAAATCATTTTTTAGTACAAAGTGTATAGTTCATTTTCAAGCAAAATTTCCCCTGAAAATATGCTTTGGATTAACCATTTTAATGAATGTTTCTAAGTGTTTGCAGTGACCACACTCATAAAATTAAAGTAACATTAGTTCCAAATTTTCATCATGTTGGATATATTGGTCAAGACATCCCTCAAGATGAATTTAGACTTGCAAATTTTAACTAAGTCTGTTTTCCCAGTGGTGAAAAATGGTCTGGTACAAACTAATCAGCAGTTTAGTCTGTAGATTTTGATTTCTTAATATAAACATTGTCATGTCCTGAAAAATCCCATTGTGGGTTTCACATTATTTTCACTCAAGAATTTCTTTATCAAATGTGTTTAGTTTACAAATTAAATGTCATGGATTTTGTTGTTGTTGCTGTTTTATGTTTGGAGATTCTTTTGTGTGTGTGTTTTGCCTGTTTGCTTATTCTAAATGCTCTCTCTCTATTCCTTAGAATCAAGCTAGATATCCTAGGGTTGTTTGTTTTTTTTGTTGTGTTCTTTTTTTTTTTTTTTATGTCACATATCACTGTTAGTTATAAACGTTCTGCAAACCAAATGAGCTCACAGCTACATCTGTGCAACACTAAATTGCAAATTAAGCCCTCTATGGATGATACTATCACCCTATTTCCCTCAACAGGTGTATCCAGCTGAAAGTTATTAAACAACTCTGTTGATGATATAGAAGATGGAACAAAATTTGCAGCTTAGTATTTCCTAGCTGTTTTGGCTCTGCAGGAGAGAAAGCTTATATTACTGGCACAGACAGCTATTACAGAATGCATGCAGAAAGGAGGTTTGCTGGATAAAATGGTGCAGTTTGGGAGGAAGCAGGGTTCATGCTAGAGCTTATACTTCATGGTCTTTTATACTAATGACAACAGTCTTTCTTCTGACATGGTAGAACATGTTCAGAGGTCAACAAAAAAAAAAGTTGTTGCAAATGAGAACTTTATAACCTTGGAGAGGGACAATAAAATGTTTGTGACTTTCTCTTCAGCTGTATCTACAGAAAAAAATATGTGTATAATAATAATTCAGTTACAGATGACCTTGTTTTAGGAGTGATCTCTACAGTCATTATACTTCAATTCTTATTTCAAAAGATACTTCCAAATCTTTTTTTTCATGAGACTTTTAATATTTTGTTGTGGTGGTTTATATGATTCTTCAAATTTCTCTGTTTTTGCAAGTTGCTTCCTTGCAGAAAGGGAATAAGCTCTTTGTAGTTTATATTATGCTCATCAATTTTTGCCACTTGGGAAAGTCTTGATTGAGAATGTTTAGCATATTCAGATTAGTAAAAAGAAAATCTTGTCCTGTAAAAGAAAAAACAAACAAACAAAAAACAATAAAACTTGAAAATACTTAAATATTTTTCTTTAAAATATGCTTGACCTTCCAATCAGTCTGTCCTTTCCAACCAATAAATAAATAAATAAATAAACAAAGAAAAACTTGCCATGGACTCTTTAAATTGATACTGTGTCAGAGTCTATCTGAAATAAAAGAGTTTCTGAGAACATTAATCCATTTCGGAATCCCCCTGTAAGCTCAAACAAGCAAACTGAAGCTTGTATAAAAATATTTCTGTCTCAAGAAGAATGTGGTAAGAAACTGAGTCCATTATGAATTTTCCTAACCTTCTCTAGGATATCTGGAATTATAATTTACACAGCTGTAATTATGCTGGGGGGGGGGGGGGGGAATGGAGTTAACAAACGAAAAGAGTGTTATTTAAAATGAAAATATATTGGTTCAAAAATCTCACCTGGGCTGCTTATGATCTTAGAGTGTTTAGATGCTTACATATGTATAACCTAATTGAAGATCACTACTGACATTGACATTTGAAGATTTAAATAAAGATATTTTTAATAAAACTACTATATTTATGACCAATGCTTATGTAAATTTTCAAGCATCCGTCAAGAAAGAAAACATATTTTTAAAGATACTTTTCACAGAACAAAATGACTGACAATAAACAAGTATTTACAAAACAAACTATCCTAAACTTATCACAAAAGCAGTCCAAGGAATCTATGAATAATCTCCGTTGAACCCAAGTACAAAAAATGTAATGAGCTAACCTGACTTTACTTCATTCCCTGTTTGCTGGCTAATTGGTCTATATGAGAAATGTGCATTTGTAGCCAGCCCTTTACTTCATTGTCTTGAGACTTTCCATTACTTCATCTAATTTCTGGAAAATATATATATATGTATATATATATATATTAAGATCAAAGTAAAGATCAGTTAACAGCTGCCTGAAAAGGAGTCCCATCCCTCACTGCAGCATATCACCACTGTGACTTTGTACAAGGACAGGATGTCTGCATGAAAATGAGCTAAAAACATCTTTGGTTTCTGAATTCTTTTAGGGTGTGGTGGTTTTACTTGGGTGGGCAGCTGAGCTCCACCAGAACTGCTCTCTCACTCCCCTTCCTCAAGGCAGAGGGGGAGAAAATACAATGCAAAGGGCTCAAGGGTTGAGATAAGGACAGGGAGATCACTCAACAATTACTGTGATGGGGAAAAACAGACTCAGAGTAGGGAGACAGTAAAATTTATTACCTATTACTGACAAGCTAGAGAAGTGCGAAACTGACAAGCTAGAGAAGTGAGAAACAAAGGAAAGAAACCAAAAACGCCATCCCCTCATCCACCCTCTTCTACCTCCTCCCCCCCCAGGCGGTTCAGGGGAACAGGCAATGGGGGCTGTGGTCAGTCCCTAAAGCTTTGTCTCCGCAGCTCCTTCAAGGTCCCTCTGTGCCCCTGCTCCCCGTGGGGTCCCTCCCACAGGATGCCGTCCTTCCCCAACTGAGCCTGCGGGGGCTGCCCACAGGCAGCAGCTCTTCAAGAACTGCTCCCACACGGCTCCGTACCACGGGGTCCATCCCCCAGGAGCAAACTGCTCCAGCACGGGTCCCCCACGGGCGGCAGCTCCCCCCAGACCCCTGCTCCTGCGTGGGCTCCTCTCCACGGGCTGCAGCTCCGGCCCGGGGCCTGCTCCTGCGGGGGCTCTCCATGGGCCGCAGCCTCCTCCAGGCCACATCCACCTGCTCCACCGGGGGCTCCTCCACGGGCTGCAGCGTGGAGATCTGCTCCATGTGGGACCCATGGGCTGCAGGGGGACAGCCTGCTCCACCAGGGGCCTCTCCACAGGCTGCAGGGGAACTGCTGCTGTGTGCCTGGAGCACCTCCTGCCCTCCTGCTGCACTGACCTGGGGGTCTGCAGGGCTTGTTCTCACTCCTCTCTCTCCCAGCTGCTGTTGCCCAGCAGGTTTGTTTGTTTGTTTGTTTTCCTTTTCTTAAATATGCTCTCACAGAGGTGCAAACAACGTCACTTATTGGCTCAGCTCTGGCCAGCGGCAGGCCCCTTACCTGACAAGGGGCAGCTTCTGGATTCTTCACATAGAAGCCACCCCTATAATCCCATGCTACCAAAACTTTGCCACGTAAACCCACAACAGAGGGCTACCATTGTACTAGGATATCTGAAAATAAAAGAAGTAGTTTGCATACTTTTTTATAGTATTTTCCCTTGTCTTGTCAGAACAATTTTTTTTTCTTCTGCTGCTTGAGGACCACTACAAACTGATACTATAATCTAGTCTCTAGTCTAATCTTGTTTTATCTTATTAACATACATTGTAATTGTTTTCCTTGAAAGTTTTAATACAGCCACCTTTTCTCACCTGAAAAAAAGAATAAATATATAAATAAATAAATAAAAAGGCTTCACAGCCAAATACATAAGATCTGATCCTGAGGTACACAGACGAAATGGATTTCTCACCCAGAACATCCTGCAGATGGTCAGCATACATCAGTGCTGATGTCAGTTAGCTGATGTTGTGCAGCTTCAGGAGTACCTCTGTCCGGTATGACACAACTGGGAAGCCCAAGTTGTATCGGTACACCTATGCTGCATCCTGGGTGTGATTCCAGCCTGGAAAACAAAACACTGAGTATACATAAACCATAATCCAAGCATAGACTAACCTCTCTTCTGTGCAAACCTGATGGATTGGGTAAAGTCAAGCGTACATCTGCCCTATCCTAGCTGATAGCTGGTACCACATTTCTGCTCTTGCTTAGGTTAGTATAAATACTTGGTTTGATTTTAGCTAGTGATGAACATAGAAACCGCATGGGTTATTGCTCTGCTTGAACTGCTTTCTGAATTATATCATTTTTAATGGTCGCTTTTACATACCTCTCTTCTCTCCTTCTGATGCTGTTATTCACCATCCACCTTTAATCCCCTTAAATACACATACAGGTCACTATTTTTATTATGAACCTGTAATGTACAGATTATTATTTCATGAGTTTCCCAACCATTATCTTAGACATTTATGTTGTAAAATGTAAGAGTGGCAATGCCTTTACTGCATTAGAGTTAATAATCCATTGATTTAACAGATATGAGAAAGCTGAAGCCGAGCTAATTCTCTGTCTCATTAAGCAGCATAGAGACAACAATCATCCTACATTTGTCTTTCCTCTTAAAATAATACAATTAGAGACCCCACACTTACTCAGTGAATTAATATTCCAAAATATTTATCTAAGCTCAGTTATCTTTTACAGGTGTCTGCATTAAAGAGTAGGAAGAAGTTTCTCAGTGAAGTATTGTGTTAATGATGTTGGTTTCAAAACACCTTGCAGGAGATTTTTATTTAACTTACTTAAGGATTCTAATTCAGAAAACATCTTTTCACCATCTTCTTCCTGATTCGTTCAATTACAAGTAAAATGGACACTATAGTCTCCCTAATAGACTAGCAGTCTGTCCATTTCAGGTGTGTGTGTCTTTATGTGTGAGAGAGTAAGTGTAAGGAGATAGCCTGAAAGACTACATTCCATTACTTTGTTTATTACTGTATTTTATGGTTGGTTGAACATTTTGCATTGAAATTCTCTTTCAATGGAAAATTGGGCTTTTGGACAATTCTCCCCCATCCCATCCCATCCCCTCCCCTCCCCTCCCCGCCCCACCCCTCCCCCCCCCCCCCACCCCCCCCCCCCCCCCCTTTTTTTTTCCAAAAGCTGTCTGCTTTCCACAGAAAACTGCTTTTGTTTTATTTCATTTTCCTGTAAAGACCACATGCCTGAAAACTAAATATTTTGCTTTGGCTATCTTCCTGTAAAGACACATGGAAATGTGAATCGAGGTATTTTTTGTCTTTACTGGGGGCTGGACTCCTAGTCAAAACACTACTATAATCCATCACAACCAGAAGTCATCAGGAGGGGTAACTGCGGTTCTTCATGAGACGACCTTGACCAAATGCAGAACTAGATTCATGAAACTATATTTCTTAATTCCAGTTTTAAGTCCCACTGACCATCAGAGCAATAGTCATGATTTCAAAACAATCGGTTATTGTGCCAAAAAGAAAATCCAGACAAGTTAATATTAACTAATAAACTAAACATTTTATACCTATTCTGAAAAAAAAAAAAAAAAAAAAAGTTTAAAAAATAACAATAAACCTAAACTTTAAACCGCATAGTAGCTCTAAAGCCGTTACTAACTGTCATTAAAATTGACCAGTAAAATCTCAGCCATCTTGAGTTTTCTTAAGTTAAGGTCCATGGTGGCAATCAGTCATGAGTGGAGTTTGTCTTCTGCTGTTTGTACACCTGAACAGATGCTGACTCTGGTGAAATAATCCGTTTAGTTATCAGTGTTAAATATGATTGATATAATGCACTATACAAAGACTAATAGGTTCAGGCAAAATACAAGCAAAATACAGGCAAAAGGGAAATATACTAGTTTCATGTCTCAATAAAATTTAGTTGATCTGATAGTCAAAATGTGTAATGTGTATCATGGAGGACAGTTTATAAGTTAGACTGCAATTGAAAAAAAAGCAATCTATTTGATAAATCACAGAATCACAGAATAACAGAATTTCTAGGTTGGAAGAGACCTCAAGATCATGGAGTCCAACCTCTGACCTAACACTAACAGTCCCCACTAAACCATATCCCTAAGCTCTACATCTAAACGTCTTTTAAAGACCTCCAGGGATGGTGACTCCACCACTTCCCTGGGCAGCCCGTTCCAGTGTCTAACAACCCTTTCGGTAAAGAATTCTTCCTAAGATCCAACCTAAAACTCCCCTGGCGCAACTTAAGCCCATTCCCCCTCGTCCTGTCACCAGGCACGTGGGAGAACAGACCAACCCCCACCTCGCTACAGCCTCCTTTGAGGTACCTGTAGAGAGCGATAAGGTCGCCCCTGAGCCTCCTTTTCTCCAGGCTGAACAATCCCAGCTCCCTCAGCCGCTCCTCGTAGGACCTGTTCTCCAGGCCCCTCACCATCTTCGTCACCCTTCTCTGGACTCGCTCAAGCACCTCGATGTCCTTCTTGTAGCGAGGGGCCCAAAACTGAACACAGTATTCGAGGTGTGGCCTCACCAGAGCCGAGTACAGGGGGACGATCACCTCCCTAGCCCTGCTGGTCACACTGTTTCTTATGCAAGCCAGGATGCTCTTGGCTTTCTTGGCCACCTGAGCACACTGCTGGCTCATATTCAGCCGTCTGTCCACCATCACTCCCAGGTCCTTCTCTGACAGGCAGCTCTCCAACCACTCATCTCCCAGCCTATAGCTCTGTTTGGGGTTGTTGTGCCCCAGGTGCAGGACCCGGCACTTGGTCTTGTTGAACTTCATGCAGTTGACCTCAGCCCATCGGTGCAGCCTATCCAGATCCTCCTGCAGAGCCTTCCTACCCTCGAGCAGATCGACACACGCACCTAACTTGGTGTCATCTGCAAACTTACTGAGGGTGCACTCAATGCCCTCATCCAGATCATCGATGAAGATATTAAAGAGGACCGGCCCCAGCACCGAGCCCTGGGGAACGCCACTAGTGACCGGCTTCCAACTGGATTTGACTCCATCTACCACGACTCTTTGAGCCCGGCTATCCAGCCAGTTTCTAACCCAACGAAGCGTGCGCCAGTCCAAGCCAAGAGCAGCCAGTTTCTTGAGGAGAATGCTGTGGGAAACAGTGTCAAAAGCCTTGCTGATGTCAAGGTAGACCACATCCACAGCCTTTCCCTCATCCACCCAGTGTGTCACTTTGTCACAGAAGGAGATCAGGTTCGTCAAGCAGGACCTGCCTTTCATAAACCCATGCTGACTGGGCCTGATCGCCTGGCTGCCCTGCAAGTGCTGCGTGATGACTCTCAAGATAATCTGCTCCATGAGCTTCCCTGGCACTGAGGTCAAACTGACAGGCCTGTAGTTTCCCGGGTCAGTCCTCCGGCCCTTCTTGTAGATGGGCGTCACGTTTGCTAGCCGCCAGTCAACTGGGATCTCCCCCAATAGCCAGGACTGTTGATAAATGATGGTAAGCGGCTTGGCCAGCTCCTCTGCCAGTTCTCTCAGTACCCTTGGGTGGATCCCATCCGGCCCCATCGACTTGTGCTCATCCAAGTGCCGTACCAGGTCACCAACCATTTATTCGTGGATAGTGAGGGCCACATCCTGCTCCCCGTCCCCTTCCACCAGTTCAGGGAACTGGGTATCCAGAGAACAACCAGTATTGCCGCTAAAGACTGAGGTGAAGAAGGCATTAAGCACCTCCACCTTTTCCTCATCTCTTGTAACTAAGTTTCCCCCCGCATCCAGTAAAGGATGGAGATTCTCCTTAGTCCTCCTTTTTGTGTTGATGTATTTATAAAAGCATTTTTTGTTATCTTTAACGGCAGTAGCCAGATTGAGCTCCAGATGAGCTTTGGCTTTTCTAATTTTGTCCCTGCACAGCCTCGCAACATCCTTATAGTCCTCCCTAGTGGCCTGCCCACTTTTCCAAAGATTATAAACCCTCTTTTTTCTCCTAAGCTCAAGCCACAATTCTCTGTTCAGCCAGGCTGGTCTTCTTCCCTGCCAGCTCGTCTTTGGGCACGTGGGGACAGACCGTTCCTGCGCCATTAAGATTTCCCTCTTGAAGAGCGCCCAGCCTTCCTGGACTCCTCTGCCCTTCAGAACCGCCTCCCAAGGGACTCTACCAACCAGTGTCCTCAGCAGCACAAAGTCAGCCCTCCGGAAGTCCAATACAGCAGTTTTACTGGTCCCCTTCCTGGCCTCGCCAAGAATAGAGAACTCCACCATTTCGTGGTCACTCTGCCCAAGACAGCTCCCGACAATCACATCCTCCACCAGTCCTTCTCTGTTTGTGAAGAGAAGGTCTAGCGGGGCACCTCCCCTGGTAGGTTCACTAATCAGCTGCGTCAGGAAGCTATCTTCCACGCTCTCCAGAAACCTCCTAGACTGCTTTCTCTGGGCTGTGTTGTGCTTCCAGGATATGTCAGGGAAGTTGAAGTCCCCCACGAGAACAAGCGCTGAAGATTTCGCAACTTCTGTCAGCTGCCTGT
This sequence comes from Stictonetta naevosa, assembly GCA_011074415.1. Classification (NCBI taxonomy): domain Eukaryota; kingdom Metazoa; phylum Chordata; class Aves; order Anseriformes; family Anatidae; genus Stictonetta; species Stictonetta naevosa. The sequence goes on along the minus strand of CM021697.1, from coordinate 32,982,358 downwards.
AGAACTCCTCATCCTTCTCCTCATCCTGGTTCGGCGGTCTGTAACAGACCCCGACCAGGACGCTAGCCTTGTTGGCCCCGCCGATCCTAACCCAAAGGGACTCGACCTTGTCATTCCCAGCCTCAAGTTCTACAACATCGAAAGACTCTCTAATATAGAGAGCCACACCACCACCCCTTCTGTGCTGCCTGTCCCTTCTGAAGAGCTTATAGCCAGTCATTGCAACACTCCAGTCATGAGAGTGGTCCCACCACGTCTCCGTGATGGCAACCAAGTCGTAGCCTGCCTGCTGCACAATGGCTTCCAGCTCCTCCTGTTTGTTACCCATGCTGCGTGCATTGGTGTAGATGCACTTCAGCTGGGCCATTGCCTTCTCCCCCGGCCTTGCTGTTGTTCCCCCTGGCACAGCTCCAACAATCCTTGCTTCATCCCCGTCCCCCTTCTTACCTAGTTGAAAGCCCTCTCAATGAGCCCTGCCAGCTCCTGGCCCAGGATCCGTTTTCCCCTAAAAGATAGGGACCCGTCTGCGGCCATCAGGCCGGGTGTCGAAAGTGCCCCATGGTCGAAAAACCCAAGATTTCTGTGTTGGCACCAGCCCCTGAGCCACGTGTTTAGCAGGTGGGCTTTCCGTGTCCTCTCTGTACCCCTCCCTGCCACCGTAGGGATGGACGAAAACACCACCTGCACTCCCGCTCCATCCACTAACTGTCCCAGTCCCCTAAAGTCTCTTTTGATAGCCCTCAGGCTTCTCTCTTCAATGTCATCACTACCTGCCTGGACTATCAAAAGAGGATAGTAGTCAGAGGGGCGAACCAGGTTGGAAAGCTTCCTGGCAACGTCCCTGACCCTGGCCCCAGGGAGGCAGCAGACTTCCCTATGGGTAGGGTCAGGCCGACAAATAGGGCCCCCTGTTCCCCTGAGTTTCATCATAAAGTTCATCTGTTGTGTATAACATCTCATAAAAATAACCAGTGCTTTATGGGCAAAATGTGAACACATATATTGTGTGTAGCAGTGCAAAAGTCACTCTGCTGAGGCATATTTAAAATAAATAAATAAATAAATGGGGAAAAATATTCACACACACACACAAAAAAAGCCTATTGTAGTTTTTTAATAGTCTTACTTTTGGCTGGAAGTTTTAAGAGTAATATAATCAAATATAAAAATTAAGCATCTTTTCTACATGTTCCTTGAAGATTCCATTATGCTCCTCTTCCAGCTGAAATCAATACCAGCATGTATTCCCTCTTCTGGGCAATAGAAATGTCACTACCAACTTCCAATTATAGCAGCTAAGAGGTGCAGGACTGTTCAATGATGGTTGGTTAAAAAAATTCATTTACAGTGTTTTTCTGTTAGCCAGACCAGCCAGAGATTGGGGCGGGTGCCTGGGCAGGTGTTCCTGGAACTGGGGTACATGGAGGCCTGGGCTACCAGAAGAGTGTGAGTGTGGGAGCTGGCCAGACCCAGGGAGACCCTGGGGTCTAGGGTCTACTGAGAGACCCGTGTGTGCATGTGCCTACAGTAGATGCTCAGCCTTGTTGCCAGTGGGACCTGCAGGCATGGTGGAGCTGCAGCAGCCTTGCCCCTGCTGGGCTTCCAGATTTGGCATCTCCAAGCAATTTCTATTTCTGCCAAGCAACTTTATCCCAGTGAGTGCCTCAGAGCTGATGACTCTTCTTTGAAACAGAAATCTGTACATTTCTACATTTTAAAGCTGATAAACCTGTTTCCTCTAATGAGTACTTAGATCCCAAGGTTCAAACATTTACTTTATTATTTGTGTGTGTGTGTGTGATTGTGATATTCTCTTTGTCTTGTTTCTAAATTGAGGCTATTTTTGGCACACTGCTGGTTTTTGGGATGTGGCAATTAGGCTGTAATTCCAGAGATATTAGACAGCCTTGATTCATTCTAATGGCTCCTACTTTAAGACAGATATATTTAAGAAACACAAGTTATTCCTCCCTTATTCTGTAGAAATGAACAAATTTTCATTTTATATATTTTCCTTCACACATACCTTCATGCCCTGAAATCTATATCCATTCAGTCAAGGTACAACTGCTCATAAAAGCCCAGATTCATTCCAGCTACTGTTAACTGCTTATCTAGTGTAGAAACCTTGTTGCTGTAGCAACTACTGCCTGTACGGAAATGTTTTTCAACTTGTGATCCATGGATCCCTGTACACACAGCTCTTAAAAGGTCTGAGGATGACAACTAAGAAAAGCAGGTTTATTGTTTGCAGGTTTAAATAATAGAAACTGCAGTCCACATATCTATTAGAAAGGCCATGATAAGACCAAAAACTAAAACTAAAACAATCAAGAAAACGTTTTTTTTCACAATCAACAGGGGAGACAAGATAAAAGGCAATTTAGCCCACCATCCTAATCACTGTCTGAAGACATCACCTACCATCAATGATTAAGGGAACTTCAGGTGAATAAGCTTCCAATGCAGATATCTTAAATAAACATCTAAGGTTATGTGGAGACTTCCATGGGAATTTTGTGACATTCTCCAGTTAAGTCAGAATAAACTACAGTTTCTCAAAATACTCTGCAACTGAGAAAGGGCTCTTCCCTTAAGTTTCTGTTACACTAAGCTGTGGTAAAAGAGAGACCTGTATGATACATATGAAATGTTTGAATATCCTAATTCTCATACTTGCATCACAGAGAAGAGGGAAAAAAGCTCACTCCAACTTTGTTTTCCAAAATTAATTTGATTGTGAGGAAAAATATATGTTCATAAACCAGTGGAGTACAATTCTCTCATTCATTCTTTCAAGCAGTAGTTGGTAGCCTGAATTCTGATGCATCCCATGAGTAAGGAATGATAGATATATACATAAGGAATGATAGGACTGATATATTATGGTAGGATATATTATGGTAGGTCTTGCATCCCACAAGTAAGCAATTGTATGTAATACAAATATATTATGGTAGGTGTTATTTCCAGCACAAAGAACAATTAATTGAGAAACATTATTATGACACATTTACTACCTGAAACACTTAACAACATGACTATAATAATAATCCCTTTTAAATAATTTTAATTTGTTTGATGTAAACAATACTGGGAGGCTCATCATAATGCATCAAATGAAGAACAACACACTCGCTTAATGACTTTTTTTTAAAAAAAAGAACGTCTGTAGCAGGCTATTTTAAACTGTATCTTTCTTTTAAATAATTACCCAGATGAATGTATTGAGCAGTAAACAAAGAAAGCTTAACAATCCTGAAATCAAATCCAATTACAGAAAATAGCAAAATGAAATAAGCTTCTCAAAACTTAAAATCTTGTATTTTAGAAATAGTTATTGCCAACAAGAGTGAGTCTCAGGTATAGGTGTTTCACAGAGTCATTTTTACACTGCAAGGGTTAGTAAAATTGTTATGTAACTTCTAGAAACCAACTACCTGGGTCAAGTTGTTCATGACTTTTACACGCAATCACTTCCAGCATCACCACCTGGCAATTTTATATGAGTGAACATAAAATTCATTTGAGGTGTTTGGACTTGGGATATCAAAATCATTAGTATTGAAAACCTTGGCCCTAAACCTTTTCTCATGCTTGAAAAAGCTTTGGATATAAATGCACGAATACATTGCCCTCAAAAAAAAGCCAAACCTGTGTCTTACAGATGTGTGACTAGTCACAGCAACCAGCTTGGAAGAAATTGTTTTCTTCATTGCAATGTGTATGTCTGTCTCTGCATTCGCTTTCTTTGCTGTGCTTCTTCTCACATTGTTTACTAAAAATAATATTTTCATAGTCTCTTTTCTTTCTTTGTTTTTTTCATTCTTTGAAAAGTATACAGTCACGTTCAAGCTGAAGCCATTTTTCTTTCCTAGGCACAACAAGGAATCTTTCTTGTCTTCTTCCACCCTGTTGTTTTTCTTTCTTTCTTTCTTTCTTTCTTTCTTTCTTTCTTTCTTTCTTTCTTTCTTTCTTTCTTTTTCTTTCTTTCTTTCTTTTCTTTCTCTCTTTCTTTCTCTCTTTCTTTCTCTCTTTCTCTCTTTCTCTCTTTCTCTCTTTCTTTCTCTCTTTCTTTCTTTTCTTTCTTTCTATCTTAGTTTCTTTCTTTCTATCTATCTTAGTTGCTTTTTATAGGCTGCTATCTTTATTTATAAAAAGAATGATGAAAAGCTAATCAGAGATTCTTTGTGAAATAAAGATATATGTGTTGCTAGGTGACTCTTCTAATCCACGTTTATATGACTTCATTTATACCAATTGTTACCATTTGCTTTGCTAGTTCTTGTATTTTTGCACATCCTCTTGAACAGGTACATACTTTATTCAGATAATATTTCACTGTGACAAGACCTAAGAAGAACCTTCACAATAGGTAAATTAATTGATCTGCTCTTTCTATATAGTTTTTGCTAGGCCTGTCTAAGCCTGTATTCGCCTTTGCCACATCAGGCAACACAAGCTAGTAGGGTTGGGTATGAGTATGACTCAGTCCTGATAAAGACTGAGAGTGAGCTAATACAATGTAAGCTATACATCTGAGGTGTAGATGTGACTGTATCTAGAGCCCCAAATAGAAAATATCTCTGTTTCTTCAGGTCACCATTTTTGGAGCTATCTGAAAGAAGTGATTTTTTCCTTCTAAGTATTCGTGTCATTTTTTTTTGCAAGACATGAAGAAAATCATGGATTCCTTGTTGCTGTCATTTTCAGATAGTTTCCAAATTATTTTTAAAATAGAGGGCAACAGTGCAATGTTTTTCAGCATGATGCAATGTATGCTGCTGTTAGGAAGAAACTTAGAAGTAGTATAATTACAACCAAAACACTTTTCTTTCCCTATTTCACTCATGATTGCTAAAAGGCTCCCTATGCCTACTAAAAATTGGTTCAGGTTAGAAAGAGGAAAAAGAAAAAAAAAAAAAAAGGCTCTGAGTAGTCATAAAACTGGAATAAATCCCATTTCTTATTCGTGTGAAGAATTTATTCACAGATCCAGCTAAATATGATACAGGTCTTTTTTTTTTTTTTTTTTAACTAGAGCTTACAACACCTCTAAGAACCTCATCTAACGCAGGAAAAAGCTGAAAGACTGGCAAGACCTCTTGAAATTCAGGTGCCAAAAGGTGAGTGAGTGAATATGAGTCCTGATTTTTGGAGAAACCATAGCATAAATATTGGATCACTTTCTTCTGGTCTGCTTACAAGCTTACGTGACATATAATAACTAAATTTAGCACAGTTTTACCACGAGAGGGCAGGAATGCTTATCAAACAGGTCTGCCACTGGTTGTTTCACCACGTCTTTGTCAGGATGGTGATCCAACGTGTTTTCCCTCTATAGCATTATGTTGAAGTATGTCCCCCGAGTGCTTAACAACATGACAAAATCCTTTGACCCAACAGACTGACCTGTCGTTTGTAAGACAGATTAATCCCCATGGATGGTCACAGGGTCAGGGGCACTGCTGAACTGCAGCTCTGTGAAGCTGAGAGCACAATCAGAACTTCTCACTCACAGCCTGGCAAGAAGAAACAGCTGTGCCAAGCATCATGCTTGCCAAGGAAGGCTAATGGGTAAGTAGAGATGAGTCAGTGCTTGCTTTTCTTCCTTATGGTGCATAACAAGAGCAAGAAGGAAGATCTTTAGAGAGTCTTATTTTCTATTATTAACAGCAATGACTTATTCACAAACAATATTTAAGCTTTTCTGTTAGTGAGACTAATTTTGATTAGACTGTAATAGTAGCCAGATCTGAACAGTAGAAGGCTGTGCTAGACAGAATACTGCGTAGAAAAGTTCCAGACTATTATTAAAGTGAAACAGATTTGTGTGGAAAGTCCTGGTTAACTCATAAACAATTTATAAACTGAAGAATTTAGCAGAGCTTGATTAAAGGTTTAAATTCTTGTAACTGTTTGCCAACAAAATATAATGTTTCACTGTTCCACAAACCATGTTTTGGAAAAAAAAAAAAAAAAAAAAATCTACCGTGAGGCCACTCAGAGTTGTAAGATTTTAATCAGCTAAAATTAAGCTCAATAACATACATGGAAATATCCTTTCTTTCACTTGTTTTGCTGTCACGTTAAGTATTTTCTTCTTTTAAATGGTAAAGTTTTTCACCATGCAGACAAACAACTGTGGAGATCTGATAGTGACCGGATAAACTATATTAATTGGGAACAAAGAGAAAGTTGAAAAAATAACCTTACTCTAGTCATAATAATGACACAGAGATAAAAATTCTATATGAGTTATTTTTCATTAGCTAGGCAAATTAAATTATGCTTTTACCACGCCCTCTTCCAAAATAACAATTTTCAACAAAAATATCAGTTGTGCAAGTCATAAGAATTTTTACAATTTCTACCATCAGAATAATAAGGGTTTTCCCCACTTATACGGCACAAAAGGGCATTACTTCCTATTCTGTGGCTTTGCTGTCTCCTATAAGAATCTCTTGACTTATACTTAGAGGGTTACATGCCTGCTAGGAGATCTATATTCTCAGTATCATTTAACAGATCTCTGTGCTTCAGAGGTTTTCAAGAGCCATGCTGCAACCACATGCTACCAGGGTGACTTGGCAACATGCACATAAAAGTAAGAAACCCCACAGAATCACTTCATTCAACATTTTCTAGTGGGCTTTTAACTAGTCCACATGGTGTGTGGCTCTTTTTAAAGACTTAGCAATGGCCAAGGGGGGATTCAGCCCAGCTGAGCGACAGACCTGGATTCATGCTAGAAAAGGAAAGGGGTTACCTGGACAACATGCACTTACACTGAGATAGGCAATTGACATATGGGCAAAAATCTCCTGTTTTGTGTGTATTTTGGGAGTTTACAAAGAAATCAACACAAGTCAGGGTGCCTGCAGAAGCCATACAATCCCTCTTCAGGTGGATTATACTATATCCTTCTTTGGAGAAATTTTTAATCTGTTGAAAAAGGGAGGATTGTGTTTTAAGTTTTCTAGTGTTCATCCATAGCAGAATATCACACACTAATATCCAAAGGAGTGATGCACATGGTATCTTGCCCAGGGCCTCATACACATGTGGAAAGCCTTTGTCACACTTTGATCAAAGACCAGAAGGCATGACTCATTGCCTTTCTTTCCTATTTCCTATAGCATATGAATATAACAGGTGCACTGCTCAGGTCTGGGTGAATCTTGTGGGTTTGCTCTGATGGCTTTGCTTTCTACTAAGGAGAAGAAAATGTGTGCTACTGTTCTCTGTTTTCTCTGTTTCATTTCAAGAAGTACACTGCAAAAGCAAGTGAAAAGACAGACTGTTTTTGTTCTGGCATTTCTTTTTCTGTTTCCTTGTGAACAATGATACATTCTGGGCACACTTATGGCCTTGTCTCTGAACCCTTATTCACATAATGAATCTACTCACCGCTACATCCCTCTGGCTATAGAAATCATACCTTGATTTGTTGCTCAGTGTCTTTCACATTAAGTGCTGTTCTAGGGAGATCAAATATAATCTCATAGGATGAGAATTCTCCAGCAGACAATCACCAGGTGATACCTTATACAGGGAAAAGAGCTATAAAAAGACTCTTATCAGGTGGGGCCTCATACAGTTAATGTTATTAAAATTCTTACATACTATCAGACCAATGAAGACACCAGTCATAACAGAGAACTTATTGACAGCAGTAAATTGTACATTGGTACTGTACACAGTTGTGTACAGGTACTGTACACAATTAAATATTGCTGTCCACAACAGCTTCACTCCTACCCTTTTCCTAATCTCATAGTTTGCAAAAACATGTTGTGAGATTACGAAATTCAATATTGTCCATCCAGAGTGCTGCTCCCTGAAGAGGAGTTAGTCTTCTTACTAAAATAATAGCAATTTTTCTGTAACATGAAGGTATCTGAAGATCATCTACCTTTGACTATATCAGGTGCAAGAAGTAGTTTAGATGCCAAGGGCTTTTTATCTCAGCTGCATAGGACTGACTTAATACAGTCTGTATGTATATTTATAAAGCGGCTGATTTAGGAAGGCTTTTAGGTTCACAGGTGCAGACACAAACACTAACTATCTCCCAGTCTGCTATCAAACCAAAATCTGAGCAAGGATTTGTGTTATGAATCTGTAGTTAAAAACAATCTGACCCGAAGTGGCACTGAACAGGATGCTATTTAATCTTAGTCTTTGCCATACATTTAAATCCTCACTTATTTTGGTGCTGGTGAGGCCACATGGTGAGTAAAATCAAGACTGGAACCAGCTGAAAGTTAACTGAACAAACAGAATGGAGAGGAGAGGACTAGCAGAAGACTGACAGCATGATGGCACTTCTCTTTCAGCAGTGCACCAGGTTTAGAATAATTTACAGTATTTATTAACCTGCAATCTGAAAAAACTGACAAGTTTTGTCTTTGTTTGTTGTTCTGTTTTTTGTTTGTTTTTGTTTTAAACTTAAATGTGTATGACTTCTTATTTTGAAAGAACTATACTGTTTTATAATTTGACAAATATAACACATGGAACACAAATGTAACTTCTGAAAATATTAGTTCCTCACTTCCAATCTCTCAGAGAAGTTTTCAGATTGATGTATATAGTAATACTGTAACATTTTGTATTACGTCAGGTTTTCCAGTATTTCACTTCTGAATGAGTGGTGAGGTGATATTTTCAGAGAACTGTGATCAACCGTGATTTTCAGATGTTGTTCTTATATAATTCAATTTTGTGCTTCCTCGTAATAATAACGTTTCCTTTCTGCATTACAGTGCAGTATCTACTATTTTATTATAACTATGAGATCCTTTTATGGCTTTACAGTCATAAGCTTTTAAGAGCTTTTGATAATGGATCTTGCTATAAGCATTTGTGAAAATAAAGGAACACAGTGAATGTTCTATATTTATTTACTTCATATTTTTAATAGCTAAATTTATAAGGCTGAGTTTTCTTTCACAAAAACTGTGTTAATTTTTCCCTGTTATTTTCTATACATTTATTTGTCTGTAACTTCATTTTTATTATTATTTCTATTAGCTTTCATAGAATTTATTAATTGCTTTTCTCAGCATCTTTTTTAAAAAGACAAACCTTTATCTTTTCTTGTTCTTTGGGCACTGCTGCCAAGGCATATGTTATACAGTACCATGAAGCAGTTCCTCAGTTTCATATTGAGTTGCTTTAGATTTCTGGGGTGTTTACCATCTGCTCATGGTAACTGCCTTCAGTTCTTCTATTGACATTTTGAGTGAGTTTCTCAGGATTTGCTTCTTCAATCAATAAGAGTTCAGTGCCACTGAAAGCGCCTATCTGTTTCTTCCACTGGCCCTCACTTTTCCATTTCTTATCTGTGTCAGGCTGCAGGGTCCCATTTTGTCTCCAGCATCAAGCTGACATTTTTTACATCCTTGCAGTAGAGAGCACAGCTCGTGAATCCAGCAGAATTTCTTCAGACCTTTCCTTTCTTCAGACAGATTCATTTTCTTCTGGGTTAATTTGCTTAATCAGCTCCTGGAAATCTATTATATTAAAGAGAATGTCATTCAATTAAAACTTTCAGAGAAATTCAGGAGATAATAATCTAATAATATTTACTGAGATCAGAGTTGACTTCTCTAGCTATCTTTTTTTGAATTTCAGACCAAACCAGTTTCTGAGGAGTTTTAGCTGGCACCACAGAGAGAGTTGCAAAGAGATCAGTGTGAAGGAGATTGTGGTATTTCCAGGATGCAATTGTCAGACTTTTCAAAAAGACCTGTTCAAAAATTTTAGCTCAGTTTTGCAGATTAGCAATAAAAATATTTCTATTGTTTTCATAAAAACTTAAGCTTCTCAGTGCTTTAGTGGAGCCTTTTCTTTTGTTATACCTGATCTCTTCACTTTTTAACATCTCAGAATTTAAAGCAGATAATGCATTTACTCATATGTAATGTAAAAATGCATGCCAAAGGTTTGTAAAATGAGTCATAGCAACATTAAAGAGAATACATCCAAAAATGTGATCTTGAAACTATTCTACTGAAATGTTTGTTCCTGGACAAATAAGCTCCATATACACCCCAGTTTTCCTAATGACAACCTCACATCCACAGAGATATGGATTCTGTAGTTTAGCCTTATTTTTTTCTGCTTATATAACAAGTCTAGAGATTAGACTGTTTAACTAAGAAATGAGAAAAGTCTACAATATTTTTTTCATTTGAACTTGCAATTTGAAACCATTGGTTATCTGAGCTTTCTTCAGTTTCTATGAAAATATTCAGGCTCATACCCCACAAAATATTCAAGTACTATTATCTCACTTAAGAGATACTTGGGAGAATAGGTATTTCCAAATCCCTTTCCAAACAGGGAGTCACAAAAACAGATATCACAAGGCCTGGATCAAGAAAGGTGATGATGTCTTTAAGTGAGACTTCAAATTTAAGAACCTAAAACTGAGCTCTTGAAAGCTCCTGCTTAATCTTTGGAGGTGCCCAGGCTCAATCAGCACCTCATTTTTTCAATGCTGCATTTCCTCAGATGCCTGAATTTTAGGTCTGCAAAGGCTTAAAAGTAAATCACTGTTGACATGACTAACAACAGTTTGGCTTCTGTCTCATATTTAAGTGTCATCAACAGCAATGAACTTGGTTCGCCTGTTCATTTCCAGTGTGTACCTCAACTTGAAAGCATTCTCTCAGCAAACCTACCAGCATGAAAGGAGAAATATAGGAGAGAGGTTAGGCTTGTAATTGAATGGAACAAGAAACCTTTAATGAGCCCCTAAAACCTCTTTGGATCTGGGCCTACACAGTTTATCATCAGCATTGCAGGATCTGTGATAATGTGAGGAGTTGAGCCCTACTTTCTTCCCCTCCAGGCAAATTCTTTAATCACAGAACTATGATTACATTGCCTACAGACTCATCTTTCTGTCTCATGAAAGTCTGTAGAGAGCTCAGAAGAAATATTACATCCATTTTTCAGTACCAAGCTGGAAGAACCTGTTGAAAGAATCTGCAAAGAACAATAGAATTAACAGAGCTAGAAAATACGATAGAGAGGTTTATGTAGCAAGGAAAATTCAGACCAGATGTTAGGAGGAACTTCATGGTAGAAAGGATGGAGAAGAACTGAAAGAGAGGCTGTTGTGGAAGTCTCCTAGATATTACTACGTTTTCAGGAACAGCAGGGATATTGTAGATCCTGAGCAGAATATCTAAATTTAGCCCTTGCACTCCTTTCTCTACTGAAGAATGAAGAAAGGTTTATTCCTGTTATGTGCTACTCCAAACATTTTGGAAATCTATGGAGAAAGACAAAGATTAAGACCTATGTATTTTTTTTTCTTAATTTTCCCTCAGAAATAATGCTACCAAAACTCGAAAACAATGGTCAGGGCCAACACATTAATTAACTACATTCATTGAACAAGCCTACAAGATAAGCTCTATTTATCTGAAGTCTTCACTTAAAAGGAAACAAATATGATAAGAACTTCACTGCAGCCAAAGAGGCTGTTTCTCAACATGGGCTCGTGGACATGACATGGTTCCAGGATGCTGTGAGTGCCACTCTAGTAGAGTATTTAGCAATGCTCATATTACCATACTAAACCAACATAAGACGGGCTATAAAATGCTAAAAACCAGACCCACAGCTCCATATGCAGTCTGTACAAGTAACATGAGATATTGGGAAGGGGAACCATGTGATAATGTACCTTTGGCTCACAAGCTGTGGAAACCTTTGGTGTGGGAAAGAGGTTTTGCTAAGTGTTAACGAACAGTGAAGGGGCTCAGAAGTTCAGCAATGCTGTACCCATGCAGACGAAAGGCTTTGTGAGGAGACACATCTGGAGAACCAATAGAGACCACAGCAGGCTCAAAGGCTTCCTTTAATGTTTCTCCACTACAAAGCCAAAAGATGCCCTGGGGTAAATTCAGCAATAGGATAAGAACAACAATAATAATAATAATAATAAAAAAATAATTTACTCTCTGGGGAAGGTGCTTCTTGTCTTCCAGTGGCATAGTCTCCTCTGCCCCTACCTTTTTTTTTTTTTTTTTTGAGCTATCTGCTCTGCATTTTGCACAGCATACATACATCCAGCAAATAGCAGCCCCATTTCAAACAACCACAGCTGCAGTGGCCAGAGAGGCCAGATGGACACATCCTGCAAATACTGTTCCCAAGGATGGTTGGTAAGAGACAAAACCCTCTCCCTCCACTGTTTTTTCCACAGGCTTTTCAGGGAAGGATGTTCTCCCTGGCCGTGTGGGGTGGCAGGGTAGGTGCATGGTCCAGGGGGCAGGTGCTGAGCTTCCCACTGCAATTTCCCTTCCTATCGATTGCCTCTGTCTGCTGCAGGGCCCCTGGGAGAAGTGCAAAACTGAAGTGGCAGGCCAGTAGAGTCAAATGCCGGGTTTTCCACCCTATTCCACGTAAAAGCCCCCTGACTTTCTTTGGATTCCTACTGAAATATATTATGCATCTTCACACATACATATACACACACATATATGGGCACAGAATCAGACAGAAAAATAAAAAATTAAAAAAAAAAAAAAATCCTTCTTAATGATCTCTTCCTATTCAGCTGGAAACTGTAGAAAAATCACTACCCAAGTACCCATACTCATAATATATTTCAATGGCTTAGATACAGCCTGTGTGCAAAATGTGTGTTGCTGTTATGGTATTGGTAAACAATATGACGTTTTGCTTTCCCACTGTTATGAAGCTCCAGTGATGGAGCTGTTTTATTGACAAAAAAGGTTCTTCACCTCTTACAGCAGCTTTTCTCAAGTGCTTCTGCTGAGTTCCCCCCTGGTGAGCTCTGACTTTGCTCCCTCTCCAGTGAATTTCCCCAGCTACAGTTAGCATTTCCAGTGATGTAAATCCCAAATAACATATTTTTTCTCACAACTCCAAGCTAAGTGCTGCCCATTCCAGTTTGTGATATGCATCTTTATAGCATTGCAGAACAAATAAAAAACAATCGTATAAAAATGTATCTGTGCCTAAGCTGTGTGCTGTAGGCTTTTGTTGTCTCAGCTGAGAGGAAAGGCAAGCAGAGATGTGCCCTGACCAAAAGCTTTGCAGAGAGGAACCCCAGAACAGACAAGCAAAGCCACACAAGCAAAATTGTGTTTTTACAGGAGTAGCTGCTTCACTGGGTGTAAATATATAAACTTGAGCATTGCCTGCAACATTGCATACAGACCAGAGGTGCCTTGCCAGAAAATAAACTACTCCTCTATTTCTGAAATATTTCTGGGGAAACTGTACATTAGGAAACTTGTATTGCTCAGTCGTACTGACCTTCTTAGAGCAGTACAGCTCTGCACCTCCTGTGTGCAGGTACTAAAAGCTGTCATGTTTATGCCTATGTACTCCAAAGTCACCAAGCCATGGACATTCAAAGAACTTCAGAGTCTGTCTCTGGCTTTGGGCACTTCTGTTAAGGCATCATCCACATCTTCAAAATGGCCACAGTTGCTGTTGAAGCTGGTGGATGCATGTTTTTTGCTGGGGCTCAGTAAGAGCAGATCCAGATAAGGCATGGCAGTGTTGCTTCTTGTCAGAAATTGCTCAAAGCCTGAAAATGTATCTGATCTGCATTTCTTCTGCCAGCAGTGTGGTGTCAGTACCCTCCTACTCTCTTTTCACACTCCAGTCATTTTTTTCTGCCCTCACATTGCCCCTTCAGGTGTGGTGGCACATCTGCTTGGGTGGTCATGTACTGAACTGAACTTGGGAACTGAGACAACTGAGAATTAATCTTTTCTTTCTTCATTTTCCTTCTTCCTTTTCCTTCTTTCCTTTTCCTTTTCCTTCTCTTTCTCCTTTTTTCTTTTTTCTTTTTTCTTTTTTTTTGTATTGCTTCTCTTTTTTTTTTTTTTCCTTCCTTTCTCCCTTTTCTTCCTCACTTTCATTCATTTCCTTCATTTCCTTCCATTACGTCCTCTCTTTCCCTTTTTTTTGCTGGATTAGCTCATTGATCTAGTTTACCTTACAGATAAAACATTCTTCATTTACTAAATAAGTAGTGTTAGGCTGTGATTAGAGAGGATATCAGGGATGCTTAAGCCAGCTTAAGAAACAGTCCAGCAAAAGCGCTCCTACACTGAACAAACTACAAACAGAGGTATTCTCTGTACATTACAGTATTCACCTCCTGTGAGCTTAAACCTGAGATCCATATTTTAACAGCACTAATACATTTGTCCACAGTGATTTTAACTACGGTCATTGAAGGGCTAAAATGCTTTTAAAGATCTTCATCCAAGAGCACTTCTGAAAATCTCACTCTTAAGCAGTATAGAAATTGTTGAGTAAACTCTTTGAAAACACAGATTTCATTTTTACCAGGAAGTTTCCATAGGTTTTTGTCCCTGTTTAGAGACTACTTCATATTATGTCATAGCTGTTGACTCCATTTGCATTTCTACTTGTAGACACCAGATTTATACAGGTTTTAATCACTTTAAATACATTTTCAATACAGTACAACAATATGATTTTTTTTTATGGTTGAAAAAGGAGTGATAAAATATGTCTGCTTTACATTTTTTCTACATAGGTATTCATATGTATATATTTGTTATCAAGCTATCATAGTAGTGAATCATTTAAATTTAGTATAAATATATATATATGTATATATATGACTGGACACTAAGACCTGAGGATGACTTGTTTATCTTGTTTAAAAAATATGAAAATTATGTTAATGACTCTCCAGCCTCAGACAAAAATATTTTGAGCTTCACATTTGATTAATATATTTGGACAGTCCATATCTCATTATTGTGCATCTGAACATCTGGACTTGTTCCTGCATTTGGAGACACACTTGTCTTGCTGTCATGTCCACTTCACTTTTACAGACCCTGGAAACTCACAAATCTGAAGCTGATCAACACCTAACTCATCTCTAATTGTACTACATACAGACACAGAATCCTTCTACTTTTTGTCTACACAAGAAAATTCACCAAATATCAGGTGTAATCACTACTGTCTGTTTATGCAATTTTACCATTGAGTTTATGTTGAATTTCAGTGGAGAGAAAGACATAGAGTTTTAACTTCTGTTTCTTCTAGGATAATCTAAATCTTTCTTAGGTCAAGATTTTAAATAACAATCAATGCAATAACAATCAACAGGTAATGTCCTCTTCTTCAGCAGCAATTTAACTAGAGTCACTTCACATAAATGCTTGCATTTTGAGATATAGATGCACTCAAGGAATTATAGATTTCAGTTTAGCCTTTCATTTTGAACCTTATGCTGCTCTCTTGGCTTGGTTGTACAAATAGCTACAGTCTAAATAATTTTTAATTCCATTGAATCATTTTTAAAATTTTCCTCTTGTACTGACAGGAAATGCCAGTTGATGGCTTTATCAGGAGAGAAACCAGAGTTTCCTTGAGAAACCTTTCATTTGTGAAATCTTCATCCCGTAATTACTGCCTGAAGTTCAGAAGAAAAAGATGTCGATGCTAACATAGAAATGTTTGTGAGCTGGAATATGAGTGTTTTCTAACAAAAAATAATCCAAATTTTAGTTTCTTACAACTCTTCTCTGCAGCTTCCTGAGACCTTATCTGCAATGTGTTACAGCTTGATTTGGTTTACTTGTGCTTGAGTCTGCATTACTAAGAACTACTCCAAAAGCTGGTCTTTCATTATAGGATAAAAGTTTGCTAAAGCATGTGAGTTGCTTGGGATTCCTTTTTTTTTTTTTTTTTTTTTTTTTTTTTATCAGCCATACAAAAAACAGAGTGTAATATATTAAGCAGCTAACTTTCAGATACTTATTTTGCAGAACCTATAAACTCAGGAAAAAGTAAATCAAGAGATTTAATGATCCTAAAAATGGGAAGAACAGTCTCCAAAACATTTCTACTCGGAAGGATATCCTGAAAGCTTATTTCATGTCTTCCTCTGGAAAAGAATAAGATGAGGTCAGTGCAGGTGAAGACATGGACTGAAATTTTCTTCTATTTGCCCAGTTATAACCTGCTTGGTGTCAAAAAATACATAAATGAGAGCAGAGTTTGATCCATGCCATGTGATACATTTTGTGAGTGGATTATTTATTTATTTTTTTATTTAGACATGTTTACAGGACTTGGAGAAATGGTTTGAAACTCCTGACCTCAGCAAGTATCTGCTGTGCAAATTGTAGTTTAAGCTAGTTCGTGGTTAGATTTGTCAAATCATAGCGTTATCATTTTCACTCAATAAATTGGCTGGTATTAGTTCCCATATAGACATATTTGAGTGAAATCTTTGAAAAATTGTCTGTCAGGGAAAAACAAAGATTTTGAGTGACTGAAAATAATTCTGAATTTGGGGAAAAATTGGTAATTGTTTCAGTTTTTATATAAAAATGACCTCTTAAAGCATCAGTCAGATTTTGAAATATCAATGTAATTCTTTCAACAATGCAGCAATGTCTTTTTTGGGGTAGCTATGATGAAAAAGCAGGAATTAGATTCTCAGAATTGCTTGTGTTTCTTTACTGCAACACTCAGTTTTTAGGATAATCACCTAGGATATAGGAGATCAACATTCAGATACATCTGAAACAGAGGTCTGATTCAGAGCACGGATTTAAAACAGTTTGTTATCTCTCGTGTGTTTTAAACAGATGGCAAATGTGGAGTAGGACCACATCAACAGAAAGCAAATGAGTTCAGAATGCCAGCTCTCACAATGCTGGCAGGGGCATTGGCTTGGGAATTTGACTGTTAAATTTCTTATTAAATGTAAAGACAGATCTCCACATGCCAAGTGAGTATTCCAACAAGTTCTTCTGGCACAGATTGTACTGGGGAGGGGAAAAGGTCAGGCTAAAAGGGTTTGCTCTTCCATTGCTGCCTCACTTGCCATCACTATGCTTCTCCTGTGGAGCTGCCAATCACATGCTCACCAGTGCTGCACGGTGCCACAGATTCTCTCAAGTTCAAGAGAAAATGAATTACAAAAAGGAACAAGATTGTAGGTTTGCCAGGGTGTACCCCTGCTCTGCCGTTACTGACGTGAGCCTATCTTTATCATGCATTTTGGAATAAGGATGTGGCACCAACAAGTGTTATGTATGGGCATTGTGTTATAATGCAGTGGCACAGCCTTTAGTGTGCAGAGGAACGAAAGAAGCTTCTCTTCTGCATGTCTGTTTGTGTTGGGGCTCCTGAGAAGTTTTGGGATAGAGTGGGATTTGTCACTTCCTGTAATGTCTTAATTTATTTTGTGTGCGTTAGTATGTGTGTATGTCCTTTGTTGTTGTTATTCTGGGGGACACTGATTTTGTAGGTAGGTACTTTAACACAATCTTGTTTACTTAAAAAAAAAGAAAAAGTTTAAAACAATATTTTTTCCTGAACAAGGGGCAGATAAAATAATTTTAAGACTTCTCTGAAGAAATAATTTGCTCACTTTTGTTTTCTCTCTTGACTCTTACAAAATTAAGTTATCTTTGCTTTTCTGACTATCTTCACTTTCCAGTCACATCTACTCTTAGTGCATGGAACTTGACCAGATGCTGTGGAGGCTTATGGCCTTACATTGAAACCTCCTTCCATAAAATTTGTTTGCATTTTGACTGATCTTGTCATTTGACCTGGGCAGTGGCACACTTTTTTTTTTTACTTTTTTTTTTTTTCCAGTCTAACTTATTTTTTCTGGGTATTTTGATGCTTGGTGAAGATTTACCAGCCAGTGTAACAATAGTACCCCTTTCTATGACTGTATTATACCACCCTTCCTGCTGCTCCTTGTCCTTTTTAGTGGAATGTCCTGGATATTTAAGGTCAAGAGGCAAAGGGTAAAGTACAAACAGGAGGAAACAGGTATATTTTTGACTTGTTAGACACGGTCCAGTGAGAGAATGGAGTCATACTAGTAACTCACAGCCCTGTGACTGATCAAGGCTGCATTGTTCATACTGCCTTCAAGAACTGGAGTAGCAGTATGCTAACAAACTCCATGTGACAAATAATTTCTAACATGTATGTGTAACTAGCAAAGGCTTAATTTGGGTCAATGGAGAAATCCATCAGAATGATTAATTAGTCACTTTAGCATACAATTGTTTGTTGTGTGGACAACATGTTCCCCTTTTCCACTTTGTTATGCTCACCCTTTCCTCTGTACCCCCTACTCTGTTCTGTCTAGTTTTCAGATCAAACAATTGAATAAAATACACAGCTGCTGGCAGTTTTCATACTTCATTTGTCAGCTGAAGCCAAAAAGTGATTAGCCAGTAGCATTTTCAAATTAAGCTTGACTTTGAATTCTGAATTTCTGGCAAAATGTTGACTACAGCTTTGATGAACATTGGGTAATGCTTTGGAAACACAAAAGTTTTAAGTGAAGAGGAAGAAATATTAGTCTTTTTTATGTGGCTCAGGGCCACTTCCAAAACCTTCTTCCCAATCCTATGTTAACTCTTCTGTGGACAAAACTTACTCAGGATCCTGTGGCAAGAAATGTCTGCATGTCACCATAGTCCTCTGTAAATTATTTTGTTTCCAGCCTACCCTACACATGCCAGCTGAAAAGGAAGAAGCACCCTGCAGATTACATTATTAAATTTATACTTTGCAAGATTATGCATGGGAAAGGGACCATAATATATTTTCCACTTGGGCTTCAATCTATAGCCCAAATGTGATAAACAGTTTGTCTAATACTTGTCAGGTGTTTCCTCTTCCACCATTTTCATTAACAATTCCATACTGAGCAGGGAAAAAGGAGAACTCAAAATCCCAAGGAACACATCCAGAACATACTGTGGGATGGTGGCAGTTTCATGTTTTATGGATGTATAAAATAAAATATCACCATCCAGTATAACATAATGCATTAACATTTGCCACTAGGATATTAACATCTAGTTCATTGTAATCTTTTTCTATTTGGGATTAAAAACACAGAATATTGCTTATGTCACCAAGCTCAATTTAAAGAGCTTGCTGTGTATGAGCCAGCTGATACCTTAATATTTCCTCTGCTTACTCTTGAAGGCAATGTCTCAGACTCTGTACTAAGCTGTCTGTCTGGAAATACTTCTGCTGTGGACCTCAGTGTCTCAAATGCTGATACACTGGAATCAGTGTACCAGTCCTGGCTGGGTGGTCTTGTGTCTGCAGCAAGAATGTGTACACGTGCCAGAGAGGCAGTACGGAAAAGGAAAGGATGTCAAGATCATCAGCTAGTGTGGTTGGAGCATACCAGCCTGTGCAGTCAGTGGGATTTGTGTGGTATCACACCAGGTGTATTTGATACCTCTGCCTCAACAACCAGTATCAGACCAGAAATATATGACCTAGGCAGAGGCACTGTGTAGAGCTGGATAAATCTTTATTCCTGTTTATCTGAAATAAGGCACCTTAAATCTCTGCTATAACCATATGCCCACCCAGGTGACTGTACACAAATGGGTAGTCGCTGCTGAAAAGCTCTATAAAATATATCTGACTTCTGTCTTCTGGGCCTCAATTTAAATATCTACCTGGGCACTACCTTGCCTCTCCCCTTACAGAGCACCCACAAAAAAGGGCATGAACAAACTCTCTTTCTGTTGAAACTATCTTATTGTTGGAGCTGATCCTGCTTCTTCCCATACAGTGGAATAAAGGAATTCTGCATGTTTTCCCTTATACATGAGACGTGCAGAATGCCTGGGGTCATGTTCCCCAACACAGAAACTTCCCATGAGGAGGTGAGGGACAAGAGCAGTTAGCAGTGCATACACAGCCCTGAGCTACTTGTCCAGGACTTGTACCAGCATGTTTTTTTGATGTGATGAGGGAACAGGCACAAGGCAGGGACTAAAGCCTGTCTGCCTTTCAGAGTATCAGTGAATAGGTGTTCTCTCTCCCTCTGCATTTATCAGAAGGGTGGGACCCCTTCCCACAGGGCTATGAAAGCAAACCCTGTGCTTCTGTACTGCCTGAGACAGAGGTGCCTCCTCACACAGATGAAGAATGCAGTGTTGCTTAGCACAGGCACAGCCTTAGTGCCCAAGGAGTGCAGAGTGTCTTCTGCACGTGTGCATATGTGTGTGTTGGCACAGTGTTTTCCACTGCTTCCCATCCTTTAATTTGCAGTGTAGACGAAAGAGGATAGTGGGCATATATACATCATACATATGACGCATAAGGAATTGCTCAGCCATCTCTTACATCATTTGTTTCTGTTGTGTTCACAAAATGAAATTGGGTGTATGTGATACATTCAGTAAAGCTGAACTCTGTCAGATCTGGAGAGACACCCTTTTCCCAAACCACTTATAGAAAAAAAAAAAAAAAAAAAAAAAAAAAAAAACTTAAATACTTGATGAAATTGTACAAAATAGGCTGTAGCTGTTTTTAAATTTCTTTTTAAAATTGCCCTTCTATATACCTTCAGCTTGAGTCCATAATTTGAAGTCATAACACTGTGTGTTCATAGTATTGTTAAACAAAGCTTTATACTTTGTGCATTCTCAGAACAAAGGTATTTTACTTACACGTATATGTATGTGATATAAACAGGGCCCTTCTGGGAATGGAGAGAACATGCTGTGAAGGGAAGAAATTATAACTGAAATATTTTAATTCTGTGAAAACTTTAAAGAATCTCATACTTCATTCATTCCTGCAGCATGGTATATTATGGAAAGGAGAGGGAATATAGAGAAGGGGGATTTGGGCTTTGGTTCAGTATTCTCATTGTCTATGCATACACTTGAAAAATTTAACCAACCTGTATTAACCACATAGACCAATTTCATACTGCCATTTGAAGGGTATTAAAATAATCATACTTCATTAGATTAAAATCAAGTTCCTTAGAGTGATGTATTTATACAATACTAGTATATGGCCACTTAAATCTGTACTTTTTTGGTGTGTACAAGCTCCCTGAAGATTGCCGTCTGTAAGGCTGTAAAGCTATTTGCCATTCAACCAAATTAGACACTTGAGAAGCTTTACATTAAAAAACAAACAAACAAACAAACAAAAAACTATTTTTTATTTCTGTAAAAGTTATATTGTATTAATAGCAATAACATACAAATAGGGGTGTATTTAGCACCAAGGCTAACAGTTGGAGAAAGCCATGCTAGCAGTATCCTTTTAGTATCTTCTAAATGTTTTACTCTCACTATTTATATTTTAATTTCTCTCAAGACAAAGGGTCCAAAACCTCTCCATACAGGTCTTACTCTGGGATATATAACCACAGGATCTTTCCTTTTGTTTCTGCTATTTCTCTTTTGACTTCACTCATGTATATGACTGTGTTGGTTTTACCTTGCTAGGCAGCTGAACTTCACCACAACTGCTCTCTCACTCCCCCTCCTTCTCTTCCAAGTACTTATTATCTACCAACACAGCTCAGAATTACAAATGATTTCACATCTTGGTAGATGTCTGTGCTCTGCATGGAGACTCTTGTTTCAGTCACCTGATTCCATAAAGGAATGTAAGCATATGTTCTATTTCTATAAATTAAGAGCTGAATGTTATGTTTACTAATTTTAATGGTTGTTCAAACAACAAGAAAATAACGTTGTCTCCTTTTTCCCCTGTTTTTAGTAGGAAGCATGTGAATACTGTTACCTATACTTCTTTAGCCCATTTACTTTTACAGAAAGACTTGTTCATAGGTAACAGCTCCAGGAAGTCTGCTGTGATAACTGCAAGGGTGACAGAGAATCTACTTGACAGAAAGCGAGTGTGGCTTGTGAGTGCTGAAGGCCTTCTGCATATTGGGCTGTAACAGCAAATTCATAGCCAGCAGGTTGAAGGAACTGGTTATTTCTCTCCACCTGGCACTTATGGTGCTGCAACTGAAATATTGTGTTGAGGTTCACCTCTCCATGCAAGAGAGATCAACCAAGTGGCAAGAACCTGTCACAGGGGCACCAAAATGATGAGGGGTATGAAGTACATATTATATGAAGAAGGGATGAGGAATCTGGGTTTGTTCAGCCTGGAAAAAAGAAAGCTGATCTGATTTCAGTCTTCAAACACCAGAAGGATTTTATGGAGAAGAGCTGGACTTTTCAAATTAGTACACAGTGAAAGGACAAGCTGCAATGGTCACAAGCTGAAGGAGGGGAAATTCAAACTAGCTATAAATTCACTGTAGATGTGGCCAAGCACTGGACTAGGTGCCTGGGGAAGCAGTGGAATATCCAGACTTGAAGATACTCAAAACTTGACTGGGCAGGACCCAGAGAACGCTTTCTTAACTTTGAAGTTAGCCCTGCTTTGACTAGAGATCTGAATGAGATGACCTCTATTGGTCATATCCAGTCTGAATTACTGTCATTCAAAGTACCCTGATGCTCGGCATACATAAGGAAATCTCTATAGAGAAAAGGAGGAAACAAAGCACTAATATATGCAAATAAGGAAGGAAAGAGA
Source organism: Stictonetta naevosa (assembly GCA_011074415.1). NCBI lineage: Eukaryota > Metazoa > Chordata > Aves > Anseriformes > Anatidae > Stictonetta > Stictonetta naevosa. The sequence continues at coordinate 32,959,945 of CM021697.1, read as the reverse complement.
CTTCTTGCAATTTGGCAATACTCTACTTAGCTTTGTTCCTGTCCTTCATTAAGCATACCCAACAGATATCAGTCCACTTACTTACCTGTATCTTGACACCTGCTGATGGAGATAGAACTCATGTGGTTTTATCATTGCATAAATAAGCTCTTCAGCAGAGGATAACAGTCTCTCTTACCAAACCAGGATTCACTATAAATCCTTGAAATTTGAGCTCACTGGGTTATAATGATCTCCCAATAAGATGTTTTATACAAAAGAATTTCCCTTTTCATTTAGTGGGAGTAAGGACAGATCTTTTTTCCCCGTCTTCTGCCAAGCAGCTTACATTTAGTCTTTCATTGAACTTTTCTCTTTCTTTCTTTGATATCTGATTTGCTTTTATTTTCCACAAAGAACTTTATTTTACTTTTAATTGATACATCCAAAAACATGTGAGGTTAGTGACTCTTTCAATTATTCTGGCTGAACTTATTATTATTTAATATAATATAAAGATCAGAAGCTCAGGAATTCTTTATTTCCTTTTAATTATCTCTGATCCTCCTGTTCCTTTATCAGTTTGAATCCGTTTTACCAATTTCATACTAGCAATGAACAAAGCAACAGTACATCTTAGAGATGAATGTAATTATTTTAAAAAATGTAATATTAATATTTTTACCCAATAAATCCTGTTGCAACCTATTGAAGCCCTATCTTAACTAGTATTTAGTATAACCAACAAGGAGATCTAGATTTTATTTCATTTTTAAATTTTTAGCTATTTACATATAGATATGGATATAGCCTAGGGTCCTAAAAATTTAAGAGATGTTTTACCTCTGAAAGAGATAAACATTTAAAAAATCATTACAAAAAATATATCTTTGTTTGATTCTTTCCTATTTAGTCTTTACCTAGACTTTGTCTACACACATCTTTAGTGCTTTTTAGAGCATGAATTGTAATAAATTATTCTCTCTTAGATTTATGCATCATTTTCAATCTCCAGAGATCCCAGAGTAGGTGCTGCCTGGGTAGCAATGCCTACAGCAGCCTTTCTGAAAGGGGATAGGACTGTGCCGGTTGAGAACTTCCCTGCAGTCAATATCAATCAACAATAACAAGGTTGGCACCAAGCAACTAAGTGCATGAACAGACCTCACAGGTTTTATCACCAAAAAACTCATATTTTCTTCAGGGAGTGGTATAAGATGCACATCTTTGGTGAAGTTCATGTAATTTTAAAAAGCACTGAGAAAACCAGAGTTTTGAAACTCAGTAAGGTGCCTCAGGTACAATAGCAATTCAGCGTGGCAGACTGTTGTTCCGTTTTTGGATGCATAGTGTTTGCTAATAGATACCTGAGTGATTTAAAACCAAAGTAAACCAAAACAAAATGCTTCATTTTACTTGCTTCTTTGGGGAGTTAAATTTCACATAGATACGTAGATAGGTTAATTGTGACAGGACTTGCTGATTCAATTGGAATTACTTACAGAAGATTTGGGAAAAGAAACAAATTTAAATCAACAGGGAGTCTTCCATATGATCCTTCTCTTACTAGCCTGTCCTGTTTCCAGGCTGTGAGAGGGAAAAATGGACTTTGACTGGATGCTATTTAATACTAGAGCAGGCAGAGAAAAATATTCTGATCCCAGAACCTACAACATTCTTGTGCTTCCTGATTTCTAAATATGGTCACCTATGCTAATTACAAGACTTTTTTTCTTTCCAAATCATCCACATTTCATTATGTCTCCTACATGCTGTTGCTTGGCAGCTAGATACTTAGTAAGAATACAGGATATGAGAAAGCAGGGATATTTTCCTCTTGGTGGTCATGAATGAACCTTTCCTAAGACGTGTGCTTTCTTTCAAAGACTTCTAAACCCTTCTCTGGGGAAGTAGGATACAGTTGATAGTACAGAATTTGTTTTTAGAAATAATTTTTAAAAAACACTGTTGTATGCTGAATGGGTTTGTGTGCATAAATACATTGTTATTACTTGGGGATCTGAGAGAAGGAGGAGGAAATATTAAAAATAACAAAAATGTGGTTACAGTTATCAACCACCCAGATACCCAAAGGAATGCAAATCTTGCCCTATTCTGACTAAGAAGAACTGATGTAAAAATACTGTTCACGGCAAATATGGTTGTTATACTCTCATTAAAATCAGTCCTTCAGTCTGAGACATAATATTACTTATGCTCAAAATTAGGACTATATAATGACTGCAACAGTCAGACCTTTGTATATCATCATCACCTTGCAGTACATACAGGATAGGTTTGCAAACTCTGAGACAGGAATTAATTTGTGGTTGTTGTTTTATCTTGCTGGTTTTAGGTAAATTAATTAACAGCGATAATCACAGAATTTTTGAGATAGCTGTTCTTATACTTACAATTCTGCAAGCAGAAGCTGAAATGTTTACAAATATAATCCTAGAACCAGTAATTATATAAATTTTATGTTTTCAGAATGATAACCCACCTGCAAGATACCTGGTCACCAATGCAGGTATGTTGCTTCTTAAATAACAACAACAAAAAATCTACATACATTTTTCTTGTGTTTTAGAGATTTGTCTCATGGCTTCAAATGTTGCAAAACAAGATGGCATGCTGTGAGAAAAAAGAGAAAAGAAAATAATGGGAGAAAAGAAAATAATGCATCAGCAGTGAGAAATAAAACATCTCTGCAACTTGTTATCTGTATAAAGACAGTGAACATTTGGGGGGAATATATTGCACTGATCTTCTTCAATTGCTTCAGGACTTCCTCAAGAACATTTATTATTATTATTGTTGTTGTTGTTGTTGTTGTTGTTGTTATTATTATTTTCTTTGCCATTTCTTTTCACATCCATGAGTAAAGGAGGTCTATATTATTATATCAAGCATATGGCAGAATAAAATCCCTAGCAAAACTATAGAAATTAGAGATGAAAAGTCCAATATAATGAGTGATCTCTGCTGATGCAGTGATCAGACATAACAATTTCTTCTGTGTTATTCTGCTGCATTTTATCCAGTTTAATTTTAAACTGTTATCCAAAATGGACTACATATATTATCCTTTTCTAACTGAAGAACAAGAGAGATCATCTTAAGGACAATTTCCTGTTCATTTTTTGTTTGTTTGTTTGTTTTCCCTCTGAATTTGCCCTGAATATATAAGTTATTTATTTTGAATCAAGTCTTTTAATTAATACATTTATAATTGTATATTATAAAATACATTAAAAATTGAAATGCAAAGGGAAAAGGAAAGGAAAAAAGGAAAGGAAAGGAAAGGAAAGGAAAGGAAAGGAAAGGAAAGGAAAAAGAGAGGGGAAGGAAAGGGAAAAGAGAGGGGAAGGAAAAGGAAAGGGAAGGGGAAGGGAAGGGAAAGGGAAGGGGAAGGGAAGGGAAAGGGAAGGAAAGGGAGAACAAGAAAGGAAAAGGAGAAGGAGAAGGAGAAGGAGAAGGAGAAGGAGAAGGAGAAGGAAAAGGAGAAGGAGAAGGAGAAGGAGAAGGAAAAGGAAAAGGAGAAGGAAAAGGAAAAGGAAAAGGAGAAGGAAAAGGAAAAGGAGAAGGAGAAGGAAAAGGAAAAGGAAAAGGAAAAGGAAAAGGAAAAGGAAAAGGAAAAGGAAAAGGAAAAGGAAAAGGAAAAGGAAAAAAGTAGAATTTTTAGCTATGATACATCAGAGATGTAAAACAGAAGAGCTCTGAAAATTCCTTTGTCATAAATAAATGTGTGCATTTAAACTAATTTAAGTACACTTAAGCAGCATTTAATTAACAGACAAGTAAAATCATGGAATTCTAAAAACATTTCTTTTTGATAAACTCAGGGAAAAAAAAATAAGTCATCTACTGTGTTTGCAATAAAGAATGCTAACCTGTATAAAGAAATACAGATTTCATTGTGCAGCAGCCATGGGGAAATGAGAGCAAAATGATATAAAAATAACAGATTAACATATTTGAAGAGCTAACAACAACAATAATACATTTAAAAGATATAATGAAATTGTTTGTTAAATTAAAACTTGTCATTTTTGTCCAGGGGTTTGCAAAGAACACAGAACACAGAAAGAACATAAAAGACTATGTCAGGTCTCTAAGATGTGCATCTTGAAGAGGATTTTCAGGACCTGTATGTTCCATTCTGCCACCTGACTGAGTCATTGACCCAAAATACTCAATGACTACTCTGGAAAGTACTTATCCTGGTACATACAAAATTCTACAATTTCTGAAGGAAATAGCATAGCTCCAGACACAGAAAACACTGGTTCTCATAAATATTTGCTAAGTGCTAAAAGACATCAAGACGTAGAAGAAATTACTGGAAGTCAAGATCATTTACAAGATGGTGGAAATGCTTGCACTCTCTCAGTCCATTTCCCCCTGTATTTCTGTGAAAAGATGTGGCCAAAATCTGAGTTTCTTATCTGTTGGGCTGATGATTATACTAAAAAATATTAAGCTATATCTAAAAATGCAGAAAGGTTTTGGCATTTTTTGAGCAAAACCCAAGACAAATGAGGGGAGTCCCTGTAATTGTGCATCCTGCTCCTGGTTCTATGTGTCACCCTGAAGAAGTTTCAAACTGGTTCAGAACATGTAGTTACTGTCTTTAAGTCAGAACGTCTCAGTTGGTATTCTACTCATTTCTTCATTCATAATGAATCACAATTAGAAAAAATAATAGCTCAGTTATACTGAGTAGAATGTAAGCCAGAGATTCCCATATCTCACTAGAAGAGCAAACTAATGTCTCAGTCCTGACTGTTTCCTTGCATTTCAAATGGAAAAAAAAAAAAAATGTTGATGATCATTTTATCATTTTGTCTTCTTTCAACAGATTGTATCATTACTTAATGACAAAACTTCTTGAGTAATTTTAGTGGATATATTTTCCAGTGAGTCTGCTTCTGTTTCAATGTAATAATTTATTTCATTAGGCTTTTTGTGAATGTTATGTATGTTATTAGAAACTATCTTGCAAACCATCTGTTTAAATGGACCTCAACCCAAGATTTATCACTAATCTATTCACAGGAGTTTTCAGGTAATTTTTCTGCTATTGGTCTCTGAAGTCATATAACAATGTTGATCTACCTTGATTTTTTCTTTATTTGCATAATTGCATAAGGGAAATCCATTTCCTTTTGAAAGAAATATAATGTAGATCTCAATTTAAGTTTCATCAAATGTATTTTCTTAATCAAATAAATTACTACTATAGTCCCGAAATGTTATTTTCATAGACATTCATATTATAAGATTTAGCTAGAAAATTAATAAGAAAGTTACAATGTGGGATCGTAGTATGACTAGGAAATAATTATTATAAAACAAACAAATGAACACATTTCTTACTGCTATTACACACTTTCAGTGAGGTTTTGTTAGCATATCTTCCCAAAGAATATCCCTACTTTGGAAATAATCAGAATTTCTTAGTTTGACAGAACAAAAGTTCTCTCCTGAGATTTACATGGATGATTCAAATGGGCTGTTTAGAGTCATTTCATCAGGGGTCCTTATTCCTCCATTGCTCTTCTCAGAGGTGAAAGCTCTTTCATGTAGGTCACTATAAAACTTGTTGGTATTACCTGTTCCTAATGTTATTGTGCTGTTGCAATATTGCTGAATGTGACCCTTACACTTCCCACAGACAGTCAAAGAACTGGAGATGGGCAAATCAAAGCTTTATAAAATAATAAAGACAGGCAGTATCAAATAAACAGTCTGTCTCCACAGCAGAGGGGCAGTTTATTTCAGTGGTTTTCAAAGATGAAAGCAAGTTTCAGTAAGAGACTGTCCATGTAATACCAGGAGGTTGAAAGTAACAGAAACCCAGAGATTGCCCTGCTCTAAAGATATTTCAAGTACAAGGAACCAGTGAGCGCAAATATTATTCTGCCAGAAGGTAAGGGAGAAAAAAAAAAAAAAAAAAGTTGTAACGAAAAGTAAGGAGTCATGCAAACTGAAAACAGGCATATCATATGGCTATGGTGAGTTGGTTTGTTTTTGTTTTTGTTTTTCCCCAACCCAATGACCAGTAAAATGTGTGTGAAAAGATTCAGCGTCTTTCCTTGTCTTCTCCTGTAATAGATCTCATTTCAGTTACACAGGAAAGAACAGGAAAAAAAAAAAAAATCAAACTACTCTTTTTTAACATGAGAATAAAGTACCAGCAAAATTAAAAGGTTCCAGTCTAGCCAAGTCCATCTCATATTACAGCTTTTAAATGATTATTTTAACATTCTAAAGTCTTTATAAATCTTCCATATGTGTACAGCTGTCTTGCTAAGCCTCAAGTTCAATTATTGCACTACAGAGATTGTGGTTTAGTGCAGGATGTAGTGTTGTGTACTAAATACAGGTCCTCCACTTAGGTTATTATACATGCATAGTATATTGCATGTATATTTTCATAGCACAAAAAATTCCTGGGAGTTTTATTCCTTGCAAGATTATCTTCTAAGAGTAATAACAATTATATAGTTGTACACAGTGGGTTATATATATGGCTATGTGCTACTAAAGTTTTCCAAGTGCAGCTGGAACATAAAAAGGGCAGAAGTGGAGTTAGCAGAAGTTTGTTCCTATTATTATGGTCTTGGATGGTTAATATAGAGTTGAGCACACTGTAAATCCACCTCAATTTCCTGTCTACCTAATTCAAGAATGACCTAAAAATCTCTGATTGCTATAAATATCAATGAAGGAAATCACTATTTAGAGAATAAAGAGGGAAAATATGTATTTAAAAAAAAAAATGCAGAAATATCTAAAATAGGCCAAATATATGAAACTGTCTCCTGATCTTAATGATCCTTTAGAATGTTTTTTTGTTGTTGTTTTTTTTTTTTTTTTGGTTGGTTGGTTGGTTTTGTTTGATTGTTTATTTTGGTTTGTTGTTGTTTTTCTGAGGAAAGTGGTAAGGACTTTTGGTGTGGAATTTTTAAAATGTAAAAATATGGCATAGACAATAGGGTGGAGTGAACCCTCAGAAAGTTTGCAGATGACACCAAGCCGAGTGGTGCAGTTGATAAACTAGAAGGGATGCCATCCAAAGAGATCTGGAAAAGCTTGAGAATTGGGCCCACATGAACCTAATGAGGTTCAACAAGTCCAACTGTAAGGTGCTGCACCTGGGTCGGGGCAATACCAGACATGAGGACAGACAGGGAGAACTCATTGAGAACAGCCCTGCAGAGAAGGACCTGCAAGTCCTGGTGGACCAAAAGCTTGACATGTGCATGCTTGCAGCTCAGAAGGACAACTGCATCCTGGGCTGCATCAACGGAGGAGTGACCAGCAGGTTAATGGAGGTGATTGTGCCCCTCTATTATGTCCTTGGACCTACTTGGAGTACTGCATCCAAGTCTGGGTTCTCCAGAACAATAATAATGTTGATCTGTTAGAACAGGTCCAGAGGAGGGCTACAAAGATAATCAGAGGGCTAGAGCACCTCTCCTTTGAAGAAAGGCTGAGAGAGGTGGGGCTGTTCAGCCTGAAGAAGAAAAGGCTCAAGGGTGACCTTATTGCAGCTTTGCAATACTTAAAGGAGGCTTATAAAAAAGATGGAGAACAACTTTTTGGTTTGGCAGATAATGACAGGACAATGGGGAGTGGTTTTTAACTAAAAGAGGGGAGATTTAGATTAAAGGTTTGGAGGAAATTCTTCACTCAAAGGTTGGTGAGACACTAGAACAACTTGCCCAGAGAAGTTGTTGATGTTCCATTCCTGGATGTGTACAAAGCCAGGTTGGATGAGGCCCTGGGCAACCTGTTCCAGTGGGAGGTGTCCCTGCCCATTGCATGGGGGTTGGAGCTAGATGATTTTTAAGGTCCCTTCCAACCTAAACCATTCTATGATTCTATGAAAGCTAGTGACCATGAGCCAAGAACACTTTCTGGCTTGCAGTTATGTGACACATAACATGTTTTGAAGATCTCAGCAGGCTACTAGCATCGCTGCTTATTGGCCGTGCTGATGGGCAGAGGAGTTGCTCTTGCAAATATAGCCATCTGCTTCAGAGTGCAGTAAACCTGTTTACATCAGCTATGGTTCCAAAGCTCTGTTAAGCAACTATTTATATCATGGTACTGACAGACCCCAGGGAGACACATTACAGCGACCTTCTTTGGGTATTATCTGTAAGAAGGGAGTATGAACACATAATTTTTGTTTGTTAATATTTTATAACATTGGAAGGATATATAGCATTATGTTTATGTATAATTTATATTTAATTGTGTATAAATATATATTATACATACATTATATAATAACAAATATTGATCATTATAATAATTTATGCATAGTTATTCTATGTTGTCTATATATTTATATTTCTTTTGTATGTAGAGAAGCATGCTATAATTGTTCTTTTATCTTGACAACATCTGTTCTTGGAGATGAAAGCTATATCATTTCTTACTAAGCTAACCCCCAGCAGTGTCAAAAGCCTCACCTTCTAACAACAAATTTGTTGTTTTGATAACAGAGATAATTAAACCCAAAAGAAAACAGGAACTTGCCTTCCATGTCATCTCTGCCTCCATGGAATTATCTTCATGTTTTGAATAACACCTATGGGTAAGCCTAAAAAAGAACACTGAACTCCTAATATTCAGATTTTGTTGATGAATTAGCTAAATCTCTAGCTATTTATAGGACACTGGGAAAATGTATTCTTTCTTGCCAATATTCCCCTAGAGTCTTACAATAGCATTCACACAGAAACAAAAAAAAATTATCCTTTGCTATAGCAACTCATGTCAGATGTAGACAATGTGTAGCTGAATTTTTAGGCACACATTTTTGACCTTTTGTGACCAGTGACAGGGCTGAAAAGGAACATAGAGATGCAGATAAGAGATCTAATGAATATTTAAATATCCAACTTCCTCAGAGAAAAGATGTTTTCAAATGTAAAAAAAAAAAAAAAAAAAAAAATCATTTTCCTTCCTTTCTTTTTTTTTTAAAGAAAACTTCTCTGTTACAAAATAATAAAACTCAAATGATAGGGCATTATACAGCTTCCCATACCCCAAATCTGTTTCCTTGCTTTTATCTCCAGGCCAATATTATTTTAGTGGCATAACTGGCAGAAGGGACAACCCAAATCTGTCTTGTTTAAGCTACAAGAATGAGCAGACACACAAAATCATTTTTGAGCACCTTTTTTAAACATGTTTTAAAAATTCTAGGTAGTCTCGCTGGAATTTGCTTAACAGAAACCCCTACACTTAAGTAGCACAGACAGATCAAATGATAACTGTTGGAGAATGATGAGGGAGTGGTGGAAATTATCTCCAGGTGTCCATCTCTACCAATCACTGTTAATTTCTGAAAAATCTTCTGAATTGTGAAATTTGTATTTTGTATTGGATTTAACACAAAGATCTCACATTTTTAAAAGGTGAGACAGACTTCCTTTCCTGATTACCTGAATTATTTGTTGTCACAGATAAAGCATTATGTGTGAAACAGGCCCTGAATACAGTAGCTGTTACTTCTATAGTTTTCTTAGTTGGTGACAATTGCATTACTGACCTTAGTTATTATTGAAGAATTTAGAGATAGGGAAAAAAAAAAAAAAAAAAGTCAGTGGAAAAAAAATACACAGACACGTTTATTTTTTTCTCATTCACAGTGCAGAATGTTGTCATAGACATGTTTTTCCATGTATTGTCTTTTTATCATAGAACAGCTAGTGTTGGAAGGAACCTTAAAAATCACCTAGTACCAAGCCATGGGCAAGGACACTTCCCACTAAACCAGGTTGCTCAAAACTCATCCAACCTGGCCTTAAACAGTACCAGGGATGGGCGACCCACAGCTTCTCTGGGCATCCTGTTCCAGTGCCTCACCACCCTCACAGTAAAGAATTTCTTCCTAATATCTAATCTAAATCTACCCTCTTTTAGTTTAGAACCGCTCTCCCTTGTCCTATCACTGCACTCCCTGATAAAGAGTGCCTCCTCATCTTTTCTGCAGACCCTCTTTAAGTACGGGAAAGCCTCTTCAGAGCCTTCTCTTCTCCAGGCTGTTCATTCCCAGCTCCCTCAGCATTTCTTCATAGGAGAGAGAGGTGCTTCAGCCCTCTGATCATCCTTGTTACACTCCTCTGGATTTACTCCACCAGGACCATGTCCTTCTTAGACTGAGAGCCCCAGAGCTGAATGCAGTGCTCTAGGTAGGGCCTCATGAGAGCAGAGCATAGAGGGAGAATCATCTCCTTTGACCCGCTGGCCATGCATCTTTTGATATAGCCTAATATACAGCTGGTTTTCATAGACAAGGTAGAACTGGTGGAATGATCTGGGGAGGAAGGCACTGATCAATGCACTCAGGTTTAGGGAATGCTTCCATCCAAGAGATGGGAGACCTTATCAATACTCAGTCACAGCGAGACTATTCATAACTTAAACACCACAGAGATAAAAGTATATATTTGCTTAGCTGAAATAGGCTAACGAGCAAACAAGACATCTAAATACATAGGCGTCCAAAAACCAACCAAACAAATCTGTTTCAATTAGCATTTAGAATAGGTATAATTTTTAATTCCACCTTTTGTGGCTTAGATCTTAGGCCAGAGTATAGCTCCTGTCTGAGTATCTTGACTGCCACAAGGTCCTTGTATTCTCATATGAAACACTAGTAATTCTTTTAATTCTTTTATTTTTATTTATTTTTATTATTTTTTTTGTATGCCATAGGCCTCTCTTTGGGATTTGCTGAAATTCAGGACTTCCTCTTCTGCACTGAGGTGTTTCTTAGGGTACAATTTCAGATTACACTTAATCAGATCTAACTGGTGTCTGTGAAAAAAAAAAAAAAAAAAAAAAGCCTTTTTTTTTTTTTTTTTTTCTGACCCCAGGCTATGGGTTGCTGTCTCTCCCTCACATTGGATTTAATATTTGTGCATACGAGATGGGCTGGCTCAACTAGCTGGTCTCATCAAAACATTGAATTATTTGTTCAAGATACCTCCAAACTCAAAAGCTCATCAGAACTATACAGACACTACGTCTGACCAAAGCAGCAGGTAAAACTGTACCTAGGGTGGGGGAAATATTTGATGATTACATAAAACATAACATGAAACTGCACCCTTACTCCTTAAGTTGATCAGAAAAGAATGTTGACTTGCTCGATACTCAGCCTGCAGCTTGGAGACCACCTTCATTTCTGGCCATAGCCCTGTTAAGCCTCTAGATACCTAGTTGAGCTAAAGTACAGGGTTATTGATCCCTAAAAAAAAATAAAAAAAATAAAAATAAAAATAATAATAAAAAAAAATATTTTTCTCTTATTCTCCACTCCTCCAGCTGTCCCACATTCTCAGTGTATGCTCCCAAGGCTTGCCTGAGACCCTGCAAAGCATTCACCAGACTGTTTTTTTGTAGGGCAGTTCATCTCACAAGCTCGCCAAGCTTAACCTGTAAAAAATGGCTTTTCTTTTGCATTGCTGAGCTGAGTTGCATCAGAGAAGAGTCTTAAGAGAATCAAAGGTTTCACTGAAATGAAGCAGAGAGAGAATTCACAGAAGCAGATGCTGCTTTTATCTGAAAGTTGTTGGGCATTGACTTCTCATCACTAGTTACTGCCTTCTGGTGTTTGAACCACAAGTGGTGTTTTAAAACAACATAACAGAAACATCTAAGCAAACTGCCTCATGGTTTCTGAAACATTTGTCATGTTGACCAAAATGGCTCTTGAAATTCAACCTCAGTTCACATATGGTTTCATCTGCCCCTGGAGCTGTATTTTGGGGCTAAGGAAAAAAGAGTGCTTTCTCTAAGAAACTGAGTATTTGCTTTCCTCTTCTCCCAGAGCTACACAGTGTGTTTTCAACACAATTTGGGCAAAGAATTTCTCTAGAAGTGAATCTAGTGAACCTAGACATGAAGTCTGTGACACATTAAATGCAGGATTCCCAGCAAGACAGCGGACACCCTCTGCATCTGAAAGGCTTTGTGCTTTGATAGCTCAAGAGGATAGAATTATTATTGCCCTTGTCTGGTAATTTCATCATGGATTATCTTGATTTTATTTTGCATACATTGTAATGTCATCTAGTTTAATTCTACTTAAAAGGACTGACTGCATAAATGCCAGATGTGGAAACAAAAAGGCAATATGAGTTCAATAGATTGCACTTGTCTAAATTCAGTAGTGGATCTGGGAATCTAGGAGTTGGCTGGTGTACAACATAAAGCACAGAGCACAGGGTAATGGGATAAGAAAGTCAACTAAAGTGCATAGAATGTGCAAAACAGCTTCTTTGTTCGTCTTCTAAAGAATCGTGTCTGATTTGACTTATATAAATGGAAAACATCATTGGATATCTAACAGTGTCTGTAAAACCTAAAACCTTGCAGGTGGCTGAAATGTGTTTTTTGTTTTGTTTTGTTTTGTTTTTTTTCTCACTGAAGCAAGTTGCATTCTAAATTTAAAGACAAATGCTTTGCTTGGTAGAAAGATTTAACGCTTTGGCATCTCTTTAGCTTTTCAGAGTCCTGCAAAAACATTAGCACAAGAGTGTTGACTCCTGCAAAGCAGGCAAATATTATTGTCCTCCTTTTATACATGGGCAACTTGTGAGACAGAGGCTGCGGCTTGCCCAGGCCGAAGACCACACAGCAAGCTGGTGGAAGAGCCAGCACTAGCATTCAAGCATTCCTGGATCCCAGCCTAGCGCACAATCCACTAGACAGCCTGTCTGCAGCACTTTGCTATTGCTGCATGAAGCTACCCAGTTTTTGCCTCATGAATATCTGACTGTGAAAAATTATGCTTTTTGCAAGTGTTTATGGGATTGCTCCAGGGCAAAGCTTCACTACTGCTGCCGGAAAATACAGATTACTCCAGCAGAAATGTGGGGGGAGGGAGAGAAACATTCTGAAACAAAATTGTAAACCAACTGTCTTAGTACCCAATATCAAGCAAAAAAAATAAAAAATAAATAAATAATAAATAAAAAAATAAAGTAAAAGCTCCAGTCAAAACTGCCTTTCAGATTTACTGACTCAAGAAAAAAATAGTGAGGAGGTTATTTTATTTTCAGTACCTGTAAGGACAGATTTTCCTGTTTCCCTATGAAATAATGAATTCACATGCTCCTGACTCACACAAAAGTTCAGTTAAGGAAACTGAGGTACTAACTAATTGCTTGTAATTGAGGAAAAGTTTTGTGGGTGCCTCTAGAAAATGCAGCTGCAGCCTGAGGAATGGGGACACACTAGGCCTCAATGTGGGGGGAAGGAACTGTAGAGCTCCTTTATGGCAACATAGTTGTGTGACTAAAAAACACCCATACGTGTGCTGTTGGTACTGCAAGAAAAACATTTGGACTTCCTTATTTTGCCCAGTAAATTCATATCTGTGTTTTGCAGATATGCTAATGGCATAGAAATGTTACAAAAGAATTAAGAAACACAGGGAAAGTTTGGCAAAGGTGATTTTTGAAATTCGAGTTTGGAGGGAGCGCTTCCATGAGGGAGCACTGCTGGAGCTTCAGGTATGGGGAAGTTTCTCCCTCAATGCTGGCGGGCTATCCAGGACCCTTTAACAGCTGTGTTGGAGCATGATTTTTGCATCAGCTCCAGACATAATTCTATTTTATGAATACTTAATATTGATTCTACTGCTACCTTTTAGCTTTACAATATTGGTTTGCTCTCATCTCTTCCTGGTTGAGCCAGAGAAACTGTTAGGTGTCATGCTGAATCCTGTATCTGATAAATGCCCAACTTTAATACAACTCGTGAATCCAGTTTTGAACTGTTCCTTGGTGTGGTCCTAGTCTTATAGGCATTTACTGCCAGGGCCAGCCTAGGAAAAGGGGAATATGTGGGAAGGCAGTCTGGAACTTGGGGAGGAGAGGATATGCCTCATCCAGGGTGAAGAAAAGCACAATTCTTTGCTGAGCTCAGGAGAAAAGGAACCTTCCATGCAGAGTTAAACTCTGTTTTTGCAGTGTTTCCCTGGACAGATGTTGAGGAATAACATTCCTTCCATCTCTCCTTCAAAAAGTTTTCATAAACAGTGCTTCATTATGTTGGCATCCTACCTTCAGATGATACAGATAGCACTGTATAGCCTCCAGTGTGATATTAAACACCTAGATAAAAATTCCTGTCTCTGTAACACACTGTAAACTCTGCTGAACTCACTTTTTTTTTTTTTTTTTTTTTTTTTTTCCCTGTGAGTCTATCCTCCTTTCTCATTTCTGTTGCATCTTATTTTCTAACAGACTGCATTGGATCCTAGTCTATGCCATGGCTACATATACACAATGAAATTACGTACATCCGGGGCATTGGCATGTGACTACCCATCCTGTTTAATCATTAGCATGCTCCCTTGAACATAGTTAATCTCTGAGCACTGTCCTAGCCTCTTCCAGTCACAGTTTGGTGGATCACACAGGTCAGGCTGCTCTCCAAAAGGCAGCAAGTGCTAGGAGGGGAGTGGGGAGAAATTTAACTGTAGGAATGCCAGCCATGCCACTCACACCTGGGGACAGACATCAGGTTTTGTCTATTTTTGTTTATTAATGTAGAAGTAATATGTGTGACTAACATTCATCCCACATTCTTTGTCTTCTCACCAGTCTCGAAAAACAGACCTTAGTAAAGGCTTTGTTTCAGTAGGTTGTTTTGTTTTTTTTTTTTGGTTGGTTTGTTTTGGTGTTGTTGTTTTGTTTTGTTTCGTTTTTGTGCGTGTGAGAGAGCATGTGTTTGTGTACAGGGATATTTGGGATTTTTATTGTTTTGTTTTAATATAAAGCATTTAATGCTGATAAACTTTTATAAGTTAGAGGAATCAAGGATTTAGTGGATTTAGGCCTTGCAGAGTAGAAGGGAATGCAGCCTATGATGGTCTCAGGTCCCTGAAGGAGTTCATTTCAAAGCTTTGGGCCAACCCTGAGAAAGCTACCGTTCCTGCACAACTTAGCATTATGCTTTGGTACAGAGATCCCCTGTGTTTGAGCAGTGAGGACGTTATGCATTGCTCATTGTCCTTGAGCAATAAAGATGTTGAAGATGATGTAACCTTCTCAGAGGGTTACAAAGTTCTTTAAATAACTTGTGTCAAGGACATGAAGAACTTTGAGGATAAAGGCTGAAACACTGTACTCTCAAGAAATGACTATCTTTTCATATCTAAAATTGTGCTGTAAGGAATATTAGTCAAATACTACATTAACTCTGTCGACATTGAGTCAGAGAAAGAACAGGAAGTTTTCTAAAATGAATAGAAATTGATTTAAAATATCACGTGTGGGAATGATGATTTCTTCAGAAATAAATAGAGGCCAGGGATGAACCATGAAAAAACTGGTGGTTGACAGTTTGATAATGAGGGAGTGAGGCACTGAGCAACTGTGTTGTGGTCATATAGATGTGTTGTTCTGGAAGCAGTAGCCAATGTCCATGCACTTGTATGCTGCCTGGTTACCAATAAAAGAAATAAATGTGTAAGTATTATAGACTTAAAGGCTCTTCCCTTTGAGTGAAGTCAGTGATTTAGATAATTAAAAAATAATTCAATGTCTCTGAGCCAGCACACCCCTGTTCTCTGATGGGTTGTGAATATTTTATTTTTAGGCATTTCCAATTGATATAAATAGTGGTGAGACAAAGAAAGAAACCTCAAATCATCAATTGCTCCTTTTCCAATGTAGCCATATTTTGGACAATTGGGAGCTCATATTGTACGTATGAATCCTATCTGAAAGCACTTGGAAAAAGTTAGATTTCACCAAATGCCACATTCAGACAAAGGTCTCTGACTATTTATCTGGTAAAGGGGCAATGGCATTTGCTGGCATAAACAACACTTAGAAGCATGTAAGAAAGTAATTTTTTGAAAAGCCATATACACGCTTCTGACTTTTCAGAAAGGTTAAAACTTTATGAGATTCAGAATCAAAAACTGATGTGACCTACATAAAAGAATCACTCTGATTTCTTAATTAAACCAGGCTGTATCTGCACACTTGGTTAACAGCTGCCAAAGAAATTATGCAATAAATCTTCTGACTGTCCTCCAAGAATGTGGAAAGGAAGGCAGTGATGAAGAGGACAGTGGTGAGGAAGAAGATGGGAATGTTACATCTTATCCTCTTTAACATCTCCTTGTAGAGGGTCTGAGGCTTCCAGCACACACGCCAAACAACTGAAATGATCACATCTGTAGCACTAGGCTGGGGGAAGAGTCCAAATGTTTTAACAGCTGCTTTTTTTTTTTTTTTTTTTTTTTTTTCCTTTACCTAGTTTGCTTCAGGATCCAATTTCTTTCTGAAGGGGTGGGCTCAGTGCCTGCCAGGAGCCCAGCAGGGAATGTTTACTCTGAGACACACAGAGATTTTTCCCTCTCTTCTCACTTTTTTTCTTTTTTTTTTTTTTTTAAAGAGGGAGGGTAAGAAATTCTCTCAAGAAAGGGTCTCATAAAACAAACACACCTTATGAAAATGTGTTAATTTGAAAGTTCTTTTTCTGTTTTATGAAAAAGGTATGTGAAAAATAAATTGAGGAAAGCCACATCACACGTTACTGCTGCATTGCTGTCTTCTGTGTCTGCTGCAAAAGGCTTGTCATTTACAGTGTCTCAGGCAAGAACATTAACTACCCTGTGGATTTCCTGCAATTTCTGCTTTTGCTTGCTCTCCATCAGAGTGGCTGTATCACTGCCAGCCGCTAGCAGAGCCAGACAAAGCCGCTCTGAACTGTGATTTGCACCAGTACAACTTACACCAGTTCCATGCAGATTTCTGTTATTAGAACTAGTTTACTCAATGCACACCAGATGTAGCTGCACTTATGGTAAATTTACTGAATGGACAAACTCTCCCATGCCAGACAGTCTAACATACTAAGTGTGGTTCATCAGAGATAATAAGCAATGCCAAAGAGCCTGACAATGTTTCTATTTTCTTCTCCTGATCCCATAAACAGAGCTTCACTCTTGTATTTGAGAGATTTCAAGGCAGTGGATATACACACAACACAGAGGGAACAAATATGTTAAGTCATTGATGATAAATGAACAGGGTGACAAGAGCAATATCCTTCATTCTTTCCCCCAGCTTCTGCACATGCCCACTGTTCACAGACACATGGGAGAACAAAAAAGCTTTTAAAGACTGTTGTGGTTTAACCCTGCAGGCAGATAAGCACCACACAGCCATTTGCTCATTCCCCCCCTTCTCACAGCAGGATGGGGGATAAGATTGGAAACAAAAGTAAAAACTCATGGGTTGAGATAAAGACAGTTTAATAGGACAGAAAGGGATGGGAAAATTATAATAACGATTAAAGAATATACAAAGCAAATGATGCACAATGCAGTTGGTCAGGCTGACTGATGCTAAGCCTGACCCCAACTGAGTTCCCCCGACCCCAGCCAACCACCCCAATTTACTGTTCAGCTTGACATCATATGGTATGGAATGATGACTTTGGCTAGTTTGGGTCAGCTGTCCTGTGTCTCCTTCCAGTTGGCAGGGCAGCATGAGAAGCTGAAAGGTCCTTGGCTGTGTGCAACAACTAAAACATCGTTGTGTTATCAACATTACTAAATCCAAAAATGGTACCATACCACCTACCAGCAAAAAAAAACTTACTCTATCCCAGCTGAAACCAGGATAATATCCATCCCTTGATTTCATGCTATCTATGTCTTGCTCAGGTCCCACAATTTCCAAAGTATCCCAAATAATCACCACCTTTCCTGTCCTTTGATATATACACATACACAGATATAATTCTCTTAGTCTATGGACCATCCCTCTGAAATGTCCAAAGAGTTCATTTAGTCCATGACTTATGACTCCAGCTGTCATAACAGTCTTTCAGGGCAGAAGAGATTGTGTGTGGTGTTGGATTGTTGCATATTGAAGCCAGTTCTGATTCCATTTTGTTTGGTTCCATCAAAATTCATTCATCATTAATCTGGGTGATTCTTACTGTGATACCATTGATATGGCATATAGAAACCATAGTAGTGGTGACATACAGCATTACATAGCAATCAACATCATACAATTCAAGTCATTGGTTATTCTCACCCAATCCCCTTGACGTACACATCCTTCCCCATTATCCAGCAAGTGCATCCTGGTCCTGGAGCAAACCCACAGATGGACTTGCCTTTGTCTGAGGTAGAGATAGCCCAGACTGTCTTCCCCAGCATGTGGTCTTTTTTTGTTTGTTTGTTTGTTTATGTGCACTACAGGGACTTTATCACCTTCTACAGTACATAAAAGTTTTGAATGGGCAGGCCTGGCTTGGTTGGCCCTTAGTGTACTTACATGGTATCCCAGTGTTTGAATGTCCCAGCACCCATTTCCCATTTCCTTCAGTGTAGTCTTTTACAGGCCATTGTATTGTTTGATTTTCCTGGAGGCTGATGCATGATAAGGGATGTGATACACCCACTCAATACCATGTTCTTTGGCCCAAGTGTCCATAAGGATGTTTCGGAAATGAGTCCCATTGTCTTACTCAGTTCTTTCTGGGTGCCATGTCACCATAGGACTTGCTTTTCAAGGCCCAGGATAGTGTTCCAGGTGGTGACATGGGGCCCAGGATATGTTTCCAGCCATCCAGTGGTTGCTTCCACCATTGTAGTACATGGCGCTTGCTGTTGTGGGTTTGAGGGAATGTGATGTAATCAATCTGCCAGGTCTCCCCATATTTATATTTCAGCCATTATCCTCCATACCAAAGAGGCTTTAACTTTCTGGCTTGCTTGATTGCAGCGCATGCTTCACAATCATAAATAACCTGTGCTATAGTGTCCATGGTCAGGTCCACCCCTCGATCACGAGCTCACATATATGTTGCATCTCTGCCTTGATGGCCTGAAGTGTCATGGGCCCATTGAGCTAAAAATAATTCACTCTTATGTTGCCAGTCCAGGTCCACCCGAGTCACTTCAGTCTTAGAGGCCTGATCCACTTGCTGGTTGTTCTGACATTGTTCGGTGGCCCAATTATTGGGCATGTGAGCACCTACATGATGTACTTTTACAGCCAGGTTCTCTACCCAGGCAGCAATATCTTGCCACAGTGCAGCAGCCCAGATGGGTTTGCCTCTGCACAACCAGTTGCTCTGCTCTCATTACTGTAACCACCCCCACAGGGCATTTGCCATCATCCATGAATCAGTATAGAGATCAAGCACTGGCCACTTTTTTCATTCAGCAATATCTCAGGCAAACTCGATGGCCTTCACTTCCTTCACTTCTGCAAATTGTCTAAGTTCACCTCCTTTGCCAGTTTCGGCAACTTGCCATGTAGGAGTCCGTACAGCAGCCTTTTACCTCCAATGTTTTCCCAAAATACAACAGGACCCATCAGTGAACAGGGCATATTGCTTCTCACTTTCTGGTACCCTATAAAATAGGACCTCTTCAGCATGTATCACCTCCTCTGGTGTCACCTCCTCCTCTGAAGATATGCCAAAATCTTTGCCTTCTCAGCAGTACACGATCACTTCCAAGACTCCTGGCCAACTGGGGTTTCCTGTTCAAGCCCATTGCATAATCAGAGCGACTCACTTACTCCACGTCGCATCAGTTGCATGATGTGTAACAGGGACCCTCCCTTTGAAAAAACATCCAGCCCAGCACTGGCAGTCAGGGTGTCAGGAGGAGCTGTGCTTCAGTACCAGCCACTTCTGAAGCAGCTCAAACCCTTTCATATGTTGCCAATATCTCCTCTTTAGTTGGAATACAGTGGGTCTTCAATCCTCTGAATCCCCGACTCCAAAACGCTAGGGGTGGACTTCAAGTCTCCCCTGCTGCTTTCAGACAGACACTCCAGGTAGGGCCATTCTCCCCAGCTGCAGTGTGGAGCACATTTTTTACATCTTGTCCTGCCCAGACTGTCTAATATGAAGAAATTAACTGTATCCCAGCTTAAACCAGGACAAGCTAAAAATAAGATTATCAGCCTAATACAGTTACCCGAGACAATATGTTGGAATAAAACAAACAGAAACAAACAAACAAAAACCAAACCAACAAGAAAACCTGTCTGACAGTAAGATGTATTGGTCTGGTGATGATTCGAGTGTAATTTTGTCTTGTTGCTTTGAGAGAGTAGAGCTACATGTTCATGTGTGGTCCCAGTAATCAGGGTGTGGTCAGATTTTTGAGCTCTGGGAAGGGGTTTTTGGAACAGTCCTGCTAATTTCTTTAAGTAGACAGTGTTTCATCCCACAAGAAATATTATGAACTCGTGGTATTTATGGCTGTCAGTGTCTGCCAGTCCTCACTGGAGTCATCAGTACAGAACAATTATGTTTGCAGCGCCCAACTTCTCAGTGATGAAGTCAGATTTTTTCCAGGCTTATTGAATGGTAGGTCTCTGATGTACATGTTTTTTTTTTGTTTGTTTGTTTTTTGTTGTTGTTGTTGTTATTGTTGTTGAGGGGTTTTGTTTGTTTGTTTTTGTTTTCCCCATTTGTTGCCAGTATGGAGTATGGATAGAAACCTCTTTACTTTTATTTCCTGGTGGCACTTCATGTCTAAATTATCTTTAGAAACTGTGTTTTGGTTTAGCCATCTGCTTACAGAGACCCATTTGCTTGACTTCTGCTGAATGGAATTTGAGAAATGGCAATCTAAGTAAACTTGTGATTTCCTTCTTGGAGATTACTACTAAAAGGGAAGAGGGAACAAAAGGGACACCAATTATTTGACAACTGCACTAACTTCCTCACTTGCACATGCTATACAGAGTATCAGCTTTGATCTAAAAACCTCTCAGATGTTTCCAGCCAGGACTTGAGAAGTGTTCATTCACCCTGTGAACTGAAGCAACTCAGCATAGCAGACTCTAATCACCTGTGGTGTTAGCCTAACCTTCACTTCCCTCTGTGCTCTCTAACTGACCCAGTTTGCTGCCATGTAGGCTAAGGTTCTGGTCAGAGTAGCCAGACTTAAATCCAATCTGCTGACATGAAGGGCAAACTTATCCCTACTGTTGTCTCCTCTCACCCATTCTTGCCCTTCCTCTTGTATCTGTAATCATGACTGGGAAGCTATGTAACTATTAAACCAACTCATATCTGAAAAATGAGTCTAACAAATTCTAACATATGTTTATAGAGGAAAGGAGGCTGTCTTTCTGTATGTTAACATTCCATAGGATTAAAAACATAGAACCATTTAAGTTGTAAGGGACCTCAGGAGGGCCCAGTTATCAACCTGAGTGGAGCCATTTGTAACTAGTTGCCACTTTGACTTAGAGCTATTGGCAGCTACCCTTTAAACTGAAAAAAAAAAAAAAAAATACAAATCTGTTTTTCATCCACCTTCTAATCCACCCGTCTGGGCCATATTTCCCAATTTGGCTACAAAAATACTATGGCAGACCTTGTCACAAACTTGGCTAAAGTCAAAATAAGATAAGGTTAAGTCAGTCAAAAAACTGCACATTTAAGCTGTGGTTTAACAAATGCTTTAAGATAACAAAAACTAGCACTGCAACTGAAAGGAGTTGCTCCCCCTCCCACCACCACCTGGCCAGCATAAATCAGTATTGTGAAATCAGTAAACTGCTCTGGCTAGCCATGAAGAACAACCTAAATTTAGAGGACTACATTTCCACCATATCATCTCTTGATTTTATTCCATGTGAAGTTACAGGGGTTAAGAGCTTAATTAGGGTGAAACTGCTTCTTTACACAGTGGTATTAGTGAAGGTTGAGTTGTCTGTCCAGTTATGAACTTAAGTCAGTAACTTGTTTGCTCTGAATAACAGTGACAGCTTTGTTATATGCATTTATATTTCTAAAATGTGTGCCCTAGTCTATTAATAGGGGACATGAAATGAATCAAGGGATAAGGAAATCAAATAACCTGTGTGACTGTGTTGAATCATCAGTTATGGTCATCTTGCACCAAGAGAGCCAAAAGAGCCAAAAAGCAACACGGGGGCCAAAAGTCTTCTTATACAACTTATAAGATAGTTTTTTATGTCAGGTGTCACCAAACAGCTCCTTACCAGCTATGCAGCAGAAACCAGGTATTTTCCAGCTGACAGAGCACAGCATGAGTACTGAGATAGATCCAAAGATGAGAGGAAATGGGCCCAGTGAGATTCACCAGGGGCTGGTCAGGGCCATCCAGGCCTACAGGTACCCTCAGGGCACCCCTGACACAGAGGGATGAAATAAACCTCCGGAAAAGGAAAAGCAGCCTTAAACTGAAACATCACATGTGGGGCAGGTAAAAGATGAATAAGAGTTTGGAAATAGTGTGGAGTTACAATTAAAGCAGCATCAGTGAAGTTGCAATTGTTCAAAAAGCAATTAGATGTTTCTCTCATGAGAATACTATATGTAAACAACACTTAACGTCTATGGTTTCATGAGGGGCTCTGAAAGGGTTTTATTAATGACTCACTCTTCTCCTACAAAGAAATTGGAGTGATTGTCAGAAGCAGCAAAAGCAAGACAGATCCCTAAGGGGAGGTGAGCTGGGCCTGGTGGGGGCTGCCCATGGGGGCAGCAGGACAGGCCCTCCACAGCAAGGGCCCACCCCACCACCCTAGCCAGGAGCAGGGCAGTTCGGGGGGCAGCCCCAGCCATCGGGCACCTCCCTGGGGACAGGCCAAGAACAGGCCGTCAGCCCATCCTGGTGGGGCTAATGGCAGGGCTGCTGGGGCCTGGAGAGTGGATCTGCTGCAGCTGGGACTGGGCAGGGTTGGGGGAGGTAGTCAGGACTGGGCAGGCCTGTTGTCACTCTCAGGACCCCCACAGCAGCTCCCCGTCCTGCAAGGTGCACCTCACATAGCAGGGCACAGAAGGGCCCTGCTGCACAGTGATTTAATTACAGTGTGGCACCTGTGGGATACAACAGAGAGAGCTGCAGCAGGGACAGCAAACTGGAAATGGACGCAGCATAACATACAGGCTTGGGATGTTCAGGCCATCAGTGACAAACCCCAGAGAGGAGGAGGAGGTCCAAGATGCTTTCTGTAAGCCCTCAAGGCTGCGTGGGCTAAGCAAGACAGGAGCTCATTTAGGAGCCTGGGACAGGTAGAGCAGCACTGTGGTGAGACTGGGTCCAGGGAAATACTTGTCCCCTCAGGAAGGTTTGTAGGGACAAGACCACACATGGTCGGAAAAGAGATTCCATGATGCTCAGCTTAGGGCTTGGGGAGAGCTGAGGTAACTGTCAGCAAGCAGCAAAAGCAGGGCTGCTCTCTAAGGGTAGAAATCTGGGAGCCACAGGTGACCTACCAGCCAGGGCACATCCCACAGTGAGGAATCAAGGTAGGCAAAGGGACAACATTCAGGTCCAACAAGGAACACAAGTCATAAGGCAACAGTGTGGTAATAAGGGAGGTCTGAGATCAACCTGGGAAGTCATTTTGTAGATCAGGGTTAGGATCGAGTCTAATGATTTTCAGGAAGGGCTGTAGTGACAAAGTAGAGCCAAAGGTAAGCCAGCCCCCATGTGCTGAGACAAAATCCAACATTACCCTATAGCTCAGCACTCATCCAACACAGCTTAAACTACTGCAAGATACCTTGGGCTGAGCTTAAATAGCTCTCCTGGGATCATGGGTGTGGGTGGATGTTCTAGGTGAGGCAGGTCAGGGCCACTAAGACTTACTAGTGCCCTCAGGACCCTGATACACACATATGGAAATGAGAGTCAAATGTGTAGTCAGAAGTAATCATTGGTAACCACATTGTTATTAACTTCATCGTGGAATCAGCTGAAAATAATTCTAATATATTTACCAGCTAGCAGAGTCCTTAATGGGTGTCATTCTCTAGTAGTCTGCACAAAATAAGCAACTTTGCTGATTTGTGCATTCTCTCACACTCCTTACACTCCTTTTTTTTTTTTTTTTCTTCTACCATGACCATATTCTCCACAACAATGTGGAGAATACCTAGACTTTGTGATCCAGAAATAAGAGTGAAATGCACTCATAAGTTGGAAAAAAAAAATCTATGGGGTTTTCTTAGTATAAATCAGTGTCATTTCAAACAGATAACATATATGTGATATACACCATCATCTAGATATCACCATTTCATGTAAATGGTGGTTTAATTGAAATCTCTTTTTATATAATATGGATGAAAATTTTTTTTTAAAAAAAAAAAAAAAGTGAAGAAAGAAAGTAAATGCCTGTTTTCACTTTCCAAATAAGAGGATTCCTTCAGAGTAGAGAGAGAATTTTGTCTTAAAGTCATACTTTTTTCAGCCTAGTTTGAAAAAACCTTTCCTGTATACATGGGAGACAATTTTTAATCACTCACAGTTATAAATTAAAAGAGGAGGAGTACATTCAGGTTCAACAGACTTCAAGGTTAGACATTTATTGTCGACATTTCACAAGTTGAGTGAATGTAATTATATTTTACTTGCCAGTCTGACTCAGCAATAAATGGGTCAGTAATAAAACTGGAATTACATTAAAGAGCAGTAAACAGGAACAGGTGATCTCAAATGTGTCTCAAATACAAGACCTTAAAAGGAAGACCTTGGATGACATCTTTCCTCTCAAGTCCAGTTGAATACCCAGTCTTTGTTAGGACAAGACCAGTGTCTGAACTGTCTTTTCTTTCTGCTTTCACAGAAAAGGAAAATTAAGTGTGTGGAAGGGAAGCGAATCATGGCAAACCTTAGCATAGTCTGAACTCCAGCTGTGGAGGGGGATCTGATGCATATTATCATACAGATTTTGTGTAGTGGTACTGACTGGCCCATATTTCTGTATCCACAAATTGTTTTCCTTAAAAAAAAATCAGAAATATTGTTATGTGTTATAATTCTTCACAGGAAAAAAAAAAAAAATCCTCACGGGAAAGAATTGGTTTTTTGCCATCTGTATTGTTAATAAGAGAACATCCTGAGTTATCCAGAAAACAGCTGCTATACTACCTACAATGAAAACCATTTAGAAGTTTCCTAGCCAAATTCTCAAGATGAGTTTTGAGGACATTCTCAAAGAAATTATTTATTCTCAAAGAAAATTAGTAAACACTTTCTTCAATAAGCAGGAGTTAGATCCCATTCCAGTTCAAATAAAAGTAATAACTTCCACTAGAATGAATGGCACAGAACCAGTGCAGACCTGTGAAGGAAATTAGCTTGAATCCTGTTAGCAGGGCAGGCTAAAATGTGCATCATCCTTTCACTTACATAAAACTGACAGTTATAATAAAGTACTTTGGAAACACTCTCAATTTCTTGATGTTATTTCACTCATAATTCATAAACCTGATAAAGAAAACCAGACATTTCAATGAAGGAAAATCAGCAAGAAAAAAATAAGGTTATTTAATAATTTAATAATGTTGGGTCCTAAATTGCCATAAGATTTACACCTTAATGTTTTTTAACCAGATAACATAAAAGAACAGAAATTAGAAAAGTCCCCTTCTTTATTATGGTACTAGAGTGCTCTTCATGTATTCCTATGACTTAAATATATCATTTCTATATGAGCATCTCCCAGCATTTGAACTCATGTAACATTCACAGTCTCTACTTATGTTTCTTTTCAGCCTGGAGAAGATTTATAATCTCTTCAGTCTGGGTGATATGTGACTAAGAATGGATGAAGCTGCACAAGTGAATGTATTTGAGTACTGTACCAAGGCAAATGAAAACAAAAGTATAGTACTATATGTCACCCCATCATCACACAGTCAAAAGATTGGCTCTTTAGTAACACACAAACTTAATGTGGGGAATTTTAGCCACAGGGAAGAAAATAAAGTCTGAGTTGTTATAAAGGAGCTTTTGAAAGACCATGGAGTCAAGGTATGAATTTGATGTGCAATATATAAGCCACAGCAACTTGTAGTTGAGGAAGAGAATAATTGTATTTAGAACCTTAATTTCCTTATGAGGTTATGGGATTGAATTGAATGTTTGAGAGGTAAACAACGCAAAACAAATGAAAAAGTGTATTGCTTGGACTTGAGTGACAAAAAAGAAATAATAATTTCAGGCTGATCCCAAACATTGTACTCTTCTAACTTCTCAATTTCTTGTTTCAGTCTTTCCACTAAAGAATTTTCCTCTCTGAACAACTCCTGCAAATGATTCTCTTGATGAAGGAAGAAGGGGATAGAAGAAACTACAGTCTTCCTACAGACCTCCCTTCCACATAAGTGTCGGATAACAGGGAGAGGCTCGAGCACAGTGCAGACCCAGCAGCTTCCAGACAGGAATGTGATAACCGAAAGTACCAAGCATTTCACTGAAACAGGCAAGAAAATCTGTAATAGGACCTACTAGATAATTTATTTGCAAGGAGTTTCTCTGCAATGTCCTTCTCCCTGATATGAGAGGCTGTCTTGCACTTTAACTCTTTAACTGTGATCATTAGAGACTTACTAAAAGATTTTTTGTTATTATTATTTTGTTGCATAAACATCTAACTGCCTTGAGAGATCTGCTATGTCATTTTTTTTTTTTTTTCCCCTATGGAATTTTTTTCAAGTTCCATAGACAAACAATGAAAAATAATTTAGATCGGGGCTTATCCAGCCTAGTTTGTTGTTGTTGTTGTTGTTTGTCTAAAACTTAGGGCCTTAGTATAAATTATTCTGTCTTCTTTAACAATTGGTAAAGGAATGGACACCTCCAGGAGGCATTTAATTCAATACATGTACATGTTAAAATGAAAGTAGTAAAATAGCTTCAGGAAGTTCTTCTCTTTCTCTCTCTTGAGTCTCTTCCTGCTAAGGAAAAGTTTAGGTGGCTAGTTTGAACTGAACATGTAACATCACCCTAGGTGCAGATCTTGCCTCCAGTAGCTGATAGTTAACAAAAGAGCACAGGAATCAATACACAAAGAGAGTGATTCATTCTCCCTTTTCTATAGTGTGATCCCTTTTTTGGATATTGTCAGAATCTGGCAGCCAGTGCTTATGCACCTGCCTGAGCCACAGGCAACGTCTGGATCATCCTTCCCAGTAAGCTGTATCCTGAAAGTTTCTCTAACTCTTTTTTGAACTCATGTTCATATATTTATCATAAATGATAACCTGTGACAATGAGTTACACAAAATTATACCTTGTGCGAAAAACTACTTCTTTTCATTTTCTTTAAAACCAATACCCGATTGCAACAAGGAATGAAATTAAAACAAATATTTTCTTTCATATCTACCCAAGCTGTTCTTAAATTTATACTTAAACAGAAATATAACTTGTTTACATTTTTTCAGCTTATAGATATTATGAGGAATTCCGTGGTCTGTAAGTATAATCTATCTGAATTAAGGTCTCTGCCCCAGACCCTAGTGAACAGCTGGGTAATGGTAATGTTTTCAAACATCATGCTGTTTGCTTCAGTTCAGGTGAATCAGAACCCATAGACTTTATGAATGAGAGAAGTTCTCCTTTAGTGTAGTAGCAGAGTTGTTAGAACAGAAAACAAACAAGGAAACAACAGCAAAACCTATGAATTTTGTTGTTGCTGATACAAATTTGGGTGAGTGGGATGCACACCATAGTGACAACTGGGAAATCCTTAGATGGATGGGGATTCATTAAAATATATTTCTATCTTATATTCTAGTTTATATTAATATATTTTCTAGCTTATTTCTAGCTTTTGGGGGATATTATTCAATAATATATTGTCTCTTTTATGATTGTTACAATTCTTTGTAATCAAGCTTAAATGTCACATGATGCTGTGTAACTCCTCTTCAACCATAAGATTTAAGGGGAAAAATAATAACTTTAGATGATTAAAAAATCAAAATGTTTGGTTGAATTCATAAAATGTATATTGGAAGATAATTGATTGGCTATAAATTATACAGTCTTCATGTACTTTCTTCCTACTAGAACATAAACATAGTTTCTGCAAGCCTGATCCCTACTTATGGTCTACATAAGTTTGTTCACTTCAGCCAGTTGTGTGTGTGCACAGGAACTTAATCTAATGTGTTTGTCAATTTAAGTTATACAGCATTGTATACATTAAATCACTGTGTCATCATTGTAAAGCATGAAACTAATTTTGTGTAAAAAGCAATCTTGGTTTTGAGAAATGAAGGAATTCCATTACTGTCACATTAACAGATACATTCTTCATTCTCCCCTGTTGTTAAAGCATATATAATTCAGAATTGTTGCCACTTGTAATTAAACTGAATAATTTCAAACCATTCAACTTGTAAGAAAATGCCCTTTTGAAATTGCTGCACTTTTAGTAAAATACTATTAAAATGTTACTGAGAAGCAGCAAGCCTTTTTTCATCGATACCTTTTGTTCAAACTAAGCACAAACATCTTGCAATAAAGATTTGTATTTTTTAAAAAAAATTCAATCATTCAATTTCTTCTTAATTACAAATGTTACTGTGAAGAAAAGCCACATGGGTAATAGGTATTTAAAAGTCTGTCTTATACCAGGGAGACTTTGAAGTTGGCATTTAAAAAATAATAACAAACAAACAAACAAAAAAAAAAAAAGCAGAGGAAAAGAAAAAGACACCTTTCTCAAATAAGGTACTCAGCATTTTAAGGAACAAAATAAGTACTCCTGTGCACCCCAGGAACTTGAATACAAACACACACACATGCACACACACATACACAGAGCTTTTCAATCCCAGAAAAAAAATAAGTAGGCAAATTGGCTATAGCTAGTGTAAAAAGAAAATCAGTCTGGGGAAAAAAAAAAAAAAAAAAAAAA
>CM021697.1:32900390-32930842 GCA_011074415.1 Stictonetta naevosa | reverse complement strand
AAGAAAGAAAGAAAGAAAGAAAGAAAGAAAGAAAGAAAGAAAGAAAGAAAGAAAGAAAGAAAGAAAGAAAGAAAAGAAAGAAAGAGAGAGAGAAAGAAAGAAAGAAAAGAGAAAGAAAGAAAGAAAGAAAGAAAAGAGAAAGAAAGAAAGAAAATACAGGTAATCAGTATTATGTTCTTTCTTTAAAATATGTATAGCATAATTCTGTTTCCCCCAGATACTAACTGAAGAGGTGTGTATGCAAGTATGCAGATATGTTGTCAGTGCCCAACATTTAGACCTGGGATAAAGGCTTCAGTTTCAATTAGCTGGACAAGTAATTATATGCTGGTTTTATAGCTCATCATACTCATTTTGCATCATCAACAACAACAACAAAAAAAGAAAACTGGGTCTAAGGTTGAATAAAGTGAGATAAAATTTCTGTTGGTCTAGTCATATCTGCACACACCAATTTCTGTTTTCCACAGTGCGGAAGCTGGACTTTTAAGTGTTTAGCAGTTTGCAACAATGAAAATATTATGTTTTGCAATACATTCATCTGGAATGATACAAGTTTATTATTAGTCTCTTTACAAAATAAAAATAAAAATAAAAATATAAAGCATAAGCATGAGATCCTGCAGTAGTAAGCTACCAAATCTGCATTCCTGAAAACAATGCCTGTGAACAGTTTATTTTGTTCTTTCTTAAATCTTCTTGCCAAGAATCTTTACTGGATTAAGTATTCAACACCAAGAGATTAAAGATGTATATCCCTGTAGCTACCACTGCACATATCTCCACATAATCACCAGGATTAGCTTTCTAAGGAAGTAGATCAAAGCTTTATTTCCTTGTGGATACCCGATAATAAAGGCTAAGGATAAACCAAACTCTCATCACTCTTGCATCTATCCCTCAGCTACCAGATCAAGAATAAATAAGAATGTGAATAAAGATAAAGTCAATGTGGAAAGCTGCCGTACTCTACAACAATAATAGGAACACAACAGAGTAATGAAAGGGAACTAGAGGGAAGGCAAGTTACATAAAATCTTTAAAGGTACATAAAGGAAAGCAATTAATAAACTGCAGAGCCTTTTGAAAGTATCTGTGAATAAGTATTCACAAGAAAATACTACTTGTGTACAGATCTGTGAAGCATGTGTCCATGAATTACAAAATCCTGTACTTCATTATGATTTGTTCTTTGAAACCGAGGTTTTATAAAAGCTATCTGTATCTGAAAGAGACAAAGCAATAATTCTAAGCAACAGCACCAGGGAGCCCCATTGTTAAATGCACAATAACGACATAATAATTCAAGCTGGCACATTGCAAAAAGGCCAATGCATACTTGATTATTTTTCCATGCAGTTCTGGACAGACATGAACCAATAAAAAGACCTGTACTTGTACATAAGATCATTAATTTTTGCAGTGATATATGAAAACAGATTGTTTGTCTAAGGCTCAGAACATGGCATTCAATGGAGACTGCTAAATCTTCTTCTTCTGCCTGGATTATTTTAAAGGCCTTCAAGTTCATGGTAAATTAGAAGAAAGATAGACTGAAAAAAAAAATCAAAACAAACAAACAACAAAAAAGTAATCACTTATTTTTAAAAGTCTTAGCATAAATAATTCAGTTGTAGGTTGTAGTAACAGATAGCTAAGCTAAGAAAGTTCCAGCACACTCTGCCTTGCTTGTAGGCCAATCTTGCACTTGAAGCTTACAGGTATTTGCTGCACTTCTGCTGCCTTTATTTACTCTGTAGTAAAAAAAAAAAAAAACATTCCTTTTTGTCAGCAAAACCACTGAAAGTTAAGGCTTCTTTTGACTTTGACAGATCACTTAGTCACTCTGATCCTCATTTTATCCACAAATATCTACCTCAGAGAAGTGTAGTGAAGCTCAATTAATGGTTACAAAGCACTTAGAGGTCCCTGTAGGATGACAGTGTAGAAAAATGTTGTAGCATTTTCTTCTCTGAAAAAGGATAACTTTGAAATTCAGTCTTTTTGGTAAAGTACATAAACTATAACACATTCATGATATACAACTCTGATTAAAATAACTGATCATTTCCAAATTGAGGACTAGGTTTATTATATTAATTTTCCTTGCTTGTGTTACATTTAAAAGTCTATGAACAACAAAATACAAAAATATTTTTATAGACTGTACTTTCTCAGCATGTACACAAATACATACACAGACAGGCACAGTTTCTCCTGTGTTCATTTAAAAAGAAAATTAATAGACTATATAATACAAATATGAAAGATTTTGACTTAATAGGAAGTAATTTCTTCTTGTAAAATTATAAAAATCTACAAAATGTGTATCAATGCATATTTAAAATTATACTCTGTTTTGCAGAATCAGTTAAATTCCTCAATACTTTTTTCTGCCTTTGCTAGCATGGTAACTTAAATTTAATTAACAGATAGTACCACTGCATGAGCAGAAAAAACATATTGTTTTGTTGGTGCTTTTTTAGTACTTTTCATTTTAGTATACATTTCATCAAAAGACTAACTATAGAGTGTTATTTATTTAATAATTGTATTCCTCTGGCAAACCAAACCATTTTGTTTTGTCTTTGACTCTAAAGACAACCAATTTTAACATGCTTTTTATACCCAACTCTGTCTTAGACACAGCTCATTTCTTTAATACTCCTGTTCTTATAATTATTAGTGTGTTTTTTTTTTCCCTTTTTATTCCTCTGCCTCAGTTCAGATGCTCATGTAGAGAACCATGCACTAAAAGTGAACTTTTCTGTTTTTCAGACTTGCATCTGACCCTCCCTGTCACAGAAAGGATAAATTAGATATTCCCAGCCCAGCATCATAGTTTCTTCCCAGCTCTCCATTGACACATTTTGTGCACCAGGAGCCTCAGGACAGGAGGAGTACACATAGGCCTGGAGCATCCCTCTGCCTGTAGTTTTGTCCTGTGCCTCCATCACAAGGAGTGTGCAGGGAAATACAGCATGTCACAGGGCTCTCCTCAGGTGCGCAGCGCCCACCATGCAAAGTGACTTCAGCCTAGAGTGAAGGGTTTCCTTCCTGGAACTTCTGGCTAACTTCAGCACCTGAAGTGTCTTTGGAAGATGCTCCGATGAAATAGGAAGACCAAGGGGGATTTGCAGTAATTCAGCAGTGTATGTGTGCCAGATGTCACACTAACAGCATTCCTACTTTCTGTCCTTGCAGGTTTATTGTTACAGATGAACTTCTAACATCACTGTTTGCCCAACTGTACCATAAATAAATAAATAAATAAATGGATTTTGGGAAGCATTGCTAGAAGAGAAGAGAAGGAAGAGGAGAGGAGAGGAGAGGAGAGGAGAGGAGAGGAGAGGAGAGGAGAGAACAGAACAGAACAGAACAGAACAGAACAGAACAGAACAGAACAGAAGAATAAAGAAAGGAATGAGGTGTCCTGTATCACACTTCAGATACTCTGTGTGAACCTGGGGACATGCACACAAAGGCATACAAAACTTGGAAAAACAATTCAATGTTACTGTCAAGAATTCCTTCTAAGCTACTGTAAGATACCTGGATAACATTTTTTGAATGAACATTTATTTAACTGATGATCAGATCTAGCAAATTTCTTTAATTGATGATCAGAGGACGGGAGCATCTCTCTTATAAAGAAAGGTTGAGAGAGCTGGGGATGTTCAGCTTAAATAAGAAAAGGTTCTGGGGAGACCTTATAGCAGCCTTCCAATACCTAAAGGGGTTCTACAGGAAAGCTGGGGGGGGACTCTTTGTCAGGGAGTATAGCGCTAGGACAAGGAGTAAGGCTTTAAGCTAAAAAAAAAAAAAAGGTAGATTTAGATTAAATATAAGGAAGATTTCTTTACTGTGGGGGTGGGGAGGCACTGGCACAGGCTGTCCAGAGAAGCCTCATCCCTGGAAGTGTTCAAGACCAGGCTGGATGGGGCTTTGGGCAACCTGGTCTGGTGGGAGGTATCCCTGCCCATGGCAGAGGGAGTGGAACTAAATGGTCTTTGAGGTTCCTTCCAACCCAAACCATTCCCATTCTATGATTCTATGATTCTATGTTATCTTGGTGCTGAAGGTAGCAAGGTAAAAATCTTAGACTTCTCTAAATTGCATCTTTTCAAGACTATAAAGGCAAGCTATGAAAGAGGCCCAGTTATAATACTTGAAACTGAACGTATCCAGTACATTTAATCTTTTTGTCCTAAAGAAAAATTGCCCTCCAGAAATACTATTACATAAGAAATAATTCATTGTCTTATGCAGTGTTTATTTTTTGCTTATTTTTGTGAAGGATTAAGCCTTTGTGATTGAAATTGCTGACACTAACTTGCATAGGTAGTTTTTCTGTTTATTAAATTAAAATAAAACATTTTTTGTCAAGTAAGTAAAATTCTGGTACTTTTTATGTTTATGTTTACAGCTGAAAGATTGCAATATTTCCAAAATAACTAGTAATACAAAAGTCAAATGTATTTTTTCTTTGTTTCAATTATAAAAACAATGCATTTATTTCTTACCAGGTAAAAGGTCCATTAAACACCAGATAGAGTTTGCTACCTAATCAAAATTGTATAGCTGAGTAACAACAGCAAAATGATTGTGGGGATGGCGTATTTGTTTTTCATCTTTGGTGTGCTGTTCCAAGGCATGTTATATATTGTTTTATTTTTCCAACTTTTGCTTATATTTGTTTGTACACAGAAATTCGCAGCCTCTCTTTCTAAAATTCTACTATGCATTGCCTAGATTAATAATGAAAATCATTACCTTAATAAAATGAAAGATACTTAATTTACTTTATTTCCCTGACATACTTAGCAGTAGGAAGCATTTTTAAGTTCATAGCATTTTTCTGAACAGTTTGAATGAATGTGAATGGAAAAGATAGAGAAGAAATTAAGAAGTAGAAGAAAAATGTATAGTAAAGTACCACTAAGGTCTTATGGCCTAATCTGCTGCCACTGAGTGTGGCACAAATTGTATCTTATAATTACTCACCAGCAGTTAACAAACTTGTAACAACTAACTTTCTGGGCATTGATTATAGAAGTTCCTTGGCATAGCAGTGGTATATGACTAGGTATGACATGTCAGTGGACGTTCTGGACTTCTTATGTTCATGAGAGCACACGAATTCCACTGTATTCAGAGTTGGTGAGGCTACATGTGGAGTTCGGGCCCCTCAGTTTGAGAGACATGGACATACTGGAGAGAGTCCAGCATAGGGCCATGAGGATGATGAAGGGATTGGAGCACCTCTCATGTGAGGAAAGGCTGAGAGAGATGGGTCTGTTCAGCCTGGAGGAAAGGAGGCTCAGATCTTATCAATGTCTACAAATACCTGAAGGGAGGATGAAAAGAAGATGGTACCAAGCTCTTTTCAGTGCTGTTCTGTACCTGGACAATAGACAATAGGCACAAACTGAAACACAGAAGGTTCCCTCTGAGCATCAGGAAACGCTTCTTTATTGTGTGGGTAACTGAGCACTGGCAGAGGCTGTCCAGAGAGGCTGTGGAGTCTCCTTCTCTAGAGACCTTCAGATGCAGCCTGGACGTGGTCCTGGACAAACCGCTCTGGGTGTCCCTGCTTGAGCAGAGGTTTGTACCAGATAACCTCCAGACCAACCAGCCTTGTGCTTTTGTGTTTCTGTGAATTCATACTAAAATATAAAGCCAGATTTTAATGATCCACTGAGACACCGTCATCTAATGAGGCAAACACAATGGATGAACCACTGACATCTGTAGCTAGTCAAAAAAGTTTCTTGATGAATCGAGTGATGACTCCAGCACTAGCAAAATTGTAAATGTACACTAGCAAAATTTAGATTGTGCATGTCTGTATCTAAAACCAGAAACTACCATTGCTGCAAAACAGATGAAAATGAAACTAATTAACAGACTCAAACCACTCCAAAATGACTGCATCATCACAGTTCTTCCTTCTCAGTACTGTTCCCTGTCATTATAGAGTCTAGATAAAGATGATCACAGATCTCATTAACTCCATTGCTAAATGAATCTTCACTTTTTCTCAAGATAATATTCCAGAATCCCTGCTCATTTGCTTTTCATAGCTTTGAGATCCTATTGAAAAGAGGTCCTGGTATAGTCATACATGGTTTGAAGAATGCAAACGTAATGATGTGAACTTCAACATCCTTGTGACAGGAGAAAAAATAAATAAATAAAAAAAAATAAAAATAGGCAGAAAACAAATGTATAAAATACCAAGGTTTTCATCTTCATGGAGTAAGGAATGCAGAAAGCACTGCAATGATTCCACACAGGATTTGTAGCAATTCTCATTTGGAATAAAATATGATGGGATAAATTGCTGAATTATTTCTCCTGAATTTCTCCCTGTTTCCTTGCCAACTACCATCTCTTGTCATTCCTGTATTACTTCTTTTATCACTAGTGCTCATTTCATGTGAGGTGTACAGATAATCCATACCATTTAGCATATTAGAAGTTCCTATATGGCTTTCATATTTCTTGTTCATGCCAATAAAATGTCATCTTAGGCAGTTTAGGTCCAGTCTTTAAGGACTTCTCATAGAATCATAGAATGGCTCGGGTTGGAAGGGACCTTAAAGACAACCCAGTTCCAACCCCCCTGCCACAGGCAGGGATGCCACCCACTTCATCAGGTTGCTCAGGGCCTCATCTAACCTGGCCTTGAACACCTCCAGGGATGGGGCATCAACAGCTTCTCTGGGCAACTTGTTCCAGTGCCTCACCACCCTCAGAGTGAAGAAAACCACCCTCTGAGTGACTTTTGAGTATCTGCAATCTGTATTCTAGCAGGAGTTGTAGGTATTCACCATTCCCCACCCCCAGCATCTCCATCAGTACTGGCAACAATGGGAGTCCCAATGCAGACAAGCTGTTTGTCTTTTTATAACTGATGTTTACTATACAGCATTAAATATATACAGCGAAGTAGAGCGGCTGCCAAGAGGTTTTGTATACTTTAGCTGAAGTCACCACCAGCAAGAGCAGAGCTGTGCTAGTGTTAGTGTAATGGTGAGAAATTCTGCTAAAGGCCTCATTGTGGACACACTGCTCCATACCATACCTCTGTTCAATAGATCATTCATCAGCAACCAGCCCCCCGTCCGGAGAGCAAGGAGAGTCGGGTCTTGAGCAGGAAGGGATGGAGACAAGGCTGAGTTTCTTACTTGCAGCTCAGGCTCTCAGCTGGTTTATTGTTGTCATGGCTACAGGCTCCACATGCTTCCAGCCCCTGCTTTATGAAAAGAATGATGCAGTGTCTAGCCCTACAGCTGAATATATAAACCAAATTAGTCTACCATGCCTCTACCTGTTTTGTGGCTCACAATGAAAGAAGTAATATATCATGCAATCAGTCTTGAAACAGTTATATTCTGTAAACACTAAGTCACTACACCCAGACTTTTTTATTTGCTCTTTAGAGCCCCTTCTCACTGTAATAAACTGCATATTTCAATAAGAAAGCTAATTCAGAAGTATCCTCTGTGACTTCTCAGAATTTCTGTAACATATAATTTAAAAAGTGCATTTCAAATCTCTTCTCACACACCGTTTTTGCATAATTCCACTGAACAAGAAGCAGAAAGACATGATGAATGTCTTTTCCAGGGCTGCAGTGCCAGGGTATCACTAGAATCAAAGTATTCCTAATGTAAGTAAAGAAGAGTTATATAGTCCTGCAGGGAACTGTTAACTTTTCCTGAATAGAGTAAGAGCCTCATATGGTCTCAACTCTACTACCAGATTAAATAAACCTATAATGGCATTGGGGTAGCATTCTGAGGGAAGATATGTCCTTTGATTCCGCTGTTGTCAGTGTCGCTTGAAAGCAAGGGAAGGACAGAAATCTTAAAAATTTGGTCCCAAATGAAAGATAAATGTATATGAGGGAGAAAATGTATCAGAAAAAGAGTGTGTGAATCTCAGTATATGATGATGTAGCCTGCATGCCAAGGGTTTGGAAGACAAGGTAGTAACAGGAAAAATAACTAGCATGAGGAGTACGGAAAGTGTAAATTGGCTTTAATTTCTACCTCCTTACACATTCTTCCTTTTTTTTTCCAGCTTGTAAATTCCAATAGTTTTGATTCTCTATAGGCTCATTTAGCCTATGCCTGTCAGTAAGTGGAGGTGGGTGGTCTCATAGTTCATCGTTTTATACTCTATCTATGTTTAGCAGGATGAGCCTTATCCTCACTTACCTCCAAATTCCATTAAAACACTTTGGCAGTGTAGGCTGTAAATGACATTTATAGCCAAGGAAGCGTAAAGGGATCTCAGTGCAGATAAAGAACAGAAGAGAGTGTTATGTTTTTACAGATCTGTAATATTTCTTAAAAAAAATAAATAAAAACAGCTTTATTATCTATCAGAGAAGGAATAATGCAATGAAGCATAAATTGAAAGTAGTCCCACAAATTATATTCGCCTTGGCTACAGCAAATTGAATCTTCTGACTCATCAATATATTGCCAGAATTTCATGCTACACAAAGTCTCCCATGCTGATATTTTCTATTTCTTGCTGCTGTGGAGAGAATTGAAAATAAAGAAGTGTGCTCAAAATAATATACCTGTGTGTTGTAGAATAGTACTAAGTCTCATCAAGGCTGCTACATCCTCTGCAATCTCTCACTTGAAGGGTTTTAATGACTTGGCCATTTCAGAAAACATCAAGGCTAAAAAGGCAAAGTAAAATCCAAAGATTTTCTTTCCTGTAATTATATAACTTTTTCAATTTCAAAAAAGTTTTTGCATTCTGCATTTCTACCACCTAGCTACAAAATGATATGAAAGAAAAAGATGGATTTGGTTTTCTGTTTACTTTTGAGAAGCTTGGTTACCAAAATTGTTCAAAATAAAGTAGCCACTCCAGGAAACACATTTGACTAAGATTCTTTATGGCTGTGTGCAGCTGCAGCATACTTGCTTTTTTTACAAAGATGCCTACAGCAATGAAAGAAATTACAAATCCAATGGGAAAATATCTGTTACCATGAGTTATATATAAGCATGTTTTTGAATAGGTATGGATGGATGGATATTGTATATGGATTACAGTTACTGTTACCTTTTGCAGCAATAAATTGAAATAAAATTAATTTTATTTCTGTATTTACTGAGCACACAATTTCATATTTTGCTTAGAGAGACACATTCATGTGATACATTTGTAATCAGTGTTACGTGTTCCATCTAAGCTGGGAATATATAGAACTTTCTGTATAGGCCTTAAAAGACAAGAAATACTGCATACATTTTAATCCATGCATTCATTTTTTATTTAAAAGTCACATTTAAATCTTTTTTACTCAAAATGTATGGTATTGTGGAAAGTGTTTAATAAATATGGGCAAACTCAATATGTATGATATTGGGGAAAGAGATTAATACGTATGAGCAAATTCAAAATGTGTGGTATTGAGGAAGGGGCTTAATCAATGTGAGCAAACACAGCCTACTGACAAATTCTTCCCTGTAAGACCTATGAATATTAATATTTTGGCTTTGGAGCAGGGAGTGTTTTAGATTCCTAAACAGTTAGTAAGCTTCCTGTTAAAGTTTTTCTTTTTTTGTATATATTTTTTGGTGTTTTTTTTTTTTTAAAGAACCATTATTGTTTTTCCATGCCACAGGTGAAGCGATAGTAAGAAATTTAGTAACATGTATTTAACAGCTAAATTTAATTTAAATAGGGGACTATAAAACTAAGTAACCAATGGGGGAAACAGATTGTATAAATATTATATGTTAGAGTTGCATAATGCAAATATTATATAATTCATGTGCCCTATGGGATGACATACTGTGAAAGCAGGATGGCTATTAAGTTGATGACAGATTTAGTCTTTGTCCTAAAGAATGAATAAAAAAGTTCTTTGAAACTCTTAATATTACCATTATTTTCATAGCTTTCACATGCAGTGTGTTACAATTTCTTCTTCCTTTTAATAAAATAATTGAAGTATCACATAAATACACAAGAGAAACACATTTCTAAGACAGACTAGACTTATAACTGCAAGACAGTCTGCAAGTTTTAAGACCAGTTGAGACCTTTAGATCATTTATTCCAGCTTCCTGCATTTGCAACCCATTAAGTTTTACCCAGATAGTTTATGCTATGGCCAACAAATGGAGTTAAACAAAAACATTTTTACTTTTGAGAGCTGAAACAAGTGTGCTCTCCCAGCGGTGAAAAGGAAAAACACAGGTTCCACCAGGGCCTGAGGTTTCTGAACAGCAAGGAGATCATTAAGTAAGGGATGTTCAGATGATCTGATCAAGATGATTCATATCCCATGCCACAAAGGAAAGAAAATCACAAGTAAATAAACAAGCTCTCCTCCTCAATAACAAACACAAAACAGTGAAACAGCAATAACAAAAACCAATAGGCCAATCTAGTCTGTAAAACCAGAATGTAGTATTGGTTCAAGACAGGACAATCAGTTTGAGCTCTGACATACAGATGGACACCACCATTGCCCAGCAAACTAGAAAGATAAAATACATTCTCTGAATTTTAATCTGACCTATCTTGCAGATTCAAACTAAAATGTGGCCTGAAAAAGCACTCAAAAATACAAGTAAAGGGGGATAAAAAATAATGAATTTCCTCTTGCATGTTACTGCCTGAAATGCTGAAGCATGCTATGCTTGATCATAATTATCGTCATGTGTTTTCTGAGGACAATGCCATCTGTATGTTCTCTTTTGACTGCTAGAAGAATGGAAAGAAGAAGGAAGTTCCCTGAAGTGCAAAATGAGATGTCAAGGCCAAAACAACCATTGTGACCACCTCACTCCCCTAACCCCTCTGACTTTTCCTGACATAGATTTTCTTCAAGAAGTTTAACTTGTCCTTAAAAACAAACTACAGTCTTGTTCTAATGATTCCAAGTAATCTAGTGTCTGCAGCCTTTTTGCTGTAAGCTTTTTCCATGTTTAACTACTGTTAGGAAGGCACCTTCCTTTGAAGTTCAGTTTGACTGAGCCTTACGTTGCTAATCCTTGTTACATTTTTCTTCTCTTTCAGTATCAAAGTTCTCCTCAGTATCACCTGAACACAGGGAATGTCCTCTATGAACTAAGAAGTTCACAGAAACTGTGCTCCTTTTAACTTATATTATAGGGTTTATATTCTCAAGTTCCTCTTCAGGAGTGTTTGAAATTTTTAATATATCTGCAGTCTTCTAGATTCTGATAGCACTGATACACTAATCTAATATAACAGTGCTATACTAGAATTAATATTGCTTTCCTGCTTCCACCTGGTACTCTCTCTTAAATAACCAAGAATCACATGGATCTTTTTTTGTCATAGTTTTTCATTAACAATTCACTCATACTGAGAGACATTAATTGCTCTGAATGCTCAATTATGTGTTTCAGTGCTTCCCAAGACTGTTTCCTGTCCTGTTTTTTGCTGTTCTCATCTGCAGTCTTGGTTCCCAAATACCCTCTATTGCATTTTGATACTCAGAAAAGCTTTTGGCTGAAACACAAACTTTTAAATTATACATAATTCTTTGTAATAGTAACTTGCTCTAGCTTCCAATTATTTTTCATCCTACAAACTCTTCTGCACCTAATGTTTACCATGAAAATTATGATTATCTTCTTGATAACCAAAATAAATAAATAAATCAATAAATGATGATGATGATGATAATAATAATAATAATGTATGTCCTTTATACCAAAAACTGATCCCTGCAATACCCACTACTGATTTTATTCAGTGAAATGCATTTGTGATAACCAAAGTTTGGATCCAATTGAATCCTTATTCTAAAATCATTCTAAAATCAAGTATCAGTCAGAATTCTACAAAGGCTTCTGTATTCAAAGTTAACCTTGGATGAAAATACCCTAGATATTTACAATCTGAATCTGAATGTGTATCACCACCAATAGCCTGGAGTGGTCTATAATTTCTGGTTCTGGATCATATTTGTACAAATCTAGAATAACTTCACAGACTTCAGTGACAAGTATGAGAGCAGAATCTGGCACAAAGTATGTACATGGGCCTAGCTGTAACAATAAAACTGTAGAATACAGTCCAGCTAATTTAGAATACAAATTTCAGTGCTGCCTCACTGAAAGACTAGTTGTCTGCTGTGGATGAGTGTGCGTGTGTGTGTACGTTAACAATATTTCTGAAAATACACAGAGAGAAATACAAGCAAACATAATCAGGCCTGTCCAGATAGCAGTATAGTCTAGTTAAGTGATACATTTGCATTTTCCAAAGAAACCAGTGGCAAGAAATAGGAAAAAGTAGGTAGGGACCCTATTTGGAGCCTAGTCTTAATAAACTGAATATCTACTACAGACAGCATACTGGGGGCACTATCCAGCTTCTACATAATGTGTGCTCAAAGCATACACTCATGGGAGCAGTAGACTACAGGTTTTTTTTAGACTGTATATGTGGGATCTTGGACACATGCCAAAGAGATGATCAGGCCATGGGATGATCTGGCTCAGTGTTACTTCCAAATGAACCAAGAAGCAGCTGAAATTGTGACAATCACAGCCTGAGCCTCAGTTGTGAAACTCCACTCAGGTTCCTTTTCCATTTCCTTGAGGGGAATAGATAAAGATAGCTAAGTATCCCTATGGCTAGGAATTACACTGGGTTAAAAAAAAAAAAAAAAAAAAAAAAAGCCTAGGCAGAGCCTAGAACAACTTAGCCTTTCTGTGAGTGGGTTGATCTCTGCAGCATTTGCACTAATTCCTAGCAATTGGGTTAAGCAGTGGTGGCAGTAAGTGGACTAGATTTCTGTCTGGACCTTAGTTGGGCTGTATCTTGATATTTTAAGGAGATTGTAAAATATATTTTAGACCTGAAATCACATCTATTTCGAAACCAAGAAAATGAGCTGCATCACTTTATAAATACCCCATTCCCCAAGGCACAGATTAGGTTAGTGCCATAAACATCTTACTTACCATCTAAGCCATTTTTACTCACCTTCTTGTAAGTTTTTCAGCAACAAATGTTTTCACCTGATAACTAGATTCTGCATAGCTATAATTTGCTACCCTATATTAACTTGCACCTACCTGCATTTGGTACAACACCCATCGTAAACTTCTCAGTGCTCAGACTCAAATCCTTAGCACCTTTCAAATAGTGGGCAGATAAACCAAATATTATAGCTAAAACCTGTAAGGAAAAAAAATCTGTTAGGTTGTTTACAGTTTAAAGTATAGGCATGAAGGTGCCACAGATAATGTAAAATTACTAAACCACTGCATTATAAGTAAAATAAGAAACATTTAGAGCTATTAAATCATGCATTTTAATATGCATAAAGTGGATCAACACACAGAAGGTAAATGCAAGGATTTTCTGTTCAATAAACAAAAAAAATGTGTAGGGTTCACTGGCCAGAAACCCACATTTTCTCCAGTATAATCTAGTCTTCATGTGTTATGGGACTTGGTATTAGACAGCACAGAACTCCATAAACTAATAATTAAGTCTTAAGATTCATATGTAGAAAGTGAACTGTAATGAGGAAAAAGAAGACAAAAACATCAAGTTTACTCAGGATCCAAGTTCCGTTCAGCACCTGAATTTCACAATAATGATTGTGATCTCAAATATTCCGAATACACACCCTGAAATCCTCACATTTTTTGATAGGTTATTTTTCAAAATCCCCATCTGGCTTTGCCATTTTAAGGTCCTCTTTGTGACAGTAGACAAAATGATTGTAAAATTATGTTAGAATTTATTTCATATGCTGCACATGTTGTTTGTTTTTGCTTTATCTATAAATGTTTGTGTATATCTTTTATCTCTTCAAAAAGGGAATGAGAAGATTTGACGAGTGTGCCTGAACCCAACTGTC
This sequence comes from Stictonetta naevosa, assembly GCA_011074415.1. Classification (NCBI taxonomy): domain Eukaryota; kingdom Metazoa; phylum Chordata; class Aves; order Anseriformes; family Anatidae; genus Stictonetta; species Stictonetta naevosa. Next base: position 32,916,951 of record CM021697.1, on the reverse strand, counting down.
TCCTGGTACAATGAAATATGTTGCCTAGGTTTCCTGGGAATACACCACAGCAACAGATGAAGATAATGTGGTTGTGTATTATGTGATAATGATTATTCTGACTGAAGTATTCACCCCAAGGTGTGCTTGAGCATCTGTTGTTTATTTTGGCAGGACATTGCATTTGTATTTTTAAGATATTTAAGCGGGTGAACATATTTCTCCTTAAAGACTATCAAATTTGAAAAAATTAACAAGCAGCACATGGGATTATATACCAGTGATAAGGAACATAAATCCAGACTTACTTTAGTTCTAACACTCTCGATTGCCATAGGAACTTAGGAGGTACATTTGAGAAAGATATTAGTATTGACTTTGCAAAGCAATGAAAACACTTTAAGTGTGAGTCTTGTGGCTGTAAAGGCTTATTCAGTACTGTACATCTTTAACAGTAAGACTGATAAATCACTAGTAAAGTATAGTAAGGTATTTCTATCATATGAGTTCTTAAAATCTGATTTTGATAATTTTCCAAGGCATTGCATAAGAAATCTTATGCTATATGAAGTTGATTGCATGGTAAACTTTTTTGACCTGCATTATACAGAAATCAGACAGTGACAAAATAGCCTTTTTTATCTGAAAATATAAGATGTCTGAATCATGTATGAGTACAAGTCTACCAACTATACTAAACATAAATACAAAAATGGTAGGTTGAAAAAGCAGCTCATGACTGTAAATGGTTTCTTCTCATTGCTTGAATGACTACAAATGTAAACACTGTACCGCACAAGCATCACACTCACATCTAACTCTGATTTCCAAATCTCAGTATCCTCAAAACTGTCCATTACCCTTGTGGGAAGAGTTTTCTATGTCAGTCCAGTTTCACTTCAATCTCTTTATGGAGCTCAGCAAAGCCCTTCAAAGTAGACACTAGGAAAAATTACAGCCACACTGGCTACGCTTCTTGGATTTTTTTGTTACTTTATTTTCCCTGCTAGTTTTATCATTGGCAATGGACATTTTTACCAAAACATTTTTCAAAATAAGAAATAATAATAATAATAAAAATAAATTGAAGAAAAGACTAAGCATGATGTAACCAAGTCTGTTAGAGGATTTACATGTTCCATCAAATACAGGTTTCACAGGAATTGATCCAACATTAGGGATGAGGTATAGGTAAAAATTTCTGAGTAAAAGGTGGCTTAGTTCATCTTTAAGGATCTCCAGTGATGAAGATTTCACAGCTCCTCCAGACAATCTACTTCTGTACCACAAGACAAAAGTGTCCCATTTGCATCCCCTTGCCTCTATTCTAAATAGTTCTTGGTAAAATGAAAGTCTATATACCTATGCAGGTATGCAGAGAAATGTTGCTCTCCTTCACTTTTGCCTTTTCCCTCCTTCCCTTTTCCCTCCTTAATTTTTCAAACCAGAAAATTTACTTTGTTCAAATTTTCCTCTGAAACATGGGAAGAACTTTTGTCTTCTAACCCTCTAGTCATTCTTATTGGCTTCCTATCAGTTACCTCAAACTGATATAAATTTTTACCCAAAGGCACACAGAACTGGAATAGTGTTGTCCACATTATACTTGTTGGGTTTTAGTTGCTTCCACTGCAATTCTTCATGTGTCACGGGGTTTTGACAAGTCACCGCTGATAGCTCTGTTCTCAGTGGTTACTCAGATGTTACTGATGCCAGTTGCCAGTCCCACTTTTCTTCCAGCAGTAATACCTGTAGCAGAATTGGCAGATGAGGATTTGTCTGCATCAACTACTCTTCAAAGATGTATGCTGAACTGGTGCATGGCTTTTAAATGAGCAAAAGAGGGTCCACGCACAAAAGCTGCTACCCATTATGAAAAATGTTTCCCTCCAAAACCACACAACTTAGATATAAAAACAAGTTTTATAAAAAACTCTTTCAACAGACTAAATCATACCTAAACTCCACCTGACCTGCAATGCTGTGTCCAGCAAAGGTCAGTTGGGCTCCAGTGGTCTAACAAAAATGGCCTGATTGATGTTGCTCCCCCACGAATCCGTAAGACTCTTTCATCCTACTTCGTGGTTAGCTGTCTGCTATACCCCTTTTCGTTCTCAGTTCTGTGGCCTCTTCCCCTGATTCTTGGGAAAAAAATATAGTATTTTCAGATAGATTTAGTTTTTATTTCCTTTTTCTGATGCTTCAGCTAGTAGAAGATACCAAGGGAAGACTAAAAGAAAAGGAAGATATACAGTGATACTTATCTCAAGGAGGGTATAATTCTTTTTAGAACGACAGTGGTTTGCACTTAGCATCTCTATAACTTCATTTACACATTAGTTGTTAAGTTTTCTTGACACTTGTTCACAAACATTTCACTTCCCCTCATTCCTCCTGTGATGCTCAAAGTAGCACCAGCCATGGTCGTTTGACTGCAGCTGGTCTCTACAATTAAGAGAGGAAGCTGAGAAAGAAGTTTTCAGGACCTTTGAAAATATCAAGAGTGTATATGGAGGACAAGAGCAATAAACTCCAAAGAGTTTGGGATAGTGAAGACTATTTGGGAAGCTGGAGAAAACGAAAAACTATGAGGATGTTTGCACTTCATTAATGGAAGAACAAAAATTCTAATGGTCCCTACAGTGTAAGTTCTCCAAACCCAGCTGTAAGATCAATGCTTACAGCTTATGTAGGCTGAACCAATCACACTGGAAAAGAAGATATTTTGAAACCACTGTGCTGTGGGCAGTAAAAATTACTGAATCCCAGCTAAGTGAGAGACTATTTATTGTCTTGCTTCTACCATTGTTCTTATTCAGCATATTTTGTCACATTATAAACTATGCATGGATGAAAGCTGTTCAGTGGTGCCTGGCAAAATCTCAAGCATCCACACATCCAGAGCACTAAACACCTGACTCCTAGTATTTGCTGACATTTTGGGTTTTAATACCTTGGGGCATTTTGACTGTGTTTACAGATAGGTAGAGGCCAAGCACTTTCTGCAGGCCTGAATACACAGAAGCAAATGTTTCTTAAACTGAATGTCTTTTTTTTTTTTTTTTTCCTCCCCCACCTTGCCTTTTCAGGCTCAGTTTTTCATTATGAGGTTATGTTTCAAGAAAATGAAGATTGCTTAAGAGGATATGGGGAAAGTTTGTGGATATTTTAGTTTGTTTTATTATATTTTGGAAAACAGAGATATCATTTGTTCAGACTTCATAAAACCAACAGAATTTCTTAAAAACTGAAAGGTCTTTTTAGAACCAGTTTTCTGGATTGAATATCTACCCTGAAATCCTTTAAAAATATGCTTCAGAGTGATTAAGGGTGACTAATCCTCTTACTATCTATAGCATAAAAAGGTAAACATAATGAAGGTATAATGATTATTGATTAAAATAGAGCAAACTCTTTTAGAGGTCATCACCATGATTTGTAATGTCACTGCAACAAACCACAGCTGGTGAGTTTGGTTAGGTCTGCATATGTTCCTCTTTCATATGAAGAAGGTAATAGAAATCATGTCTCTGCTAGCCTGGTTTAACATACCACTTGAAATAATAATAATAATAATAAAAACCTACATGCAATATATAAGGTGGATAATATGACATAAACGAACACAATAAAATCCAGTCCAGATAAATAAAAACAGAATTGCCAAGGCTTAGCATGCCTAGGCATAGAAACTATACACTTATGCCTCAAGAGTTATTTTCAAGTTAAAATTTCAAGTTCATGCAAAGGCATGGAAGTAAGCCTAGTATTCAAATTCAAAACATTCTTAATGAAGAAATTTTCCCCTCTTGTCAGAGACGTCTTGAAGGTCAACATATCTATGAAACAGATGTGATACTTACTGTCATATACTCAAGACAAGCTCAACCTCTGTCTAGGATCAGTTTAAGTCACCATAATATGAAAAGCTTAGGTCTTGGTAAGTCTTTTTGAAAGCCTGGTCAGTCAGAGTTTCTTGCTTCTTAACACTACACAAAATCTTAACTGTAGTTAAGGTTAGGTCTTCTGAAGGCCAAGCTCTTCTGAAAAGCTGGTTTGAAGTGGCTGAGAACTGCCTTAATCATTTTGAGGATCTTACACACTTATTGACAGTATTCAGAACTTGGCTGCACGTTAGGTGTTTGCTGAATTTCTAATGGACATAGAACCTGTGCACACCCCTTCTCACGCATTCACGAAAGCTCTGAGACAATTGGGGAAATCTGAAGTAATATGTGAATACCAGAAGTTATGCCTTATTTTTATTTGCTTATCCTTGAAAACAAAATTGTCAACATCATACAAGTTGTCTTTTTTTTTTTTTTCCCTGCAAAAGCAGGTGATTCTTGAATTCTAAAAGCTGAGAATTTTGACTCATATGACCCTTACAGATAACCTCAGCCTTCTGATACAAGCTGAAATTAGTGTAAACTTTAAAGCAAAAGTAGGCAAAAGTCTCATGAGGGATCATTAATTAATTTCATCCTTTTGAAAGTGCTTTATGTTCCTTATGAGATAGCAGTTAGAGGAACATAAAAATTAACAGTAGTTTCTGTAGCCAAAATAAGTGAGGGGCTGTAGCCAATAGTCTGAACCACACATTCCTATGCATGCTCATTGTAGTTTCAGAATGGAAAAACAAGGACACTGTAATCAAGTAGGAGGTTAAAGAGAAGTGTTTTCGTGAGAACAAGGGAAGGTGGATGACAAGTGGATGAAAAAAGGTGAGTGAATATTGAAGACATTTTGCAGTAATGAATAGGAAAGATTCCTTCTGAATCTTACTATTTACTTCTCTCTCAACACCTTGTTCAAATGCATTTGTTCACTTACCAGTTGCAACACACTTCTCCAGCTCATTTGTCACTTTACTGAGCTCTCTTTGCATTTGGCCCCGATCAGCCAAGCTCCCTAGTCATAACTTCCTGACTCACTTTCACATATCAGATTAGTTTCTATAGTGTAGGCACACCACAGAACAAAAGCCTAAAATGATAATCCCTCCTCTTCACACTTCTCCATGAAGTTCTTGAAGCTCTTCAGCTCTGAAACTAATGCCTTTCGACCTACATAAATGTCTATTTAAGATCATCATATATGTATGATCTACTTGACCTAACAATCCCACCCCGATCTCAGAAACTCCAGATCACTGGGTATTTACTGCTATTAGCCTCAGAAGTTTTATCATGCTGGATATGAAAAAGTAGAAAAAGAGGATGGGCTCCTGCTGGGTACTGAAGTGAAATGACTTCATATTAGTCTAAGTTTCTTACATTGAAACCTACACATAGCCAGAGTAGAAAACAATTTTTAATTAATTTTAAGTCTGTGCTCTTTGTGGTTAAAGAAGGAAAAGAGCAACTGTATCCCTCATTGAAGCTATAGGTTCCTACACAAGCTGCATTGCATATTGATTACATCATCTGTAACCACCATTTGTAAGACTCTCATTTACTCTGGACTTTCTGGGTCATCTAAACAACTAAAAAGCCTCAGCCCTGTCCTAGCAATCAATCACTTGTGATATTAATGTCTGGTTATGTTATATGCAACACTCAGAATAGTTTCATACAAAAAACAGTGCCAGCTTTATATAATCTCTTCTATGTAATTAGATACTTGTTTTCATCCATGGGCAAAAATTAATCTCCTCCCATTAATCTGAGTTAACTGGTATAAATATGCCTAAAAGATCAATGAAACTTTGGACATTTTGTCTTTATTTTCATTTCTTTTTGGATGAATCATTTAAATTACTGATAACAGAATACTTCCTCTGAATGACTTTGCTAAACAAAACTTCAAAATCAGTCTGGCTTGTCCCAGCAGAAATGTTGGGAAAATGTCCACAGTAAGGGTTCAGAAGTATTAGGGAGGATATGGAGCACAAAGAGATGTGTACTAGAAAAGAGTCAGAATATTTTTCCTTCACTGACAAACTCTTCAAAACCTTTTCAGGTAATCCTAGAGTTTCAATAAGCTCTATTGATTTAAGGAATGATTCACACTTGGACTGGAAATGAAGGAGCTTTTAAAGTGCAATCACCAAACCCATATGGTTTATTTCACAACATCTTACTGCTCAACTTTAAAACAAATATAACTCGAATCACAATACAATGATGATTGATGTTTTTCATCAACGCCCAATTATCATTCCATCATGGCACAAGACTTTAAAGCAGACTGGTGTGAGCCAAGTAAAACACAAAGTGAGCATCTGAAAATCCAGGTCTGTGCTCTTACAAAATAACTTACCAAATCACATTTATTATTTTCTAACATGTTAGGTCATGTCAGTTGTATATGGTTGTACAAGATGAGGCATTTATTTGAATCTTATGCTCAGGGAGTTCGTTTCACTAATTTCTGAGTGAGCATCATATCTGCAAATAGATTTTGGTTTTGTTTTAAACAGGGCTTGATCTAGAATTCTAAGCATTGGTAGGATCTGTTCTCAGTTCTTTTTGATTTCGCTGGACTTGTCTTAATACTGAGCATTCATGGGGTTATCTACATATGTTGGTGAATATTTCATGATCAAATCATTACAAGTCCAGTAAAATTCCCCCTTAATGTGCAGAAAATATTAGAATACGTATTGTATATTAGATAGATGAAGAGAGAGAGAGAGACTAACACAAAACAGAGAAAGAGGCATCTCTTGGTGTTTCTCTGCAATGTCTGACATGACTTGACATGATTTTAGTTGAAAATTAAATTCTATAATTCAGAAGTAGGTTGTTTGGGGCTGATTTTTTCAACATTGTGCAGTAATGGCAACAAAATGATGGGATGTTATGATGGATGTAGAAGGAACTGGTTTATACATGCAAATATATATATATTTAAATGTAGGTCTTAAAAGACATACTAGTAATCTATGCAAATTGTTATACTATTGTAGGTTCTACATTTCTTTTAAACAAGATAAATACTAACACATTTTCATACTATGTGTTACTCAAACTTTACAGAGCACAGCACAGTATATATTTTGTCCTCATTGACAGTAAAAGAACTAATGTACTGTTTACATAACGAGCACTTCATATTCATCTGTAATGCCATCAGTCACCTCAGGGGGACATAAAATCAATTACCTAATAATGATATTCGAAAATAATACATATTAATTTAGAAATAATGTTATATTCTTAAAAAAAAAAAAAAAAAAAAAAGTGTTACTTAGCTAAACAGCTAAACACAGAATAATAACCAAAGATGGAATTTATCTGACACACTTTACCTGATACAGTTATCTCAAAATGATGGCATTTTTAAATTTCATCTACAGAAAGGATTTTGGTTTTGTGCTGCAGTGCAAATTATGGTATCTCCTGTACTACACTTCCTAATTCTAAATTGCTGAGTTGAATTACAGATATTTGTTGGTTTATAGCTTTTTGTGAGAAGAAAAGAGAGAAGCATTTTAACTGGGGGAGAAGGGAGGCATAATTTTAATGCATTTGATCTTATGCGGGAATTAAAATTCTGGAATAAAATATTTGCTTTCCAAAGGTGATCTTTGTTTTTCTTAACAAAAACCAAAATTCTTACAAACTCCAAAAAGGATATAATTTTTTACTCAGTTCACCATTTAAATCAAATATGAGTGATTTAGTAGTGATTTATTCATTTATTTATTTATTCAAAAGGCAGACCTATTTACTTCTCATTTTCATTGAAGGAGAAAGAAGATATCTGTTTTAACACATTTTTTTATTCTAACCAGTTCTTACTGAAATAAGTAATTTTGCCTCTTGATCCACTAGAAACTTTTATAGTAAGATTGAATGGAATCATATATTTAGATAAAATGCCTTCAGATACATGCTATGTAGTCATTAGAACATGTCACTACAGCATCAAAACAGACCATATGACACATACTTTCTGCATTTAGTCATTTGCTCTTCTCTGATAACCATTTACAGCAGAAAAACAAATACACTTTTCATGCAGAAGTTTACAGTGATGTTCTTGACTATGTGTTTGGGTAACATTCTGTGTCCAAACCCATTTTGGTTTTGAATTTTGTTTGTGTTGTACTTCCTATATGTTACCTTGGGGAAGAGAAGATTAAAGATAATGCTTGTTAACTTTGGCTTCATATCTTATGAAAACCAAAATGAATATGATTTATTTTCCCTTAGCAATTTTCAAGATTTCTTCAAGGATACCCAAAAGCCCCTTAATACCAGTCTGGTAGTATAAAGTAGACTTAAAGCAGATGCAGACAGAATATTCATTCCCTTTAAATACAATTTACATTGTTGGTTTCATACATAGTGTAAACAAGAAACATGTCCCAGACATCTTGTTTCCAACAGGACCTATTTTTGTTATTTGTTCAAATAACAAAAGTATCTTTAGGAAAGAGAATTTTTTGACCTAAAATAATCCTATAAACTAACACTAATTATTATGACTCCATTTGACTTATACATACACATTACTAGATGTTTATTCATACTACTCACCCCGTTGAAAATAACTTCATTATGTACAGGTAACAATTCATCATTAGCCACCAACTAGAAATTCATGACAGAGTGTGAAAACACTCTACATTCTGTCTGGTTGCTTGCAGTGTGAGGTTGCTTGCAGTATGAGGTCTATCTTAAAAAGAACAATTCAATGTCAGACTGATTTTTGTGCCGCGCTGCAGTCCTGAATTATAATGCCATCCTCTGTTCTCTTGTTGCAAATACTAATTCTTCTCTTTTGACATATCATCACCTTAAAGTGATGTTTCAGCTGGTAGGTCCCAAACCAGAAGCTGTGGCACTTGCAAGTGTGAGACACTAATAGAAATTCACTTTTTTTCTGCTCTTATTTGGGATCATGAGCCTAGCAAATCATATGTTTGCTTTCCTGCCAGTGCCTGGTTTGAGACAGATGCAGGAGACAGCACCCCTCTGAGTGAAGCTCATAACTGTAACCAAAGGTGATATATCTTCAAAAAAGCGTGATCTGCTAATTAGCAGCAAAACAGACACAGACTGAGTAGTGAGTAGGAACAGTTATCTGATATTATTTGCAGGAAAATTGTTTTCACTGCAACTGAGAAAATATATATATTTATATATGCAATAGAGCCGTTACAGATATTAGTTCTCAACCCATGGTCAATGAACCATAGGTGAAAACACTAACCCTCCCACTCACCTTTTATTTTTTTTGGTTAAAAGTTAAATGATGCACTGACACAAAATGATGAGAATTGTTTGGACTTATCTCTTATGCATTAGGAAATAAGATTAACTACCCACCTCTTCTTCCACGCTAAATAGTAATGGTTATCAAGAATGGGGAAGAATGAAGACAGCCCATGTATTCCTATGGGCTACAGATCATCCAGAGCCCACAACATTCACAGGCAACACTTTTGCCTACTTTCTTTCTGGGGTTATTTGTTTTGTAGGCACCTCAGTTCATGTTCCTGGCCACTCAATTTCAGCTGCCATACTTATCTATTGATGTTGTACCTTATTGGGGTAGGACAGGCATATATCTCCTATCCAAGATTATGAACTAAAATGATCTAAATTTCTAATTATAATTTCTAATTATAATTTTTAATTATAATTTCTTGCAGTCTGGGATCAGGCAGGTGCTGAATTATGTAAGGAATGCATATGAATACAAACTAATTAGCAAATTTTCAGATACGTCCTTTCTCCAGCAGGTTGAATGTTGTGGCCCAGCAGACCATGGCTGGCAGCTAGTAGGTGAAGGGAATTTTGAGTGGTGTCATAATACACAGATGCCTCCTGGTACCACCACCACAGGTCAGCCTTGATCTGCTCTTTCTAAGGTGCTGCACCGCCTTGCATCTGCTCTTTGTGGAGCAAAAAAATTGACACTGCAGTAGTTGCAGCTTAGACTGCATCTACACAGGGCTCAGATAAAGACCCATATGAAAGCCATAGGCTGTTAAACTTTGCCTTGTATCTAAGTCACTGTAGTCTAAACCAGTGTCAGGCAGATATCTGCCTTCTTTAATTTGATCTGAACTTGTAAAGCTAGAGAATCTATTGGTCCTCATGTTGGTCTGAAGATATTTTCACTTAGGATATTTTCAGGACTAGTTTGAGTGCTATTTTTTCAGCAACTGTTGATGTACAGCTTTATATTTCTATTGCCACTACTTGAACCAGTTTTTTAAGAGGGGTTTACATTCAAAGATCAAGCCAATGGGTATGAATGATAGCAAGATTACTATATAAAAAAGAGTAAAATAGCTTCAATGCAGTCAGGCCATGTTCAGGATGTACCAGGAAACCCTATGCAATACAAATTTCAGCACTGGATTGTGAACTGTTGCCTTATAGCATGAGAAGGAACCAGCATCCTAACTCCATGCTGCCCATTGCATGCTGCTGTTTATACAGTACATGATCTGAGGTGGGACATTAGCATATTAACACAGTTTATATTCTAGGGCACGTTTACAGAAAAACAAAAAGTAGGATGGAGAACTTTCAAACTGCTCAATGTGCCAATCTTGGCCACAATTTCCTAAGATTACTTAGTTCATAATTGCACATGATAATCAACACAAAATTAAATATCCATATTGCCTAATTACATGTATATACCATAATGGCATAATTAAGATACCCAATTTTACAATTAGAATGTGGCATACTTAGTAAACAGCTTTTCAAAGCTTTATTTCACTCATTTCAAATGACTTCCAGAAAACGCAAATTCGCATGCAAGATATGGTACATTGCAAGAACATTAAAAAATGTTTAACAATGCATATTCACAAGGGGCAAAATTAAGACTTAATATGCATACTTGACTACCTTTGTCTTGGTGTTTGAAAACTTAGCAGAACAACTTTAATGTTCTGTTATTACGGTTTATGTCTAGTTGCATAAAATAAAGCTTTTGCCTTTGTTTTTTTTCCATAAAAAAAAAAAAAAGAATTCCATGCTTTACAATGGTGTAACCAGTCAGTGCTGTTTTTATATTTTCTAAGTGTAGACAGTATTATTTTTCCTGATAAACTGACTGACCCGAGAATTGTCACTTCTAAGCAGAGGTGAATTCATGTTAAGTACACAAATGGTTATCTTGCATATTGTTCATTCCTGTGTTCAGTGGATAACTTTCTACTTTCAAAAATTAATGATTTTTGCAACATGTAAAATCTTGTATCCACGATTTTGTACATAAAGGACCAAACCCTGTATTTGGTCTTGGAAATCTTGCCATTAATGTTACATATATATATATATATATATGTATATATAAACTACCAACAGCAGACTTCCACAATTAAAAGCAGAAGCATGCATCTCAAATTTATTTTCTTCCAGATGCAAACAGGCAGTAAAAAAGGCTGTTCTCACAGCACTATACCTCAAACAGTAATATTTTTAAAATTCAAAGACATAGCCAAATCAAAAAATAACACTCACATTGTCATCAATATCCATTCTTTAATCATTTTTTTTCAGTATCTAAGATGATAATTCCAGAAATACTTATACTGCAGAAAATATCAATTTTCCAATGTATTCTCTTAGAAGTAGCTAAATGCTTTAAAAATAAAGAAAAGAAATAATACTTTAGGGGAAAAAAAAAAAAAAAAAGGTCTGGAAAGTATTATCTAAAATAATAGATGTTTGGAACTGTGAGATTGACACAAGCACAGAACCCAACATATAGATGCCACTAGTGGGTAAACTGTCACTAGAAGATTAATAACAAATTGTGATTTTTCAGTCTTTCTCCTGTGTAGTTCATTGGACTGATTCCCACCAGATATCTTTATTTGAACTTCCACAATTATTTTAGAAAAATACCAAGTATTGATTTTAAAATATTGGTTGAAGAGTTGTTGACTGTGTACCTTGGGAAGTATCTCCAGTGACTGATTGTCCTCATTCTTAACTATTGTGTCTACAAATCCAATTTGATTTTACTTGGATTTAGCTTCCATACATGGGATTGTATTATAAACTTTTGTCTGAGATCACACAGTGTACAAGTGAATACAGGCCTAGGTAAGTGCCTAGTAAGAAGTGAGTCATATAAGGCCAAGTTATGATTCCTGAGGGATCTTGTTTCAGTACAGACAGACAAAGAACAAGTTTATATTGTACTTACAGTTTTAATCCATTGCACATACCCTATATTTATATTTTCTCATTCAAGTTTCTTAACAAAAATGTGATATTATGTGATACTGAGTGATATATCACAGAGGTCCAAAACTTCATAACATTTATTTTGATCAAATTTATGACCTCATTAAAACAAATGGATTATTCTATTTTGACAAGATCAAACGATCCTCTTGATAGTCTTTTGATTCTTTAATGAACATTATTCATCATTGAGCATTTTATTTAGTCTGTCAGATGTCTAGCTGCTTATTTAAGAATTTAGAGAACATAGCTAGAAACACCAACTTTATTGCAATTTCTGAAAAAGTTCATGTTTTCTCAGACTTATTAAAAAGAAACAATCAGACTATAGGTATCACTTGAAAAGATTTAAGATGCCAACTACTTATAACATTCCAACTGATAATTTAAAATCTGTAATAGGACTTGTTTCACAATGTCTTTATATACAGCTGGAAATTAAAAGAGTTTAATAATTATCATATGGAAGAAACATATCGACTGTTGCTTTTTTTTTTTTTTTTTTTTTTTTCCCCAAATGCAGAAAAGCAGTATTTGTCAAACATACTTTTCTGCTTATCAATTACATAGTAATCAAAGGAAACAAATATTCCCCTTTCTTAACAAGTAAATTTACCATTACGGTCTAGGTGACAGGACAAGGGGAAATGGGCTAAAGTCGCGCCAGTGGAGGTTTAGGTTGGATATTAGGAAGAACTTCATTACTGAAAGGGTTGTTAGGCATTGGAATGGGCTGCCCAGGGATGTGGTTCAGTTGTCATCTCTGGAGGTCTTTAAAAGACGTTTAGATGTTTAGCTTAGTGATATGGTTTAGTGGAGAACTTGTTAGTGTTAGGTCAGAGGCTGGACTCAGTGATGTTGGAGGTCTCTTCCAACCTAGATGATTCTGTGATTCTGTGAGAGGAAAATTATATCCCAGTATGTGTCAGCAATATAAATATCCTATTACTCTGCATCTGAAGGACTAGACATTATGTAACTCCCAATTGCTTTCAATATTAATGTAACTAAATGAACAACTACTGATAGCAAATCTCAGTCGTGTTTTGTATCCTAATTTTACAGATGAACATAAGTAGTAATTTTTCTGGATTTAAAATATGGAATTCAGAATGACTAGAGACAGAATTCCTGGTTAGCTGCTAGCACTAACTGAAGCTTACAGAGAAAGGCATGTATCCATGTGGCTGATATATTTCTTTCAGTAGCTGGTATAAGAACAAAAATAATGCAAATTCAGAATTGAGCAGGTTAAAAAAAAAAGTCTTCTTGTTAGGAGATGGATGATTTCTTCTTCCTTCATGTTCTGACAAGTCCCAGCTAGCTTCAGACTTACTTTAAATTCCTTGGAAATTATGTAATAATAGCTTTAGTTCCCACAACTGCAGTGCACTTTTAACTAGAAGATCAGCTCAGCAAAACTGCTAAAATGATTGTACAAAATTTGCTTGATTTGCCCCTAAGTGACCTGAACTTCACAGCTCTGTGTAATTATTATCATCAGATTTTGGCATGAAGTTCCCACAGTGAAAACTGCTGATATGCTTATATGTGATCTTAAACAGTGTTTTAATGTTGTGGAGTTTTCCTAAAGAAAGAATTAGCATTGGCTGTGCTTCAGCTTTTCTCTATAGGTTAAGTTGCTTGAAAGGTCTTCTCTTTCAAACTGGCATCATGCCCAACTTGGAAGAAAGCATCTGAAGAGGCTTGGAAATTGTCATACACCCACATTGTTGGCATTTGTGCATAAGCACATACATGCACGGTCACATGTATTGGTGTATTAGCACACCTCAATTGATCATTTGCTTTGTTGCTGATTGATTTGCAGCATGCATTATTTGTTATTTTATTGTTAGCGTTATACTAGAAATATACTATTTTCCAAAAACAAATTGTATAAGGGTATATATCAGAATAACTGGGTCCTTCTCTGTGTACTGGTGGAAAAACAGTATGAGTTATTGTGTTATCCATGATATCCTGAAACAGATGATTAAATTGTGGATCATTTGTGGATTTTCTGTGAGAATGGGCAAATTAGAAAAGAATGAGTATTTTCTTCACTACCTAATGAATGAGAAATAAATTGCTTGTGAAAAACGGTCTGAATTTAGACATTCTGGTCATTACAGATTCTACGATCTTTGAGACCAAAGATGGAGCGACTTTATATGATTCGCTGTTCCAGAAGATAGGTTCACTTGGCTGCCATGCTAAAATACAAAAAATGGCCTATTCTCCATGCCATAAATATATAAATAGCAGTGGATTATGTTGCAGAGTTTAACTTGCATTCCTGATCACATTTCAATCATCTTCTATTGATAAAAAAAACAATTTTCGAACTAAACAGACATTCTTCTAGAATATCCTGGCTACAGTCTGCTCATTGCTCTAAAGCAGAGTAGTTTTATATGTCAACATTATACTGTACTATGCCTTATGAACAACTACAAAACAACTCAGTCCTGTCAGTTCATAGCTTGTACATAGGCTATAGAAATAGATCCTAGCACTATGATATCCAGATCACAGCACAGAAAGGGAAACAGCATTGATGGCAGCATTTCACTGCAAGGTAGATGTCAGCCTTGGAACCACACACACTCTAATTTCTTCAAAACAGTTTGGTGGCAGGTTATCTTTTTTCTCCCTCTATCTGTCTCTTTCCAGCTGCTCATAACTCTCCCTTACTGCAGGAACTTCCTGTACTTTTTCTAGCCCTGATTTTTATCCCACTCCAATCAGGAAGATTTAGGTTAATTGGAGCAGGTTATATGGTGACTTGTGGGCAAGTTGTATCATCCTTGTCTCTAAATTGGAGATAAATGGATTTGACATCACTTGGCAAATAAGGTATTGGCTGTGTGGTCATGCTCAAAGAATTGAAGTCCATGGTTTGATGTCCAGCTGGAGACCAGTAATAAGTGGTATTCCTCAGGGGTCAGTACTGGGACCAGCACTGTTTAACATCTTCGTTGGTGACGTGGACAGTGGGGTTGAAGGCACCCTCAGCAAGTTTGCCGATGACACCAGTCAACATGCTGGAGGGAAAGGATGCCATCCAGAGGGACATGGACAGGCTTGAGCTGTGGGCCTGTGCAGTCCTCATGAAGTTCAACAAGGCCAAGTGTAAGGTCCTGCATCTGAGCTGGGGCAATCCCAAGAACAAATAAAGATTGAAAGCAGCCCTGAGGAGAAGGATCTGGAGGTGTTGGTTAATGAGAAGCTCAACATGAGTGAGAAATGTGCACTTGCATCCCAGAAAGCCAACTGTGTCCTGGGCTGCATCAAAAGAAGTGTGGCCAGCAGGTCAAGGGAGGTTATTCCCCCTCTCTACTCTGATCTCATGAGACCCCACCTGGAGCCCTGCATCCAGCTCTGGGGCCCTCAGCACAAGAAGGACATGGATTTATTAGAACAGGTCCAGAGGAGGGCCACAAAGATGCTCAGAGGGCTGGAGCACCTCTCCTATGAAGGCAGGCTAAGGAAGCTGGGATGGTTAAGCCTGGAGAAAAGAAGACTCCAGGGAGACATTGTACCTAACAACCTAAAGAGTACCTATAAGAAAACAGGAGAGGGAGTCAGGAAAAGTACACAATGTACAGAAAATTACATGTGGTCCTTCCATAACCACTGTAGTCTCTGTTGTGCCCAGGCCCCAGAGTTCCCAAAACAGAAGTTAATTCATGTTTTTTATAAGCAAGCAAGAACCATATTTTCAAATTCCCTAACAGTAAATACACTGAGAAGTCAAAAAAGGGGTGAAAGATATATGAGTATTCAGACAACTTCAGATTATAGCAAGGAAACCAGCACCTCACATACAGTCAGAGGGAAAAAAAAAAAAACTACACAGACAGATTTAAGTAGCCAATAGTTGAGTTACAGATTCCTACCTAAAAATAAATATGATAACAATGACTACAAGATGTCACATTCCACTATGGAAATAGTGCTCCACCATTGTGTTTACTTTAGTACATAATAGAGTCCTTATGAGTCATCTGAAATTGGAAATGAAATTAGTAAGAAAGGTAAATTGTCTTTTATCTTTTTATCTCCTTAACTCTTACTCTTATTTTTTATTTGTTTTTTTTTTTTTTTTTTTTTTTTTTTTCAAAACAACCCATTTAATAGCTGGAACAGCCACTTTTTTTTTTTTTTCTTCCAAGTAGTATTAGATTTTGACAAGTAATCCAAGCTCAAGAGCACCAAGTCATGTACAAAGCTTTTGAAATTTGTTGTTCTTCAGGGGTTTTTGAGGGGTTTCTTGGTTTGATTGTTTACTCAAAGGCCTGATAATACTAGAGAAAAAAATATATATATTAAAAAACCAACCTTCTTCTGTTAACATGATTAAGCAAAATTCAAAGCTGGCAGAAAAGGAAAAAAAAAAAAAAAAAAGG
>CM021697.1:32797249-32900290 GCA_011074415.1 Stictonetta naevosa | reverse complement strand
CCCCCCTTATTTTTTTCCTCCAATCAGAGAAATTCTGGGGAGAATAAAAGCAACCAAACTCCTAGGCAACAACTCAACTTACTACTGGGAAAATATGGTTAGATAGCATTAACAATTCACAATCCCTGGCCTGGCTACTATGTTGGCCTGACCTGAAAAGGAGTGAAGCCTAACCCTGAAGTAGTACTTACATTCTGTAGAACAGAGGACTGGGGAGGAATACAAGCACATTGAAAATTTCAGGACATAAAGTAAACGGGACATTCAATTACATTGACAAAGACATCATTGGTGTGGTATTATGTTAGAAATTACACATGCTTTTCCTGTACTACCTAGTATATATTTTTTTAAGAAATAGACTGATGTCACAATAATAGGAGATGCCCAAAGTCTATGAAGGACTACTGGAAAAAACAGAGAATGAGACCAGGCTTAGGTTCCCCGCCTTGAGCTGTTCAACATTTACCTTTGCTGCCAATGAGGAAAACTGATAACTAGATTTTTTTAACATGTTTAAAGATATAAAAGGGCAAATACATAAAATATACTCTGGAAATTAGACTAGCAGTTCCTCACACAGTTTGTATTTTCATGCTTCTGTGAAGTTCTGTTCATCTACAGCACTATATAAACGACAGTGTAATAACAATATTGATTATTAATTTAAAAAAAAAAAATCAAAATGCCATGCCAGGTATTCATCCTCTTATCTTAAACATCAACAAAATATTATTCTGCTATTCCAGGATTGTTTCATCGTTGCCAGTTATATTAATTAAAGCAAAGCACGGCTATTTTCTTCTGCATGGAAGCCTTTGAAATAGCATTAACTTCCTTAAGTCTCATTTTTTTTTTTTTTCTTTTTTCTCAATGGAAGAGTAGTATTTTTAGTCCTAACATTTTCAGTTATAAAACCAGTGCACCACTGTACTTAGAGGTAGACTTACACATGTATTTAGACATTGAAAAGTGTGGGGTGAGCATACATAATGGGATTTTCAATGCGAAGCCCATTTCCCATCAGCTTGCTCCAGCATGTGGACACTAAAAATGCATATAGGGGCATTTTATAATCAGTGGAAAGGAAGACTACAGTAGTTTTGCTAACACTCTCTACTGGCCATATGATGAGCTTGGGCATATCACCCAATCTTCTTAGATTCCTATTTTTAAAAAAGGCCTGAACCATCATCTGAGGTAAATACATGGGGAAGTATGGACCCAATTTGATTCTGTAAATCTTTCTCAGTCTGCATCTTTAGATGGCTGAATACTACCCACACTTGGCATGCTTGTTTGGAAAGTTCCTAAATGTATTTAGAAATGTATTACAGAAAAGTGAATTTGGAAATTACTTGATATAATTTATTAGCAGGTCTTTTTTTTTTTTTTTTTTCTCAGATCTTTTGACAGCAAACTTATTTTTTTTACTGAAATATATAATTGTGTGTGTTGGTTCACAGCAGGCACTCCAAGGCACTCACACCCTTGTGTGCACTGACACTCCCACTGCTAACCTGGCACATCTAGACATCAAACCCTGTAGCTTCTCTATGTTCCAGCACATTTTCAGGTGTAAGACACTTGATGAGTTACTGACCCCGATGTTTTATCTTTCGGTTCCAGCCTTTGTTGTTCTCTTGATGAATTGCCTGCTTAGTGTCTAGAAAACAAAGCCATCAATATCAACAATGGTGCCAATGAACTGTGGCAAACTAAAGGATACAGCAGATTAACAATTATTACATGTCAGAGGTTTATGATATGATGATGATTATTATTGGCATACATGTTTACTTCTACAGAAAATAATATTGTAAATAATTAGAATAAATGGCAACTCTAAATTATGCACAGCCTGTTTAATCCTTAGCACAGAATTAAGAATACAATTATAGAAGGGAAGAATTGTAATAAAGTAACTCATTTTAAAAATTATGTTACACATATACAAGGCAATATCTAGCTTAAACCTCACTGTGATATTCATAAGGAGCATGTATTCTAAATTATATTAAATCTGATGTATAGCATTATAAGGGCTTATGCAAACCTCATGAGGTTCAATAAGGCCAAGTGCAAGGACCTTCACCAGGGTTGAGGCAAAATCCCAAGCACAAAAATAGGCTGGGTGGAGAATGGATTGAGAACAGCCCTGAGGAGAAAGACCTTCAGTTGTCAGTTGATGAGAAGCTCAACATGAGCCAGCATTGTGTGCCTGCAGTGCAGAAACCCAACCATATACTGGGCTGCATCAAAAGCAACACGGCCACCAGGCCAAAGGAGGTGATTCTCCTCCTCTGTTCTGCTCTCGTGAGACCCCATCTACAGTACAACCTTCCGCTCTGGGGTCCCCAATGTAAGAAGGACAGGGACCTGTTAGAATGAGTCCAGGGCCACAAGGGTTGGAGCACCTCTCCTATGAAAACAGGCTGAGGGATTTGGGGTTGCTCAGCCTGAAAAAGAGAAGGCTCCAGGGAGACCTTATAGCAACCTTCTAGTACCTAAAGGGGACCTACAGAAAAGCTGGGGAGGGAATGTTTGTCCAGGAGTGTAGTGATAGGAGAATGGCTTTAAGCTGAAAAGGGGTAGATCTAGATTAGATATATGGAAGAAATTATTTACTGTGAGGGTGGTTTGGCACTGGAACTAGTTGCCCAGAAAAGCTGTGGATGCCCTATCCCTGGTAGTGTTCAAGGCCAGTTTGGATGGGGCTTTGGGCAACCTGGTCTTATGGAAGGTATCCCTGCCCGTGGCAGGGGGGTTGGAACTAAATGGTCTTAAGGTCCCTTCCAACCCAAACCATTCTACAAGTCTGTCATAAGTATTTTATTCAACCCTGATTAAAGCCAAAATAATCTGAATAATATTTAAACAATATCAGGTTAAAGAAAATTTCTTGGGTTTACCAGTAAGATTATTTATTTAATTTGGGAGTTAATGGTACCCATATGCTACCAGGTTTTTAGAGGTAGACATGCAGTAGTCTTCTCTAAATCTAAAGAAAGTATCTTCATTAATGTGATAAATACCGTTTTATTTCTATTGCTGATATGAAGAGGGAAATTGTCTTTTTGCCAACTTTCACTCATTCAGTATACAAAAGATATTAAATGCTGTAAAGCCCTTTTCACATGGTTGCATAGTCACTTTCTAGTTAAATGAAAACCAAAGTCTAAAGCATGTGTTAGCTCTCTTCTGCCACACAGTAATTGGTCTAACCTCCCAAATGAAATTAAATTAAACTGTCTTTTGATGACTCCAGTCTGAAAGGAAATAAGCATACCTATATTTAAAGCCCTATTTACCTTTTCCTTTGTTTTCTTAACAGATATAATCTTGAGCTTTGTCCTAGCAATATAGATGCTAATTTTACTATCTGGGAAGATCACAGCCTGTGACTCTATCAGACCACATAGAAAACTTCACTCCTACTTTTTCATTGTTGATATCAAAGATAATTTTTTGTGAATATTTTTTTCTCTTTCTCTCCCTCTCTTATAAGATTTATATTAGTAATATCTTTCCTTCTTAGCACAGAATAGCAACAAACATACGAAAGCTGAAATGACTTTAGCAATCTGGAAGAATAATTTTACCTCTACAAAATAAGTATATATCAGGTGCCCCCCAGTAAACATGCAAAGGAATCTTTATGTATAATTTTGATGAACTGTTTAACTTATATGTTACAAAACCAAAAATACATCTTTAGAATTTACTCCAGTATAAGACCTTCTTCCAAAATAGCTTAATATTAGCAAGGTTTAGTTTTCTGTCAGCAATGACCTTGCTGGCACATGAAACCCCAGTTGACTTTCTCTTCTGGCCAAAGTTGATCTTGGTAAAAATTTATAGCTCATTTTACTCTAAGCTCCATCTCCTCTTTTAATTGTACCCTTCAGATCTGCCAAGATAAAGTGCTAACAATTTATTTCTTACCCAGTTTGGTCAAAACAATCGGAGCCATGTGGTATTTAATCTGTAGAAAACGATGTCTGTCTGACCCAACTGGGTTAGGAAGAAGTTACACAAGAAGTTGTGCCAGAGGATCTAGGGTTGTGGTTCCATATCTGGCTGACTGCTGGCTGCTGCAGTCCTGATAAAGACCAACCCATCCCTATCCCTCTATTCTCCCCTTCCCAGGGGCCATGAGAGAACTTGTTGAAACTCCTAAATGTCTAGCAAATTGCCCAGTATGGGATTAGACAAAAGACCTGAGCTGGTAAAAGGGAGGTGACAAGAAAAAGCAAGCAGGACTGGGGAGAGAGGAGGTGAGTGTTAAGAAGCTGGGACCTCTTCATCCAGCCTGGTGGAAATTAGAATGACAGAAGAGACTACCCTGCATTGCTTAATCTTGTTGTTGCCATATTAAATGCATCTTGGTAATAGTTTTGAGGAAACCAGAACTGGACTCCAAGTGAGCAATAAACAGGGCATACTTGTAGAAAAACAAGATGAGGTAGTGGCTTAGGCCACAGAGGGATTTAGGAACATCCAGACCTTTTAAATCCATTTTGATAGAGTTTTCAGCATGCAAGTATGGAACAAAAGGAAGAATCTCCTGCCTGAGGTAATTTTAGCTTTGAACTGCTTCCTAAAGTTAGGGCAGGAGCAGATGTTTTCTCTTTTCCTGGCTGGAGAATCCTTCCCCAGCCCACCTGTGACTGAGTCAGTATGTGGGGCAACTCCCTAATTCACCCCAAGGAGATTCAGCCAGGCTCATGCCAACAATCTGCACTATTGAGCTAATCTCCTTTTATTGAGCCTGAAGTGAATTACGGCATGCATGTGTTAACGCACAGCCTGTAAAGCGTAGGTATGAGCAACTACTGTGAACCAGAGCTGGCACTCCTGGACCCAGGAGAAAGTGTCTGTCCTTGATCACAGGTCCCTATGCCAACACCCTTCTCACAAAACACAGCATTCTCTCTCTCTTGCTCTATAGCATAAGGATTAAAGCCTTTACCTCAGGCTGGAGAGGCAGAGTTTTAACATTTTTCCTGCTCAAGGGAACTTGAATCCACATGCTCTGGATGTCCAGTTTTTAGATTACTGAGCATTTCAGAACTGGATACTTTGTTCTTCCAATAGGAGCCTTCTACAATGAACTCTGAAATAAGATAACAGATGCTCTCATTACCTAGTGACACTCTTGCCTACAGGTCATAGGATGAGAAAGATCAGGAGCCAAGGCCTTCTCTGGTGAGTACTCCCCGTTTAGCCGAAACGTGTGTCGTCTTATCCTATTGATCATTCCTCTTTGGTGTTCAAAATGTGCCCCCACATAGCTGCTGTTGGACACAGCTTTCTGTCAGAAGATACACCGTAGTTAAGTGTACCATTTGACCAAGCAGAGGAGGAAATTAACTATACTATAATGACATTACCAGAAAAGTAAAAGGGGCATTACACTGTCTGGCTGCACTTTAAATGAAGAGCAGAAATGAAGATCTCCGGTGAGTCTGCTGACTGGATTAGACCCTGCCAGCCAGCCAGCCAGCCAGCTATCACAATGTCTAATTTATATACCCCAAATATGTTTGAAACCCAGATTAAAGATGTTCACATGATGATGTTTTGGCAACTCCAGCATATGAACAGTTGCAAACATTTAGACACAGAATAAATTTTAGTGATAGAAACTTCAGTACTTATAATAACCAGCCTCCCCAGAGTTAAGTGGCAGCCAAGTAGTCATTTTGAGGCTATGTATTTTAGACTTAGCAAACTTGAATGGCACTCAGATACCTGAATCTATTTTGTATATTGAGGATAAAATCCAGAAAGTCTCCCCTGGCCTACAGCATGGTTTCACTGCCTTAAAGGATGGTGGTTGCACAACAGCTGCCCTCTGGCAGGGACCGCCTGCACAGCTCCTGTCTGGCTTGGTCCTCTCCACCTTCGTGGCCAGTGCTTGAAGATGCAATGACCAGCACTAATCCCACCTTCTGGAGCTGGGGTTGTGTGTGAGCAGCTTGTTTACTAAACCTCTGATCCTGGCTTACTTTCCACTGCCAGGAGTTTGGGGCCTGTTTTCCACCAGCATTCATTAACTTTAAGTTATCATGCAATGTGCCAAGTTTCCATCAGCCCAGCAAAAACATTCTCAATTCCAAACCTTGTTTTCCCGATGGCAGCGCTCTGCACTGTAGCCTTTCTGAGCTTTCTTGGCCAGAGGTATCTGTTTATGCAGTTAAATTTTCCTAAGACGCTGATGAGAGCATACACACTTTAATAAGGCAGAAGATGATAGCAGCTAGTCCTTTCTAAAATCAAAACAATGGGGGGAAAAACTCCTTATCATAAAAACACAGCCACAGGGAAAAAATAAAAATAAAAAAAGCTGTAAATATATATACAATTTTGGTCCAAGACGACCAAAATTTCTGGTCCTATAAATCTAGATCCTAACTCTGTGATCCCCAAATTAGCTTGCTTTTCATAAGAATCAGTGAACCAAAACCCTGAAGGCCTTACTCAAAAGTGAAATAGGAATCAGTGGCAATAAACGTGGCAAATAAAAATGTTGCCTGGCTGAAAACTGGGAATTTATTTTGGCAAACCTCAATCCTTCTCAACATAGTCTGTGAACATGCAGGTATTCAACTCCCAGTACAATTATGCAAGTCCTTAATTCCTGTCCACTGAAGTAAACAGAAGTGAAGCCGTTGATTCAGCTGGGTTCTCAGCTTGCCTCAGTCTACAGATTGCAAGGATGTGACTGCAATGACTAACTGCATTACTAATACCTGTTTTTTTTCAGTCATGAAGGGGAAATCGTTCAGTGGCTGTTCAGTGGAACAAGGTGTCCTAAGCAAAGCAGAATTTATTGATCATTTTTACTACAAGGAGGGCATCTAGAAAACTGCATTCTGTTTTGAATTACACAGTTCGCTTAAAGACATATCCATGTTTTTCAAAGCGTGCTGGAATCCCTTTATGAAACAGGGGAGCTGACATTCGAAATGGTCTCAACAACATAGTAATGAGAAATGATCTAAGGGATGAAGACTTTTAAAAATCTTCGAAGTGGGATTGAAAGAACTGCAGGAAATCTTTTGTTCAAATTAGGAAAGCTGGTAGAAACTTGTAACAAAAATATCCCAGAATCGATCAAAATGTGATAAACATTTTCTAATAAGGAAGAGTGGATACTGCATTTGCACGAGGAAGTCATACCTTGCAAATTTACCAGAGTTTTTCAAAGGTGCTCAAGGGTAGGCACATTTGGGTAATCATGGTAGATTTTCAATCCAATTTGCAATCAACATTCCTTGGGGGTGGAAGGAGGAGGAAGTAAGCTGCCACTGCAGCAAGGAAGGTCCCCTCAAAACTTCAGATCTGATCAAATTATACAAACAAAAGGTAGAAATAATGAGCTGATTTACAAGAAAGAGAGTTCACTGGGGATCTGTGCTGAAGCTTGTGGTGTTCAATACAATAATAATAAATGACCTAGAAAAGGAAGCAGATTGAAAGGCAATGACATTCTCTGATAATTCAAGGTTTTAAAAATGAATATTCATGTTATTTACTGGTGTGCTAGTAAACTAGCAGGGGAAATCTAATGCTCCTAAATAAAAAAGGATCATAAACAAAACCAGTCCTAACTAGATCTCTAAAGTGGTAGCCTCAATATTGAGTATTAATACCATGAAAAATATTTTTAAGTTAGTATGGACAAGTCCCCATAAAAATCCATTCAATGCTCAATGCTAGTTAGAAAAGTAAAGAGAGAAAGTCTCAGAAAAGGAATAGAGAACAAAAGAGAAATCACTGTTATTATGTCACTATTAGGCTATGACAGGTCCAGATTTTTATTATTATTTGCTGTTCTGATGACATGCATGTCAAAAAATGTCACCATATGAACAGGTGAATTATATGAACAATAGATGTTCATACACTCTATTTTTTTAGTTTGGAAGAGAGAAGACTCAAAAGATTATGCTAAAAATCACTGGTGTTAACCATAAGTGGTGGAAGATGAATAGAATATGATGATTCAGATGTTTGTGGTCAAAATTAAAGGACAACAAATGAAATTGTTGGACAATAGTTTGAAAGCAAAAAGAGAGAGGCGTGCAGTCATTTTATCTAATTAAATCATACAATTCACTATGAAGAATAGTATAGAGGCCAAAATCTGAAATGGTTAAAAAGCAACATAAGTAAGCATTTAAGAAAAATAATGTATTTTGGGCTTTAAGTTACAAAGATACCACTAGAAGTTCAGGAAATCTATGCACTGCAGAATGCTGGAAGAAAAGGCAGAGGAAATATCAAAGTATGTCTGTCTCTTCCTGAGGCACCCACTGCTCTCCCCGGTGAGAGACAAGATATTTTAGTCTGACCTCCAAAGGCAAATATGGATGGGCTTTGATGACAGAGTAAAAAGAAAAGACAAACAAAGATAAAGGAAGTACTAGCTGTAATGAGGTCTCTGCATATGGATCTCATACGGGATGTACACTGCAACTTATTGTTGAACAGATAAACAGTATACCTATTTCCAAGAATCAAATTAGGCATTCCAGGGGATTGTCATTCAGCACAGCTTCACACTGTATACAACAGCTGATGTATCAGACTCTTTTAAACAATATTCTGAGAATCTTTTGATTTTCATCATATTTCTTGGACTGAAGGAGACATGGTACTGCTAAAAGGCTGGACATACTTGAGAAGGCTCTCCTTGGGGCCCTTTTAGAAGTCAGTGACAAAATTTTCATTGATTTCTGTGTAGTTAAATGTTGTTAAGTCATTAAAAAGGGATGGGCTTTTTGACAATTGATCTAAAGACAGGGAACTGGAATATGCAGGTGCTTATACTTCACTGTTAGTTCTGAGCAACCATTATCATAACATTTTACTACATTGCTTTCTTATTACTAAGTGTGGGCAGAACTACATTGTGTCTCAAATGGTACAATGCTTTCCCACAAAAAAATTAGCATTGCTCTTTTTCTCATCTGGGAGCTTTGCCACTGGTTATTGAGTTGATTACTCCACTGAGGACATTCTGTACACTGCTCTTATTAACAAAGGAGTAACATTTAAGCCAGGTTGTTTACTAGAGTTATTGCCACAGTCATACTGCCAGACTTATCAGATCTGCATAGGTAAAGAGGCCACCCCATATGGATTCATTCCTATAACATATGTGTATGCAAAGAGACTACAGAGTTTCAGCATTAGCTTTCTCATAGAAAAATCAGACTTCATGAGTTATAATATATAACCTCTATTTAACTTCCTACAAGTACAAGATAAGACTTAACCGTAAAGAAAAATCATGCACGCCCCCCCCCCCAAACAATCAGAAAAACAACACAAAACAAAAAAAACACCCTTCCTATAATTTGAGTGACAACTGTCTACTCTCGAGTGCAGGCTAATACCATTCACGTTGGCAACTGTGGAGAAAAATGTTGACCCAGTCTTGTATTCAGGCCCTGTGACTGAGTGTCCATTGTGTGCTGTACTTTTCCTAGCATCTCATGAGTCCGGCACCACTGCACAGCACTTCTTCAGGAACCCTGGAATCTCATGCTCTGACCTATAAAGCACTTCACACAGCAACATCTGAATCATCTGACATCAGTAAGGGTAGTTGGTGTCTGCTGACCAAGGTATTGCTGTAAAGACTTCATGAGTGGTGTTGAAGGAGCTGGCCCTTTAATTTCATATAAAACTTCTAAGAATTTTGGAATTTTTTATATTGTAAGTGATCTATATCCCATAAGAAAATTAAAAAAAAAAAAAAAAAAAAAAAAGACTGGCTGAGAGTAATATATCCTATGACTTCTTATATATTTTTATGATAAATAAGATTTAGTAACAGTATACGGTACTGATTATCACTTTTAGATGTAATAGACTTTACTTAGGTCCTTCGCATTAGAGAGACAATTATCCTATGCAAAATTATAAAGCCATGTGAACTGTACAGGAGCTGCTAATATACTGTATGGTGAATGTAGCCACTGCCCTATAACCTTACCATAATTCTTCACAGATATACCAGTAATTGAATGCATCATAAGAAACGAAATGCATTCCAAACAGGGTAGGAAATACTTTATGACCCCTGAAAAGACACCTAATTCATCAGAAGTCCTGCTTTGTAAAATCTTATTAAACATAATGCTATTTACAAAGCACTCTGTCATACATACTATACAAAGGCATGGTGATTTAGAAGACACTGAGGAATGCTCAGCTAAGACAATAATTCTCATTTGGCAAAAGTAATGGGAAATTCAGATTAGGATTTCTCAAATATTATTCCTGCAGACATGCCAGATTCCGAATGCTTTGCATCATATAAGTTAGTGAATATCCAAAAGCCATATGACTTGCAGAAGGGCAAACTGGGAAAGAGTGGGCGAGTATTAGGGGTCAACAGCTTCTGGCAGTCCTAACTGCAGTCAGTGAAACTGTGGCTGTCAGCAGTCATCTCCACTACTCTGCTGGATGTTGGAAATGGCTGTTTCTGCTCAGATTGGGTTTTTACCCTAAATCCCTGCAGCTCTTTGTGTTTATAATCTAGCAGGTCTGGCCTAATTCAGCAGGAAATCCTGTTCTCTCCCATGGTATAGTGTATCGACCACAACTAGCTTTCATGGTAGTCTCTTTTGGTTTAGGACAAACAGGTACAGACAAAACAAGCCATACGACAATCAGCAATCTGCACACATCTTCAGTTTGCTGTTAGGTGTGCCAGAAGCTATAAACATAAGTTCATAAAACTGTTCTAGTCTGTGTCTATGCGTGTCTATTGCACTCTAGGCTGACTGGGGTCCTGCCTCCAGCCTGTCTCTTAAAAAAAAAAAAAAAAAAAAAAAAAAAAAAAAAACTCTGTGTTTATATGCCTTTTCGAGCTAGTGCAACTTTCCCAAAGGGTGGTGCTTTCCCAGACTTGTTTACCTGTCTGGGGAATTTGCATTAATCTCTCTCTCCATTGAACTGGGAATATAATACACAATACAGCATTTTTTTAAGCATTCCCTGTTCTAGCATCTAAGACATCTCAGTATAATTGTTTTTGAAGTTTCCAGGCTTCCGAGACATCCTGCCTGTCATATGTTATTACCATTTATTATAGATTGTATAGAAACCCTGAAAGGCTGAGGAGAGTTCCTGTCTCACTAGTACCTGTTCTTTGGTGAGGAAGCAAGTGATACAGACAGTGGACTAAACTTACAAACTTACACACATATGAAGAAGACCTAAAGCATAGGAGAAACCTCAGGAAGGAACAATATTAAAAAAGACCATATTATTATAGCTAACATACATTTGTATATCTTGAGGAAAAATAATAATAATAATAATAATAATTTTATTTTTTCCACTGATTGTCTTAGATCCAGTTTAAGCAAGTTCTGTCTAAAACGGGAAACAGGTGCCCAAATTTTCCTTCAGTCTCACAGAGCAATGTAGTCTGTCCTACTTTCCAGGATTATCTCATGTATGGTTACATAAATTCATTAGGTGACTTCCTTCTTAGCTTGAAATCTTCCGAGGTATTTGCCTTTAGTCTCCCACATATACTCAGAAGTGGAAAGATGGATGCTTATCTCCTTCCTACACCTCTCATTTAATGGGTTACTTGGATGGGTACTTAAACTCAGTTAAAAGTCCCTGGAGAAGACTGAATTGTTAATTGTGGTCAGGAGTACAACTAAGCACGTCTTATCCTATGCACTAGGCATAATTGTTTAGTTGCTGGAATAGTTACCCAGGAAGCAACAGAACTGAAATTTAGGTCTTAACTGGCACAAGGGAGCAAACATGCATCTCCAGCACACGTGTGGCAAAGTACCAAGTGGCAGGATAAATCTGAGGAGACAACATCCCCTGGGAAAGATAAGCTGCTGGCAAGGAGGGAATGGCAGGGCTAGGAGAAGAGCAGAGCAGAGGTGGCCCTGCTGCAGCCCACAGGCTGAGGCCCTCAGCCTGTAGGGGCAGGGCTAGGCATCTAGCCCCGACTTCTTGCACTGTTTGTTCATCGGGCAGTGACAGATTAATATAAAACACCTACACATTTCAGGATACAGCTGCATAACACCTGATCTGGTCTGACTACTGTTTTAGCACCAGGCTCTATGATTTCTCGTCTGTTCTCAGCAATAGGGAGACAAGGAAGCAAGGCCTGCATTACTTCTGCTGAATTCAGTGGCAGTGCTCCAACACCAGTAAGATCAGCAATTAAACTGAAATGATGAACTCAAACCCACAACAGAAATTAGTGGCAAAAGTGAGATTAGAATGGAGGAGTTGTTGGCAGGATTTACACATGGACATGTCAGTCATGTTTCTGAGACATAACTGCTTAAGTAAAGCTTAGATAGATTAAAATGACACAGGACAACAGGAAGAGCTAAAGCCATATTTCTAAAGTTTCTAAAAAAATATATTTTGAGTTTGGTAGAGGCCACAGAGGTAGAGGTTGAAACCTGGGTAGGATGCTTTAAAAAGAACTAAAGGCTCATTAATCCTGAAACACCAATGTCATCCTAAACAGTTTTTTTTTTTTTTTTTTTTCCACTTCCCATGTCTGACTGCAACTATCTCCTCTCACTAGTACATTTACCCACTTTAGATCACTCCTCAGACAGGGAGCCGAATAACTGCTTTTACTCAGGAATGTCACAGGAATCTTTTGCATTATGTAAATGCCAAAAATAAATAAAATAGATTTAATATATACATATTATCTGCTTTCAAAATATTTGACACACATGAACGCTCCTACAAACCATTGCATTTTACAGAGCGTGGTTTTCAGACTAAAAATGGGTTTCCTTTAGGAGCATAAGTTGTTCGTCCATGTACTAGAGCCAAGTAATGGATGCACAATTTATGCTCCTACAGAAAACTTCAAGGGAGAATTGGCCACATCAGTCCAAACCTCCAGATCCCAGAACTCACTGCAGCAGCGGCCTCTATAGAAATAAAGAAAACGACGTACTTGACAGGGAGACATTCACATGATGAGCATCCTTGGTCACAGGACGGGGGGAAATAGGATCTGTTATTCTAGATGGAAAAGTTTTGAAACTGGGTATCTTTAAGCATGAGGGTCCTGGGAAGCCTAAGATTAGCTGCAGAGTCACAGCTCCCTCATGGATGCAGGACTCCATGAAACAAGCTCTTATCTGCGGTGAAAATGAAGCTGCAGTATCCATGCTGGCACTGACCTGTGAACATCTCAGCCATAAGCACTGTGGCTGGAAGTGCGGAGGCAGGGTTGGGTACACAGACACACACTTATATGGACAGTCTAAGTCTTGTTATTCAGTATAAGATAGAGGAGTCAAAATCCAGGGTGCCTCTTTTCCATGTGAGTGATTAACTACTGGACTATAAAGCCAGGTTTGCGTGGCTCACTGACTTGTGAAATTGCATGGTCTGGCTCCAACAGGAGGCTCAGTGAGCACTTTGTGCACCTTCTTGCTGCCCCACTCTTCATCCTCCATCAACCTGTGGCTGGGGGCTCACACTTCCCTCAGAGGTGGCAGATGTGCATGTGAATTTTCAGGCAGAGAGAAAAATTAATTGAGTGCTACCTTTGCAACTACTGTAATCCCCAGACTGTTGTGTAAAAAAATGGTCCTTGTCCAGTCAACAACTTTCAGAAGAAAAGCATGAAGCCTGCTCCTTTACTTCAGAGGATGGTTTCAAGTTTCTGCCGCTGGGGGAAGGGGACAAGAGGCAGACCTTGAAAAGACAGAAGCAAGTTTTGGCAGACGTGCGTTGAATACCTCAAAGTATGTGGGCTTAATATGTATACCTGACTTCTCTACAGACCCTGAGCAGATGTCTGCACAGCCTAGAGGATTTGAGGTTCCACGTAATGTGTCTGTTTGCCCAGGCCTGTAGAGGAAGTGCATGAAATTACCCAAAACTTTTGGATTTCACTGTAAAGTGTTGACACAGAACAGTTAATGCTGTAGTGCTTCATTTATAAATAAATACCTACTTTCTTGAACTCTGTCCTCTTCTAGTGAACATCTAGTGTTTGAAACATTGGCATTTCAGAGAATCAGGACAGAGCTAAGAATATAATTCACAACAATTAATTTGATGAAATTGGCCACTCTCTCACTTTGTGAGATAGAGGGAGGAAAAAAAATAAAGCCAGATAATTTGAACTGTCAGTGTCAGTTTCCAAGCAATGTCCTCCAAAACAGAGGCAAGTTCAAGGGAAGTCGTATAAGCCTCAATGATTCAGTCATCTGTAGGTATAAAGCCATCCTTGGCATTGTTTGTGAACAGCATATTTAAAAAGCGGATAGCCTTAAATAATGCTGAATAAATACATTGAAATACACAGTCTCAACAAATATTTTCATTAAATTCAGGCTATTGTTTGATGTCACAGTAAATCCAGATTATGGATTTTAGTAGTTTGTCCTAAAAATATCTTGGCCACAGAATAAAAATTAAAATAAATAATATTAAAACAAAACAAAACACAAGCCTAATATAGCCTGAGCGCATTCCAATGCAAACTTGTTGAAAAACAATAACCTGGGGTTCTTTTTGTGCTCCTAGGCCTTATGCAGGATCAGGTATTGTCTTTCACCCCACTCTAACTTTGTGCCAGATCAGGTAGCATCTGCAGCACTTGCAGCTGCTGGAAAACCAGCACAGAAGCAGAAAGCCAACGTAATTGTTCTGTTGTGTGCTCTGGGTAATTCAGCATAAATGTGTTCATCTGTCCATACATAATCTGTATAGTATTTGTACTGTTGAATCACCTGGTATAGCAGAGATTCTGTAAAAGCAATCAAGAAAGCAAAATCTTATTTGCCTAGCAAGGGAATGGAGAGGAAATACAATAGAGTTTAACCAAAACATAAATTAATTATATAAAATTCAGGAGCTGAAGAATACTAGACACATCTTTATGAACATGTTCACTCAATGAGATTGTACTTAATATACATCTGGTACATACATAGCCTAACCACCACCTATATGCACAGGGGGTCCAAAGCGCCAGTCTTGCTGTGCCATGACTACCTGACTCAGCTTGTCTGGCAGTGGACCTACCACATGCTGACTCTGAGGATCATCTCAGAACAGGAGCATTGGCCTTTGCACCCTGGATTTACCACCTGTACAGAGCACGGTGTGACATGCCTGCAAGATTTGCTCTTCACATGCTCTTCACATGGGTGGACAGGCATGTGTTATTTCACTAGTTTATTTCACTAGTTACAAGCTGGAAGAAAAATACCCCTTCCTCCCTTAAAAAAGAGGGGATAATGAGGAGGGAGAGGGGAATTCATAGTTATAAACCTTTTAGCATTGACTGTACACTGGCAGAATGAATGCTTTTCCTTACTCTACTATATAGCTTTTTTTTGTTGTTTTGTTTTGTTTTGTTTTGTTTGTAAATTCTTTACAGTTTTGGTCCATTTGTTCAGAAAATCACGTTATTTTCTCAGCAGGCTTCTCACAGTGGTAGGACAATACCTCATCTCCTTCCTCTCTTTCATCCTCTCTCTCTACACAAACACATTCTAGGACCTTTCTTATGATTTGGGAAGCCAATGCATATTCCAGTACTCTGGTGTAATTTCTAATATGCATAACTTGGAAAGTGCCTTAGGCTGGTTTGCTACTTGATCTGCTCCATTCTAGATGAAGCTAATCAAAGTGAGACAAACTTCAATGCCCTACTGCTGTGGGTTCTGATCACTTCTGTATTCACAGAAAAGACTAAATACACCAAAAGTTGCTGGTGTGTAAACTGAGCAGAGAATATGTATTGAAAGACATTAGTGAAGCCAGTAAAAGCAACCCACTCAAAGAAAATAGATTTTTTTCCAATGAGCTGCATTCATTTGAGGTTAGTGGTTAAATACAGATTTATATCAGAGTTTCCACCTAATAAAAGAATCTGTGTGGATGATTTCTGTTTAGTTACTGTTAGTATGGATTTTCAAAATGTAATTTTCAAAAAAAAAAAAAGCAGAACATCTTACTGATAATATTATCAAAAGTTCATGAAATCAGGGGGTGTTGATTGTGATAAAACAAATGGCATTCCTGATTTCTTATGTTTTTCTAGGCTGGAAGAGGAATGTATTGCTGGAGAAACTGATACATTTGCTGTTCCAAGAGCACAAACAGAGTTTGTGAACTGAATATGTTGTGCATGTAGAAAATATGAAGCTATATAATCAGATCACATGCTAGATGTGATAACTTACAGTAAATATGAAACTGAAGAAATCTTTATGGTTATCCTGTAATCATAGAATCATAGAAACACAGAAGGGTTTGGGTTGGAAGGGACTTTAAAGACCACCCAGTTCCAGCCCCCTGCCAGGGGCAGGGACACCTCCCACCAGACCAGGTTGCCCAAAGCCCCATCCAGCCTGGCCTTGAGCACCTCCAGGGATGGGGCATCCACAGCTTCTCTGGGCAACTTGTTGCAGTGCCTCACCACCCTCATAGTACAGAATTTGTTCCTTATATCTAATCTAAATCTACCATCTTTCAGTTTAAAACCATTCCCCCTTGTCCTGTCACTACATTCCCTGACAAAAAGTCCCTCCCTAGCTTTCCTGCAGGCCCCCTTTTTAGGTAGCAGAAGGCTGCTTATAAGGTCTCCCTGGAGCCTTCTCTTTTTCAGGCTGAACAACCCCAACTCCCTCAGTCTGTCTTCATAGGAGAGGTGCTCCAGCCCTCTGATCGTCCTTTGGCCCTGGACTTATTCTAACAGGTCCCTGTCCTTCTTATGTTGGGGGCCCAAGAGCTGAAGAGCTCAACGCTTTCATTCCTCTCTATTGAAAAAATGCCAAGCGGTAATCTGTCTGCAAGGGAGATTAATCATTTAATAGCAAGTGAAATTATATATTTGATAAATGTAACAATGTAAATGAAGCAAGTATCTTTTGGCAGGACACCACGCAATAAACTAGAATGATGTAAAGTCAACAGGACCCACGCTGAATGGATTAGATACTAGCTAACTGGCAGGTCTCCAGATGCCAACTATAAATACAGAGTAATTGTTGAGTAAAGTTCCCAAAGGGCTAATCTTTGACCCTAATTTTACTTGACATTTTAATTAATGAAGGAAAAAAAAAAAAAAAAACACCACAGACATCACCATAACTTGCTTGTAGCATAAATGTGAGAAGAGTGCTGGGGAAAAAAACAAACAAACAAAAAACAAAACAAAAAAAAACTAAGGTTTATACTGACATCATTTTATCTTGGTTGCTTAGGTAATGATACGACTTTTGTCATGATCAGAAGTCATGTACTTTATCACAAAGACTAAGGACCATTCTCCCAAGACTGAGGGAGGTGAACCAAGACAAGGGGACTTGCACTGGATCTCAGAGTCCCTGGTGGATTAGACTTCCCAAAATGATGGTGGTTCTGAAAAGGATGGTGGAGCTCATTGAAGTGTAAACGGTGATAACAGTTTGAAGTGGGAAGATTTCTCAGCGGTATGCTGAAGTTGAATCAGAGCTACCTGACTCGATATTAATAATACAGCAAATCAGTTGCCTTTGTTATGTATGAGGTCAGATGAACAGTCCCTTCTGGTCTTAAAATATATTAATTTATATATGGGAAAAAAATTACCCTCACTAAAGCTTTATCCATCCCGAGAGGATCAGTGGAGCATACAAGGAATAGTAATCGAGTTTCTGGTTATTATTTTAACAAACAAACAAACAAAAAAGTGCCAACAACTCTCAACAATTCTTCAGATAATTCAAGGTTTTCCAAACCAGACATTTCCAAACGTCATCTTTTTAAAACTTTGCATTCCCTTGTTTTCCCTTACCCTCTCCAATCACCAGTGAATAGTGGTGTTCACTCCGTTTGAAGTCTTTTTTTTTTTTTTTCCCCTCCCTCTCTGTTATTCTCAGGAATTCCTCCGGCTTGAAAACGTTATGGAGTTATTAAAGGAAAACTGATGGCAGGCACTGGCTGTTTTCTCCCAGCAGCTCCATCTCACCAGCTGCCAAGACCCACATGGGGTAATGGGCTAATGGCTGGCGAGTGGCAGCCAGACACCCACAGTCTCACCAACACCTTCTCCCTCCCCTCTGCACCCTCTCTGCTGGTGGCCGGGGGGGAACTCAGCTGGCAAGCTCCTCTTGCAACCCACCACCACCTGCAGTTTTCCCCAAGGAAGACGGATCTGGAAGTTTTATGGGGTGATTCAAAGTGGCCAGAGACGTTTGGAAAATCAGGACATTTGCATTGCTCTCCTTTTCCCTGTCTTCAATGAAGTGTTATATTGTAAATGCAAATTGTCTCGAGCAAAAAATAAAAAAATAGGAACATTGCAGATGTACATAGAATGAAATCCAGACTGCCCGATGAAAGGGCCACCAATTAATTAAAAGATTATTACAAATCAGGACTTAATCATGTTCTCACAGGTTACAGTGTTGCCTTTAGACAGTTTGCTGATATTCAGTATGGAAAGTTTTTCTTTAGAGTTGTTCCAGGGAAGAGGGTGGAGGAATTGCAAAGTTTACCATTAGAGACATCGAGAAGTAGTTTTATCAACTGCTGGATTGCAAATCTGTGACAGAAAAATCACTCCAATCTTTTCAAATTGCTAGGTACTTAATAAAAGACCATTTCTTTAAAGGGAGAAAAGATATCATAGAAGGAGTTTTCTTAAACTAGTACAATCTGGGGTTGAGGAATTTGGAAGGTGTTTTATATGGATTTTTGTGGTTTTCAGCTGGGTGGCCAAAGTATACTACATTAATTTTAAGTCTGCTCTTGCAGACTGCAGCAGAGTGGAGAGTAAACAATTAGGTTTGTTTGCTCTCTGAATTGTGATACTTTGGGTCTTTCATTGATTTAAAGGTATGTTGATATTACTTTACACTTTGACAGCACCTGCCAATACAAGATCTCAAATGCTTTACAATAATTAATCAGTGAAACCCACAGATGCTCAGCAAGCCAAACACATTAATGATGAAAATGCAAATTTTTGATACATAATAATAAAAAAAACATGTAAAAATAAAAATCATTCTTTTTGATAGGTGTTATGAATCCTGTTTTGTATACGGAGGAATAGAACAGCCAAGAAGCTGATAGTCACAGTCAGCTAGCAGCAATACAGCACAAAAATGCTACAGTCACTAAAGCAGGCATCACAAATGGGACCAGTATTTTGAGAGGTGCCCAGTACCCCGTAACTCCCGTGCTTGTCCACATAAAACCAGATGGAGTTGTAGTTTATATAAATAACTGTCTTTCACCTTAATTCTTCAGCTCCCAAACAAGGTTCCTCCTGGTCAGAGATTACAGGATATGAAAGGTTTGTTTCTGCTGTTACGGTAATGGGAAAATGTGGTAAGGATAGGCTGAGAGAGAGCATATGCTGCTCCAGGCAATGCTAATGAGGGGGCCACTCATTAGCACAGTAGCCTTCTCTGCCATAAATCTGCCCCTGATTTGTTAATGTTTGCTAATATGTAGTTTACTGCAATAAATTAGAATAAATTGTACTAGCTAAATTGCCTGTGAAGTTGCAGTTTTCCTTTGCAAGACTGGAGCTGCCTATTTGGTTCATTTGCTTGTTCCGCTCTGTCCTGCTCTGCTCTGTGTGGCTTCCTGAGTCTCCAGTCCCCAACTCCAAGTTTCAGATTCAAATGTGCCCAGGAGTTCTAAGCAAAACAAAATAGAAACCATTGAGTTTCACTTGGTTTCATGCTGAAATCATGCAAAACCAGACACATTATTTTTAGAGAAGGTAATGAATCAAATTACCCAAGTGAGGTTTATAAGAAGTTTCCAGTTGACCTGAGCTGAGATAGGAGTACCTAGGTCCAAACCAAGGTGTTAGACCAAGACAGCACTGATCCCAAGCACCTCACAGACTTTTACCAGTGCATACGGAAAAATGCTGATACTCATTTTCTAGATCCATGTGCTGCCATCAGCACTGTTGACCACACAGAATCTAGACAGATGCACAGAATAATCACACAGAATACCTCCGTAAGATGTATTCAAGGGGTATGCTAAGGTGCTAAATTAGTGCTGTTGTCCCTAAAAATAATTTTAAAACTTTTCTTTTTAATTCTGTTCTCAACTGCAGAAATCTCATGAAGTTGGCAGAAAAAGATCAGAAGATTTTGTTTTTTTAAAATAAGACATAAATAATACTTTCTCTGGCAAACAAATTTAATGTAAATGCACTATTATTTGGTTAATGGTAAAATATTATAAATGTTGGCCTAGACCATAATGATATCTAAACCAGTCACTGTTTCTGATGTCACTTATGAAGTAGGATAGAACACAGGATAACTGTCATTGCAGGTTAAGATATTTACTGGATTGCATAGCAATCACCTTGCAATGTACTGTAGAGATTTAGTTTTGCTACACTACAATATTATTATTTTTTCATGTAATAAATAGTCCCTGGTTTGTCTGAAACTCTTGTAACTTTTTGCACATGAAAGAAATACATGTAGTGGGAGAAAGGAGAAATTATGGATGATCTTCAGAGGGGTTTTGATAGGATACAGATTCAGCTTCCTTTTAATCATCTGGATGTCATCTGGATAATCATCTGCTTCTTCACAAAAGAAAACAAACACTAGACATTTTTGGCACAAGATTTAAGTTGGCTGGTATTAACCAGCAGCTGTAGATCAAGTGCCCCCATAGTAACTCTCCCCCTCAATAGAGATTCTAATTTTAAATATTTAGGTTTCCATGTAGATGAGACTGTGTACTTCTGGAGACACACTCAGGCATTTGTTTATAGAAAAGGGGTTGAGAAGAAATTAGGTGTGTTTTATTATTTAAAGACTTGTTATACTTTGCCTGTCAGGAGAAGTTTAGCACTATAATTAATGTTTCCATGAATTAAACATGGGGGTCTAGTACGTACAGTATTTTAAGTAAAATATATGGTTGCTCTATCAACTGTTTAACAGACTTTGTCAGTTCATATTTCAGTGTTCATTTTCAATATCAGTGAATCTTTGTTTCTTCTTCCTTTATATATACATACATACATATTTATTATATTGCATTGGAAAGAAATGTAAATTTTCATTACTATAAAAACAATAAAATATTTTCAATTTTCTACAAATACTCAGTATATTTGACATGCAGTCTAGACTCCGATATGAATCTAGGGTTGAACCTATAAGTGTAAGTTTCTGGTCCTGGAAATAATTCCAAACACTGAAAACACCAAGCATTGAAATGTAGCTTTACACGTTATATTTCCCTTCAAAAGAATGCCAACTATTTAAAATATTTTTGCTAGTTTACAAAAATATATGACGTCCATATGCCAACAGCCATATGGACAAATATGCCTTACTGGAAGATCTTATTTCAGATCTTCAAAATCATAAGGCTCTGAGAGGAACATAAAAGGTTATCAAGATAGGTCAGTGCCTACCCGTTGTCATCAGTAAGGTCTTTGGCATGTGGAAATCTTTAATAATCCAGGTACTTCTATATACACTGAAATGAGAAGTGCTAGATGTTGTGAAAATCCATCTGATACAGTGAATCTTTCAATCCAGTTTCTTATGCCAGTGTGTGCTAATCAAAAGGATAAATCCAGTCTATTTTATTCTCACTTAATGTTCCATTAACTATCTGTGAATGGGATTGGCAATGTTTAGTTCCTGAAGAACTTGTGATTTAAGTGCCGCTCTGAGATTGGATCTGGAGAAACAAGGAAACTCCACTTACTACATGTTTTGTTTTTTTTTTACTTTTTTTTTTACTTTTTTTTTTTTTCCGAGTGAAGAGGGCTGGAATGAGACATTATCTTTTAATATTCTGAAAGAAAACAGTGCAGTCAAGTAGCTGAAACCAAAAAGAATGCAAGGGAGCCCACAAGCAGCATCTTGTATGAAATGCATACACAGAATGTCTTAAGAGGTTCTACCCTTCAGAAGCTAACCACAGTGCTATTTTCTTGACGGAAGATAAGTAAAGAAGCATAGCAATGGCATGCAGGGAGATATGGTCATGCTTTGAGGAGGAGATGGATTTTAGGAGAGATCAGGACGGGGGAAATTTGGTAGATTGCAGGCTACAAATTAAGATGCAAAGACAATACAGAATCACTTCTGGTTAACAAGTGAGGGGAAGTATTTTATTTTACCTTTTTCATATTTTTTTCTCTAGTGGTTTACAGTTTCCTTTTCTCCAGTTTACAATGCAGAGCCCCCAAAGCATTTCAATGGCAGAGCTGACTCTACCTCATCACAACTATAATGCTTCCTGAGATGGAGAATAGACTCACAGACTATTTTCTTAGGCTTGTTCCAAAGAATGTTCAGAGATTAAAATTAAGTCTACTTTAATTCAGGCAGAAGGAACTATTAGGTCTGGAGAGTGGGGATAGTGGTGGGGGTGGGGGTGTTAAAGTTTTAACTTTCTAAAAAATGACTTGAGTGACTAAAAAACAATTTAAGGTAAGAGGAACTGTATATCCAAATCCAGTTACCAAAAGTATTCATGGCTTCACATTAACCATTTTTGCCTTGTATATTTTTCTCCTTTTTCAACATTGAAACTATTAACTGAAGTACATTAAATTAAAAAGCTATATAGGATTAATAAATGATTTATTTTGCAATATGCAAAGCTTATTCAAGCTTAAATTGAACATATGTTTTGACCTAGAGAGGAGCTTCCTTGTTTTGTTTACCTGTAACCATACAAAATCCAGGTGGTAAGAGTGCCACATAAATGGACTGAGCAAATGAAGAGGACGGTCTAAATAATGAATGTGGACTTGGATGATTCTGACTTTCTCTTATATCAATGGGAGCTATATAGGTTCATCAGAGGTATGCAGCCAAGTCAACTCATTCCAGGGAAAAAAGTAGCTTTGAAAACTGGAAAATTTTAAGTAGGGAAATGTACAAAGATTTCAGAAGAGATAATTGAAATAACATCTTTTCATAATTTTCTACCTAAATTCTTCTTCATTCTACATTCTAATTACTTTTCAAGGCTAGTGATTTAACCCTTCCATTCTAATCAAGAGAAATTCCATAGCTCTATAATGAAACAAATGAATTTGATATTTACCTCTGGCATTCCTAGCAATGGATCTTCTATGTCAAAATAATGCATTTCTTGAATTGCTGACTAGTTTTCCTTAAGTAGCCCACAGGGGTATTTGGTATTCACAGAATATTACTCACACGGTTTGCAATTTAATCTCTAACACGACAGAATTTTCTGAAGAATAGTTTATAAACATCAGCCATTTTATTGTTATTCCAAAGGCAAAGAAACAGATTTTGCTCTAAATTGCATTGGCAGCTCTTTTCCTCTTTTGAGACGTGCAGAGTTGTTACACATTTGCACCAGAAAACCTAAAGACAGGGCTTTTCCCACTGTCGTGTATAAAACAAATTACAATATGGACATAATCCATGAGTCACACATGTTGAAGATGGTATACTTGCAGGTATAGAGCACAGAGCTGCCACTGCTCCTTCTGATATACCCTTACAATCATGTTGCCAGGGACAGCAGCTAACAGGAAACGCTTGGGTGACCCATGCCTGGATAGTGCAAGACTTGTAAACATATACATAGAGAACTATTCACCTCCATCTCCTTCATAGAAAGCAGAGAAAGTCCAGGTCACCATTTTTTTCAAGAGCCTAAACGTTCAACTCAATGAAAATTTGTTTGGGACTAAGAAAGTAGGGACTGAGTAAATCTGTCTTCAGCTGCTTGGAAGGGAATGGACTTTACGAGCCAGATGGTCCTTCCCAGTCATGTTCCTTGTATGAGAATGGAGTCTAATATAAGTGATTTTAATAACTCTTTTAAGATGTTACTTTAACTGTAACAGATTTAGACTTATACTTTCAGTTCTTTTGAATCATACCCAAGCTAGATATTTCAAACAGTCAAAAATCAGCTCTGCAGACACCCCAGGGTTTCTTTTCCAATGGAAGAGATAACAAATCTCAGACTTTTTATGGTGGAAATGTCTCCACATCATAACCAAAGACTGTTGACACTCTTAATAATTTGTTTTGATTCTGTTACTGTACCAATAGTGTTAGAATTATAATAAATTTATCTCAATTTTGTTACCATTAAACACAAGATGGTGGCTAAAATCTTTGTAATCAGATTACATTAACATACTCTCTGTTGCTATAGCAAGAGCAGCAGAGCAATGGAAAACGGGAAAATACCCCAATACTGAGAGTTTGCCCGTAATTTATTTGCCTGATGCTAGGTAGAATGAATATTGCAGTGAATTTTTACACATTGTTCTAAGTTCACACTACATCGGCAAGTAGCATGGACCAGTGGATGCAAGCTACGTGGTGCTGTACATATTTCAGATGTGTTTATTTTGGACTACTTCTAGTCTGGTCCTGTGGACTGAATGCCCATTAAACAGCTGGAGACTCCCAAGTGCATTCCTGGAATATATTTGCATTCATGATCTCTGAGACTACTCAGCAACGTGAGCTAAAGCAGGGAAAATGGGGGCAAAATGCCCTCCTTATGACTACTGGGGATCTAATCAGTAAAACTGATGGAATCTAGCTCCATAAGTGTCTATGTTTCTCCGCTGATTGTAGTGAGAGCTTGACATGATTAGCTTATTATAACTTTCTACACTGCGGGAAACAAATGCCACATTGTCCGTCCCAGAAGAGAATGCTGTGTTAATAGGACATTTCTAACAGCATGACCTTATGTGAGTTCTTCCATATCTACTAAATGTAAACTACTCTCTCAACCCATTCTTTACGCCATTCAGCATGTTCCCTCTCCTCCTCTTTTATCTATTTTCTGGTAATTAGTACCACATAACCTTCTGGTTCTGTCTCAGTTAAAACTGGTAGTAGGTTCCAAAATGATAGGGGATGACCTGACAGACACAAATGCTGAAACACTGCTCACTCCTATACGCTTAATTTCTTTAGGAAAAATAAATAAATAAATAAATAAATAAATAAATAAATAAATAAGCTGAAAACATTACCAAAATCAGAGTAGAAGATACAAAAACCTGCCACTTCATATAAAAAAAGGAGCCAATACTTTATAAGCTCTGCAGTCAAAGTAGGGCTGCCTCACCCAGTGTGTGAGAGCAATGCAACACTGCAGGTTTCTAGCTGGAGCCACTAGCTGTTAAGCAAATATCTTTCTTACAAACCATTCATTTCCATTTTGGTTTTAGGTTACATTGGGCAAACAGAGCTAAAAGAACAGAGCTGAATCAAAAAGGCACTGAAATTCTGCAAAGGAACAAACCAGAAAAAGGCATTCCTTCTTTTTCTCGTATTTCCATTCTTATGAACAAATGGAAATCTGAAAAGTGAAAAACTAATGCTATGTTGAAAGTTCTGAATATCTTGGGCTGTTTAAACCCTTATAGATTACTGCAGAGAAAAAAAGGTATTTCCACAGTTATTCTCTGCCAGTATCAGAAATTCCCCTTTATTAAACAAGTTCAAATACAGCTCAGTTTTTCCAAACTGAAAGAAAATGCAAAGTATTATGTTTTCCACAGAGAAAATGAGACAATATTTTCTTTTCTGGAATAAGTCATTTTACATTAAATGAAACAACAAAACCAGAAAAATAAATTAAAAAAAATCTAATTGTCATGAAAGTGCAGCTCCATTTGAGAACAGCAGCTGCCCCCGGAGAAAGCGAAGTCCTGGAAACTGAAACATATTTGGTATGGAAAATAGAATCATTACTGTTGTATGTTACAATTTTGTATACTACTTTTCTCATATACTACTTTTCATATTAAAAGTAGGGAAGACAGAATCCTGCTGTTACTTAATTGTACATTAAGAATTTAGAAATCAGCAGTGCATCCAGCAATGAGGACATTGATAGACATCATCTGGAATTTTAGATCTAATATTTTGCTATCAGAAAATATGATACAGTTTCAGGTCTTCCTTGAGATTGAAAATGAAGATCTAGTGAATAGCTTTTAATGACGGGATTTTCAACACAGAGTTTTTGATCAAAATAAGCATAAAAAAGATAGCAGAGCAGCCAGTAGCAGAGAGAGGTGTGTATGGCATAAGAGGATGGATGTAGGTTCCTGAATTGCTTATACAATTTGAGCAGCTGCACCATGAGGGGCTGAGAGGTGTGACTGAGTACTCGGTGATCTTGTGGTTAAGACATCCACTGGGTTGTGCAAAGAACTAGTTGTGCAAAGCATGGATATGAATGATATTCTTCCACATTGCTGCATTAACTGCCAGACTGTTCTGCGGTGGGTCTCTTGCCTTTGGTTTTGACCAGACATTCCACCTGGTCAACACATAACAGTTTCCACATTTCCCAATAAAGCAAGTTTCATTGGAAAATTCCCAACCAGCTTTCATCAAGAATGGGCTCTTTTTTGTCGGGCCCAATGAGACATCCCACCACCTGACAACCTTTCCCACACTTTTTGGCAAGTAGCACTTGGTACGAATGCCAATGGGCATCATCCTGAGGCCGGAATGTGTTCACTGTAAACTGAAGCAGGCACTAAGGGGACTCCTATGAATCAAGACAGAAGCTGGGAACATTTTCATTCCTGGGTAACAAGAGATCTGGAGAGAAGCAGCCCATGATGACAGCCCATGATCAAGCTGCAGCAGATGCCTACACAGGTGCTAACACAGGAGTATTGAGCTGAAAGCAGACTGGGTGAAAGTTAGTGTTCTCTACTTAGAAATTAGATTCCAGTTAGACAGTGAGACACTGAAAACCATGAATTACAGAATCATAGAATGAATGTACTGCCCAGAAGAAAAAATGAAAGGAGACTGTGCTGATACACCTTTTCAGATGCTGTAATTACCTGTGAGAAACTGATGCATCCTTCAGGCAATAAATTATGCAGTATAAAAGCACCTAGGGACACAAGAAGAGAACACAGGAAAAGTATTAGTCCCAATGTGCATGCTACTTACAGAACAGCTAGAACTGCACTGTCCAGAGCAGCACTAACACCTAATGAAACTCCCAGGCCATGTTCTCTAGAAAAGAATGAGTTAGTGGGATGTAGTGCCTCACTGCAAGCACTGGTAACCATTTCCAAGAAAACACTCCATGCTGCAAGACTAAGCACAGTTCGTGATTCTGAAATGCTATTGTACTCCAAGGATAAGGAAGAACTCAGTAACAGCATTGCTAGTGACAGAGATACACACATCAAAGCATGCCTTCTGGAGGTAAGTATTCTGCCAGCTCTATGAAACAGAAAATATATGTGAAATGCAGTTCCTTTGTTTCTCTTTTGAGAGTACTGAGGATGGCAGACGGTAGAAAAGTTCATACTCCAAAGCTAGCCACATGTCAAGGAGAAAATGCCTCAGGAAGTTAGTCCCCATTACAGACAAAGCTACAACTTCTGTTTGAACTTCTGTTTGAAAGGC
The DNA here is from genome assembly GCA_011074415.1 of Stictonetta naevosa. NCBI lineage: Eukaryota > Metazoa > Chordata > Aves > Anseriformes > Anatidae > Stictonetta > Stictonetta naevosa. The sequence goes on along the minus strand of CM021697.1, from coordinate 32,872,844 downwards.
AGGGGTAAAGCAGCAATTCCAGAGGATTTGGCAGTTGGCACAAATGCATTCATCACATGTGGAGGAAGGGATGTTTGAGATGAGATGGAGGAACAGCTACTTCACAAGCAGAAATGCTAAATCAGTAGCATACGTGGTTCTGTAAAAAATATTCATAGTCCATCAGTCAACAACAACAAAAAATGAGACCTGTAATACATGTTTTCATTATATATATAAAAAAAAGACAGAAATTACAAGATAGCAGCAGATTAGCACTCCATTTACTAGGAAGTGGGCTGAATGGAAGGCAAAACTAAGGTCATAGCCAAAATGTCTGTGTTGCCTATAAAGCCTTTCAACAAGTCCCTCTGATTGTGCTGAGACCACTAACAACATGCTGACCAAGCTGACTTCTTATTGCTTCTTTGCATTACTCTATCATCATTTCTACTTGTGTGCATGGATTCTCAGCTTACACATAAATTCACGCAGGGACTCCCTTTTTGATCTTTGGGAGATGTGTGGCAAACCTGACTTGTTGAGACAACAGGCCTCCGTGCCGCATGATAGAACACAAATCAGTCAGTGTCAATTGGGAACTTAAGCACAAGTAATCATGGAATAGGTGCTTTGAAAGCAAATGAAGACAGAGCTGCAAGACATCCTAGAGTGTCACAGTAGTTATCAACCATACAAGAAGGGGCCTTAAAAAAGGATGCATCAGAGAACAATGTTTCTGTTTCACACTCTAACAGAAGAATGAATGACAGAACAAAAAAGCAGTAAATAATAGGGCACAATAATGATCTAAAGATCCAAAGCCAATATACCTAGGTCAGCAGATTTGGGTACAGCTCTCAAGCACTGGGAAAATGCAAGAGTCCTGCAATAGGAGAGTTGCCAGAGATCAGTCATTATTTATGTAGTTCAGCTGAGGCCAGGATCTGGACTAAATAATAATCTGGACCATCAGTGACACCAAACATTTCTGATTTTCCCACAGGACTTGCAAACATCAGATAATAGCAAGCAACGTCAGGAGCAAGCTGGAGGCAAATGTAGTAAGAGCTACATGAACTAGAAAGCAAAGAAGAAGACAGAAAAACACTAGCAAATCCATGATGACATGAAGGAAAGGATGGATTCACCAAACATCTGCACACTACTGTCTGGCCCCAGCAAGTCAAGAAAGGCTTTCACAGAGCATACACAAAAGTTATGGCACAGCTTTTCAAGAAGTCTATGCCCATCATCTAAGTGATAAGCTCACGCTAACTCAGTGGGTATAAGCTATAAACTGTATGAAATTAGGACTGTCTATATTTTCTCTGAAAAAAGGATCATGATTGTGTTTTCTCCAAAAACAGCATCTCAAAAACACCTCCAATCCTGAGCTCATGCTCTGCGCTACTGCTAAGAGAGGATTTTCTCCAGGGCGGCCATGAAAATCTCTAGACACTTCTGATGGCTGCGTTCAGAGGGAGTTGAAGGCAGTTACTACCTTTTCCATCCAGAAGCGACAACAAACAGTGTGAGAGTACCATTATTAAAAATAATTTAATAATAATAATAATAAAGTTAGTATTAGGATTTATCTTACACTGAAGCAGATTTACAGCAACCAAATGAGGAAATCAGTGAAGGGAGTGCTGATTGCTGCAGTGAAATGGTTAAGAAAATCATCACAAGTTTTTTTTTTTTTTTCAAATGCTGGCTGCAGATGTTGAGTCTACAAATAACCATGTTCTTTAAAAATCTATGAATCCGTGCTTGGTTAGTTAACTGCTTGGAAAATAAGTAACAGCTCTTAGCATGCAATCCTAGCAGTATGCAGCGCGCACTGTGCAGTGTGCCCTAGGGAGCTCCAGCAACCAACACAGAGACAGGATTTTGATAATTGCAGTCTTGGAATCAGGAACTTAATTTTAACCTACAGTACCTGACTGCTTCCACGGGCCAAAGTCACTTATTCAAATATGCGTTGGGAGTCAATGGCAGAGTTGGAAACTGAGTTTTGCCTTGCATGCCAGAACTCTGGAACAGCACAGGGAGGACACTCTTACTGCCACTTCCAAGAGTGCTTGTAACCCACTCACGAGGAGCTCCAGTCATGGGATCTGCCCGGCAGAAAACTATGTCATCCATGTATCCTGTGTACTCTCCAGCCACAAGAAGTGATGCAGATGCTCAGACAGAGCTCCCAAGGGAAGAAGAAGGGGAGACAACTGGTGGAATCATACTCTAGTGTCCTTGAAATTGATGTGTCAGCCAGCCACAACACAAGAAATGAAGTATCCCCTACCCTCTTGCCACCAGGCAGTAGTTGGGGACCTAAGAGACAGTGAGGAAAGGAAGCAGCAGGCAAATCCCACCCTCCACCTCACCTTCCCAAGTGCCCTTACAGAGGAGCAGATATGAGGATCTGGAACTTGATGGACAGGAAAATGGTGATGTGGATGACAGGGTCAGCCTACCTCTGTTATCATGACCTACAAAAAAAAAAAAAAAAAAAAAAGTTGTCACAGGGGACTCTCTTCTGAGGGGAAGGGGAAGAGAGGGCCTGACGTGTCGACCAGACCCAACACACAGGGAAGTCTGCTGTCTCCCTGGGGCCTGGGTGAGAGATGTTACTAGAAAACTCACTAGCCTCATACAGCCCTCCGATAATTATCCATTATTGGTTCTTTATATTGGCAGTGATGAAGCACCAAAGAGAAGTCCAAGGGCAATCAAAAGGGATTTCAGGGCCTTGGGGCAATTGGTTCAAGGATCAGGGGCACAGGTAGTGCTTTCCGCTGCCCTTCCAGTAGCAGTGAGCAATACTGAAAGGCACAGGCAGACCGAGGTGATCAGTACATGGCTCCAAGGATGGTGTCACTGTCAGAATTTGGGGTTTCTTGATCATAACATGGTCTACACAGCATTAAGCTTGTTGGTCCCTGGTGGGATGAACCCTTCTCAGAAGGAGAAAAGGATTTTTGTGCAACACTTAGCAGGACTCATCAATAGAGCTTCAGACTAGATTCAGAGGGTAAAGGTATAAAACCAGGTTCACCAGTAATAAGCTATGAGATAGCATGTCAAAATGTGAGGGTCTGTGTGCTAGTGAGATCCTTCAGTCTGCTCCATGAGGTACAATGAAGCACACTTAAATGTTTCTATACCAATGCACACAGCATGAGGAACAAGCAAAAGGAGCTACAAGCCTTGGCTTGGTCCCAGAGTGACAACATATATAAGCGAAACATGGTAGGACGAGTCCTGTGACTGGTCTGTTACAATGGATAGTTATAGGCTCTACAGGAGGGATAGGCAGGGAAGGTGAGGGGCTGGACTGTATGGAGCTCACAGTTGGTGATGACACAGTTGAGAAACTCTGGATAAGGATTAAGGAACAAACAAATAAAGGGGATGCCACTGTGAGAGCCTACTATAAACTACCCAGCCAGGATGACAACACTAATGAATTATTCTTTAAGGAACTGAGCTGCCCTTGTCCTTACGAGTGACTTCAACTTGCCAGATGTTAACTGGGAATATCATAAGGCTGATACAAACAGGTCCAGGAGATTCCTAAAACATCTTGATGATAACTACTTGGTACAGGTACTAAGGGAGATGAGGAAAGGTGTCTTACTAGATTTGTTGCTTGTAAACAGAGAGGATCTTGTGCATGAAATGGCAATTGGTGTCTGTCTCAGCCATAGTGACCATGAAATAGACAAGTTTAAAATCTCTGGTAATAGGAGGAAAACTGCCACCAAAACTTCAACACTGGATAGGGGTGAGCAAAATTCAGGTTGCTCAGGGAACTGGTTAGCAAGGTCCCCTGGGAAACTGCCTTTGAAGACATTAGGGTCCATCAGTCCCCTGTTGGATTCTGATGCTGTTCGCCATTTTAGGTTGAAAATTTGTGTGGCCAAAGCTCAATTAGAGGTGAAGCTGGCCAACACTGTGGGGGACATTATTTATTTATTTATTTATTAACATCAAAATGAGGACAATATTTATTTATTTACTTATTAACAGCAAAAGGAGGACCAGAGATGACATTGGTCCATTACTCAATGAGGATGATCACCTCACAGATTGGGACATAGATAAAGCAGAGAAGTTTAATGCGTTCATTGCCTCTGTCTTCAACACTGATGAAGACAGTGTTGAAGACAGCTCTGGGATCCCTGGGGCCCTGAGTTGAAGGAATGTTACTGCAGTAATGATAAATCCCAGACAACCCCAAACTTGTGCAGGATTTGCTGCTCCACTTGGATGCATATAGTTTTATGGGGCCTGATAGGATTCATCCCAAGGTACTCAGAGAGCTGGCTGATATTGCAAGACCTCTCTCAATTATTTTTCAACAGTTGTGGGAATCTGGAGAGGTCCCAAGTGGGTTGGAAGCCGGCAAACGTTGTTACAATTTTCAAGAAGGGCAAGAAGGAAAACCGTGGTAATAACAGGCCTGTCAGTCGCACTTCAGTGCTTGGTAAAAATATGGAGAAGATTATTTTGGGAGTTATTGAAAAGCACCTAAAAGACAATGCAGTCACTGGTCACGACCAACATGGGGGTCACAAGGGGAAAGACATGTTTAACAAACTTAATCTCCTTTTATGACAAGGTCACCCACCTAATTGACCAGCGGAAGCCAGTTGATGTAATCTTTTGGATTTCAGCAAAGATTTTGATACTGCTTCTCACAGTATGCTTCTGGATAAAATGTCCCAAATAAAGCTCTACAATGCTTAATACTATGGGTAAACAATTGGCTGATGGATTGGGCTCAAAGTGTTCCAGTAAATGGGGTTACATCAGGCTGGCAGCCCGTCACTAGTGAGGTTCTGCAGGGCTCCATTTTAGGGCCAGTTCAATTTAATGTTTCCATAAACGACTTGGATGCAGGACTTGAAGATATACTACATAAGCTTGAGGATAACACTAAATTGTTAGGAGCTGTTGACTCTCTTGACTCTCTAGAGAAACATTGAGGAGAGATCTTGACAAATTACAGGGCCCAGCAATCACCAAAAACATGAATTTTAACAAGAGCAAGTGCTGGATTCTGCATCTGAGACAGGGCAACCCCAGATATATGTACAGTCTGGGGGACAAAAGGCTGGAGAGCAGCCCCACAGAAAGGGATCTGGGGGTTCTGGTTGACAGCAAGCTGAACATGAGCCAGCAGTGTGCCTTGGCAGCCAAAAGGGCCAACTATATCCTAGGGTGCATCAAGCATTGCTAGCTGGTCAAGGGAAGTGATTGTCCCACTCTGCTCTGTGCTGGTAAGGCCTCACCTCAAGTATAGTGTGCAGTTTGAGACACCACAGCATAAGGAGATATAACTATCAGAGAGTGTCCAAAGGAAGGCTACAAAGATGGTCAAGGATCTGGAGGGCAAGACATATGAGGAGCGGCTGAGGTCCCTTGGTTTGTTCAGCCCAGAGCAGAGCAGGCTGAGGGGAGGCCTCATGGCGGCCTGCAGCTCCCTCACGAGGGGAGCGGAGGGGCAGGCGCTGAGCTCTGCTCTCTGGGGACAGCGACAGGACCCGAGGGAATGGCATGGAGCTGGGACAGGGGAGGGTCAGGCTGGGGGTTAGGGAAAGGTTCTGCACCCAGAGGGTGGTCAGGCACTGGGACAGGCTGCCCAGGGCAGTGGTCACGGCACTGAGCCTGCTGGCGTTCAAGAAACATTTGGAACAACACTCTCAAACATACAGTCTGATTTTTGGGTGGTCCTGTGCAGAGCCAGGAGTTGGGCTCAATGATCTTTGTGGGCCCCTTCCAACTCAGAATATTCTATGATTTTATGAACTCTGTGCTGAGGCTACTCTTATGTGACTGAATAGAAGCTGAACTTTGCAGGTTTATAATCAAGAAAATATATGTGGAGCAGTGTCCTTGCTCATTTAAAATCAAAGCAGAGATAAACTTTGGTGGTTATTTTTTTTGTTTTGTTTGTTTGTTTGTTTGTTGATTTTTTTTTTCCTGAGATAAAGCAAGTTTAAATATGTACATGAATTATTTTATTTTGGGTGGACAGGGGCAGGAGGGATGATGACATTGGCAGTTTCCTAAAAAAAAATAATAATAATAATAATAATAATTGCAAATACAGATTTTCATTTTTTTCTACAGAGAAGTTTGATAAACACACATTTTGCCCAAGGCTAACATGGTCTTCATTGCTTATGTAAGGGAGAGAACTGAGACCTACTGGACCTGTCTACAGATATCTAGAGTCTCTCCAGCACCTTGTGACTCTTCACTCTGCGGAAGCTGCTGATTTGGATAACACATTTAAGAGATGGAAAGCAGAAGGTGAGGGAGCCCATTCTGCTAGCCACAGGAACTTTCCCTGCTATTCCCACATATTTCCCGTTGGAGATCCAAGCAAGAGTTAGCACCTGCTTCGAAGCCTGAGGCACAAATAGCTTCCCTCTTGTCCTACCTGGCTGTAGCTGAGAGCAGCTGGGGGCCTTGGCTCATGGCAATCAGCTTGGGTGGTCACACTGCAGGGACTACACTGGGCACATTAAAGAACGGGCTCTAAACTGGTCCCTAGCTTTCCTCATGTCTGTGAATCCAAGAATCACAAAATACTCACCTACATTTAGGGAGGAACAAAGCACAGCCTTTTGTTACTGAAATTTAACAAAATTATTCCAGAAATAACCTTACACCTCCACAGGCTACGTGATTCCCAGAAAGTGCCATCATTCACTGAACTGGAACACCTGATTTATTATACACAGGTGTGAGCTAATTATTATATATTTATTACTTATTATTTTATTATGTGTTTATTTTGGAGAGGCAATAGACTTTCTGTAATTAGGCCTGCACCCATTATGAAGCCCTATTTTAAGCTGCTTTGTACCTTTGACTTGCCTTAGCTTGAAATTTACCACATTTATTCTGTAGGCGATGGGGAAACGGTCTTGTTTAGTTTGAACAATGAGTATGACCTACTGCTTCAGTTAGTGGATTTCAACTCAGAAACAGCAAAGTTACTTTTCTTGCATATTTCATTGAAAAGGTGAAGGGTATGTTTGATGGAGGAATTACATCTATTTTATTTGACTTTGACCAGTTACCCATGAAATCACTGTCTCCAAAGCACATGGGCCTTAGCCTGCCATGAGTTCCAGCCTTGCACTAGTCTGATCAGTCTAGACATTCACAAAAACTGAGTGAGTAAACCAAACAGGTGTCTACCTAATCACAATTCATCCTTCAGATTCAGGAGTTTATGATCTGTTTTCCATTTTTCCCATGCATCATCCTCTGTCAGATCAATAGCATACTTGGTCATGAGACAAGGAAACAAACTATCTTCAGTTTGAATTGAAAAATTTTAAGTTCCTTACTGGCACTCATTGTTGCCTTTAAACAGTTTTATGTGTTTTTTTTTTTGTTGTTGTTGTTGTTTGTGTTTTTGTTTTTTTTTTAAATAGATTCCATTACCAAAAGTGCCCTCTTTACTCATTATTTAAACACAAATCTGTGTCCCCATAAACAAGGTCCTCCCCTTTTAGTGGTAGAATGGAGGAAAGTAAACCATTTGATTAATGCAACGGTAAGTTCCCACCATTGCAACCAGGGATAGGATTGCATTTTGTAACAATAATCTCTTCCCTCAATAATTCTTGCTTGTGGTTCCCTTTAAACTTATCATGGTCAAGCCCCTGTAGTCCTCAAGTACAATTGCTTTAATCTTGCTTCCCTCTCTTCAGCAAGTAAGTGGTTTTCACTCAGTTTTGCTCTATTCCTTACAGAGAAAAAAAAAGTTTCTTAAAAAATTTAAAACTTTTATGAATTCTAACAGAGAAAATCATTCTATTATTATTGGAATTTTTCTGGGTTCAATTTCCTCAGTTTGTTTGCTTTAAATATTTTATAGTTACAACTACATCGCTACATAGTTTATAGTTATAAAAAATAATTTACAGTAGAATTAACTTCTGAAGAGAAAAAGCAAAACAATTAAATTGTTAAATTACATTTTTTTTAACACAATAAACAGCTTTAGACTTCACAACGAGTCTCTCCTTTGTTTAGCTAACATCTTTAACATCTTTATGGCCTCTTTCAGCTGGTGCCCAAAAGGTGCAAACTTTTCAGCAGACTAAACGCTTTTTCGTGTGAAGCAAAGCTCTCAGCGATGGGCTGAAAAAGTAATTACCAAAGGGCTTTCTATAAGGATTAGAACCCTTTAATATGCTGATTAATCAGCTTTTAAATAATGAATACCCTTGAGTAAGCCTTTCCAAGTAAATGAAATGTCTTTACTTGCTGGTATATGATAATGCTATTTGAAAAATCAATAGTGATTAATACCTGAAGTGCATTAGGTGTACAAATATAATTATTTTCAGAAAGGAAAAAGTGCTTAGTAACCTATTTACTGTTTATCTGTACTGCCTGGTTGATGCTTTATTCAGGGGATTTCTTTTTCTCCCAGGAGTAGGCAACAAGCATCCCACTGACTTCAAGCCCTGCCAGGTAGCTGATCGTCTCCGACTCCATCCACAGTTCTTCTACACATCGTGAGGACTGCTTTGTATTTGCACTTGGATCCTCATAGCTCCACCAGCTCAATAATGGACCTAAACAACTAGTTACTGAGGACATTCAGCATCTCAAATTACTTGGCACTTTGAGAAAGTAAGTGATAATAGGCCTGCTCTTTCGAGCTCTAATTAGTGCTATGCATTGTAAATAGCTTATGAAAGCTACTTATGATTTCCCGGGCAAAGGTAACCTCAAAAAGTAAATAAATAGCAGATGATTATTATTATTTTGTTTTTTAAGACCAGTTATAATTATTATTCAACATAATGTAGGAATTATTCTTCCGCTTCTTTACAAGGAAACATAATCACTTGTAAAGACTTCTAAACTTTTAAGTAGCAGGCCACTCCCACCCACATCTTTGCAAGTATTTACCAAAAGGAAAATGTCAAATGTTCTGGGTGAACCAGGACTGAGTCTTTTGTCTGTGTTTCCTGGTAAGCTCTGAAATATATTTACTTGATCTTTCACTTTTACACCTACTTTTGTGTTAATTTTCCTGACTTCCAATTATTCTCCTTTACTGCAATCTACATTTCAGGGTACAATTCTCTATCTATATCGATTTGGCTATTTAGATTAATTTTCTTCTGAAAACAAACCCAGAGCTCTTATGTCTGCCTTTGGAATTAAAACATCATTCACACTTGTAAAATTAAGCATGTGCATAACTGTTTGCAGAACAGAGCTTGAAATTACCTCTCGTCTGTTTCTAATATGTCCAGGCTTCGTTTATTATTTGCTGTCCTCTCATTTTTGCCCATTCATTGAGAACAATAAATGTAAGCCTTGACATCCTACTGGACATTTCTCTCTGGTGTCTCCAGTCCCTTTGTTGTTCTTTTCTGAAGTTTCCAGCTGCTGTGACAGCTCAATTACGAAACAAAACAAAAAAAATAGTTTTCCTGACATGTGTGTAGTGACTGTTCTACTTTGTTCCCAGAATGGACCAAATACGGAACAATTCACCAAATCCATGGCAGCAGTAGGACTGTTTTTAAAGTCACTGCTAGATACAATGAGATTATCACTGTGCTGTTAACTATGGGACACAACAGCAGCATTCTCACTAGATCACTCACCTACAAACTTGGACTTTATATAAACATTCTTTTAGAATAACATTTATAAAAGCCAATAGTTTAGCAACCTTGGGGAGAAATGCCAGCCTCTTTAAAGCCAGGTAATAAAACTCGCATTAGTTTCAGTGTTATACCCCTTATTTGAAGCTCGTTTGGTCTGTGTGTGGCAATAACGTATTTCAAGTTTAGCATCAAAAAGACAGAAAATTCAGTTGTGTAACGAGTCTGAAAGAGTGAAGCAAAGGTTCCTTCTTTGGGAACTTCTAACACCCCAGCAGAGATGGTGTTTCTATCAGTCACAGAAACCTGTGGGATGCAGCAGGATTTGCAGGTTTTCCTGCCAGGCTGTTGAGCCTGAGGCTGCTATAGAGTCACGGCTGAAGGCTTCACTACCCGTGCTGGGAACTGACTGTGCTCCTTCTTCTAACAAAAACACACACAGCGTATTAAGTTAAATATGTGCGATCATGTATGGAGAAAGTTAAAGTACATATAAAACATATTTGTGTATGTATATAAATATGTGTGTTATATATGAATTTACAGGTATAACATACAAACGGGGGTCTGAGCTTTTAACTGCATATAATTCAAGTCAAGAAAGTAAGATTAAAAATGTGCATTAGAGAACTGTAGCATACATGCAAACATTGTGGCTTAGACAAGCTTCTGCAACGCTAGAAATGGAAGAACTTACAGTAGAAGCACGGATGTACGTTGTCTGGACTCTCTTCAACTATTTTGCAATTTTTGAGCCCCTATACATTTTTTGCTGGCAATATGAATGTCTATCAGGCTTATGAAAATGAGCTTGTTTTTCTTGTAATTCTGGTTCCATGATCAGTAATCCCCGACCTCTGTATTTCTGGAGTAAATGAAAGCGCACAATGAAGCCAGATCAAGTGTGAACATGTAATTGTGTTCTGCAAAACTGGACAATATACTGTTTAATGCTATCTTTAGGATTTTATGCTAGATTTGTGTGAGCTATGGATCAGATGTGTTCCAGCACAAAGTTAAACCAATGGAGGGGGACAATATCTGAGCCAGCACCTTTTCAAGGGCAATGATACTCGTGGAAAGAAACTGAATGCATTTGAAGAAGCAGAGTGAGCTTGGTAGGTTAAAAGGACTATGCTGTTTCTAATCTCAGACTCGGTGCCCAAAACCTGGATTTACCACCATAACAAATCAGATTCTTCAGGCCACAGTTGATTTGATATGCTGTTTCCAGAGTAACAAAAGCCTAAGGTACACCCAGGCCCCCTTGCCACTGGCTCCCTATTCCATATCACGGTGCCTGGCACTTTTCGTGGGGCCACATGACAAGCTACATGAATGAACAGAGCCAGGTTAAAAATAACTTCAGAAAAAAAAAAAAAAAAAAAAAAGGCATTATCTCGATTCCTGCAAGGCACCACAGGCAGCTGTGCTCACACCGTGGAAAGGGTGGCAGGGGCAGGTCTGAGCAGGCAGTGGTACTGAATGGGAAAATCTGCAGCCACAACTGCTCAAGAAAATGGTTATGAGGAAATGAGGAACTGCTCACAGGGATACTCTGTTTGCACAGCATTCCCCCATCCTCCCAACTTGAAAAGTTGTCCATGGATATAGAAAAGTCCTCTGGTGTATCAGATGTGCAATTTGCTGCAGAAGAGGTGCTGGAGACAGTTTCAGATGTCCCACGCTTACTGAACAGCTGCAGCTATTATAATTTTCCTGTCAACTGTAGTCAGGTCTATTCTACCAGAAATCTGCATGCTTAGATCCTAGTTCGTGAAAGAGTCCTGGTAAGGAGGCATGCTCGCCATCCATCCCAACAGGCTTTCAGTTTTGTATCCAAGAATCATTCTTAAATATATGCTCAAATGCTTTTCTGAATCAGGGCTTTTTACAATAGTCTGGAACTCAGACAGCTCTGGAGATCAGTGTGTGCCATTAAATAACGTCAGCAAAAAGGGTTTTTTTTTTTTTGTTTTTTTTTTCATTTGCAAAGTAGTCAGTAATGGTTTCTTTGGTAGAATTATTCATTTGTGTGAGCTTCTCTAACACATTTTAAAATTAAGTAGATACATATAATTCATTTTAAAAAATATATCTGTTTAAGAAAATAAATTAGAGAATGAAGTATTTGGAAAGCATTACAGTAAGTTTAAGGGACATAAAATGCAAAAAAAAAAAAAGTCAGACAGCTATACTTAAAAATTAAGAAAAAAAATCCTACCACTTAATCTTTAACTGTTGCCATTTTTTAAAATAACAACATACATTCAAAAGCCATGCAAGAGATTATGGGTTTAGTCTTAACTCTGAATACCCTTTTTTGTTGATTTCATTTTAATATAACTTATGGTTTATTTTTTTTATGACACATAGCCATATATATGGGTAAAAAGCACACATTTATACTTTAAGAGATTAATTTATATACAAACTGAAATATACACAAGACTAAGTTTCTTGGCTAGATCTCTTTTGATACTATTTTAAATTTGTATTATTTTACTAATAATATGCAAGTCCAAGGGTTTAACATTGCCTCAGGAGAATTAGTCTCTGAGGAACACATTGCTTGCAGCTGCAGTGAAATATCCATCACTGAAAATTTCAGCACTTCTAATTCCATCTCAGTGACATCAGTCGGATAACTGAAATATTACTCACATGTGGTATTCAGGGAGTGTGTGTATGAAATTATCAAAATTCTAGGAAAGTAATTTTGTGTTTATCATTAACAGTCGTTTTCTAACAACAACAAAAAAATCAGAATGAAAAATAATAGTGCAGTGGATTTTTTTTCATTATGATTAATATAAGATGTAATTTTCCCTACATTTAAAATGATCAGCAAGCCTCTTCCTGTTTACTTTAGTTTCTAGCTTTTGTTTCACAAAAATAGGAAAATTGTACTGTAGAATTAACTTAGCCAAGCTTAAGAAGACATTTTTTGATTTATAAATCATTGAAAGGATAACTCAGTTATAGAGTATCTGCACTTCAATGAAAGCCAAAGCCATGGTTTCTTAACCACTGTTGCCAGATTTATACCCAGCCTGATCAGATGTTAGTATCGCTTTGGTTTTGACATGGCACACGTTGGCAAAGGCAGCTAAAAACCTTTATTGTGTCTTCTTATCCACCTAGTATGTGGTAGGATGCTGTATTTTTTTTTTTTTTTTCTCTAGAAGGTTGCTTTTTCTACTGTTCAGGTCAGGTACAGTCCAAAAAGAACAGTCCAGTAAGACACTGACCTATTTGGCTTGTAGCACTGCTAAACCATTGCATCTATGTAGTTCTTCTCCATAGGCAGCAACAGCCATAGAGGACAAAACTGCACTGACAGTCCCTGAACCAGAAGTTTCTTGTCTGGCAATGACAGCAAATAACCAGAAAAAGACTTTGAGATTCAACATGTGCAACTCTCCGCAGTGCTAAATATTTCCTTTGATAGATCAGAGAGTACAAAGAGGCCTAGGAAAGGGAACAGTGAGTGAGAGGAGCTGTCTAGGCTGCAGACGTGGGATGGAAAACAACAAAGGAAAAATTCACAACAGAAAACATTTATGTAAATGTTTGCTAGCCATTCTCTTTGCTTGCCCTGGAAGAAAACCCACCTGAGAAAGTCACAGAGGGCCCAAGCCAAGAGAAGTGCCATGGCCATTAGTCACACTGCCTGGTGCACCTAGGATTGGACAGCTGGCAGCTAGCAAGACTATTTGTAAGTTATCATCTGCATTTCAGAAGATTCTCTAACCATGTTGTCCTAATGTCAGAGATGTCAAAGAGGTCATATAAAGTTTTGCTTGTGTAAGATTCATAAAAGGTGTCAGAGTGATGAAAATGCATCCTTTGCAGTTTCTCCCCATTTAATACTAAGAAGATCAATACAAAGAGTTTTGCAGATGGTTGTTCACCAATCTGGCCAGCTGGTGCACAGCGCTGGTGTTTTCTGCAGCTCCTGCTGGGCTCTAGCTGGCGCCTGGCCCCTGCAGATCAGCACGCAGTATTTGCTTCTGTCTGATACAGCCTGCTCTTTGATGCTCTGGCTCACAAAGCCAGACTTTATTGGTAAACATGGCTATTGCAAGTAACTGCTTGAGCATCTAAGTAAGTGGTGCAATGTCTGCTTGGCCTACTTCTTACCAGGTCAGTGCTTGCTTATTTTGCTTTATATAATAATTGGAAAGCAACAGGCAGCAAGCAGCTGAAAGGGGGGAGCAAGGCCAGATGATACACAGTCTGCTATAACTCACCAACTTCCCAATGACAGCAATGGGATAACTGTGCAAAATCTCAAGTGCTACTTGCTGTGCTGCAACACTGGGTACTCATTTTTTGAGAGCTGCAAACCATGTCCTCCTGAGCCTGTTATCACCTTTCTGTAGCCCTCTGCACTCCACTCCTTTCCTCCCCTCCCCTTATATCTGACCCCAAATGGGATATGATACTTCACCTCAGCTCTCACCAGCTCAACTGTCATTATTTAGTTCCCTCACATAGAAAACTCCAACTGATATATCCTAAATGCCTCCTGTGATGTTTCATTGTTGACACATACATGTTTAGTTTGTGATACGCTACTAGATCCTTTTTCACAGGGTTCCCATTTTGTATTTGGATGATACTTCTCTTAAGCACAGCACTGCCCCTTAGTTTTACTAAATCTCATTTGATTTAATGTTAATAAATCCTTACTAGAACTTGTTACATCAGTAGACAACAAGCAAACTATTTTATGGGTATAAAAAAATTGAAAATTACACCAATTCATATTTGAGAGAAATTTTGCTTGTTACTATTAAAATGGCACTTAAGATACCTACAATTTAAAAGGTTTAGGAAATATATATACATATTAGTCTATTTAGCTATTTAATTTTTATGTGTAAATGCATACAGTGGGAATCATCTAAAAATACAGGATCTAATCTCAGCTAGTCATAAGGCTCTTTCCACTCAATGGAGAGGGAGAGAAACCTCCAGAGGCTGATTCATTCAAAATGTCTTGACTGCTCATTTTAGAAAGGTAGTAATCACTCTCTGGAGGTGTCTTTGTCTATCTGCTGACTACAGAAGGAGCCAACTGCTTTAGAATAGATACTAAACTTCTAAATTGCTAAAATTACACAAGATGAATCCCAGCTGCAGCTCATTCCCTCTGGAACAGTCAATTAAACCTAAATTCTTCAAAGATTTAGGCCTTAAGTCCCACTGATTTCACACTGTGAAATTCTTATAGCCACTGACTTCAGTGAGAGCCACACACCTAAACACAGTGCATACTTAATTTTGGAGGCCTCAGAACACTGACAAAAATAGTACCAAATCTGCCCACGATGATTTAAGTAAATACTGCCTTCAAACATCCACGCTTCTCCTCTGGCAGATGTTTCCATCCCCACTGCAGAAGGGAACTTGTTAGTACTTCAGCTTCAGTAACCCACCCATTGCAAGGAGGGGAGGAGGGAAGAACTGGAGGTGGTTGTATCTTGGAGAGCCACAGCTACGTTTGACTGAGCGTGTCTTTCAGATTCCCCTTTTGGCCACTTCTTGATCTTTCTTACCACAAAACGTTTATTTATTTTAAAAGATTATTAAAAAAACCCAACGTACTAAAACAACTAGTAGAACAGACCTGGCAGGTGTTTTACTACAGTAGCACTATCCTGAAATTACTTCTACTTATTTTTATTCAAATTGACAACATTTCAACTTGAGTGCTCCTTAATGACATAAAACTAACTCTTCTTTTTTCCTCTTTGAAGTCACATCATTGTAGATGTTGATTGTTTAATTGTCCTTCCAATCATGCACTTAACTTCCCACTTAGCCCCATGCAGGACATGACTTGAAGACATTAACAATCGTCACTAATGTGGATTGCCTTAGGATGTTTAAGTTTATTTGTAATGGAGGCAAACAGTGTTTGGATGAATTCAATAAATGTTGAACATTTTCTGCCTTAGGCAAAGTTTTCAGAAAGAGTTCATACGTTTTTTCTGGTTGTAATCAGTACATTCAAATTATGCATAATTTGGTTTTCATGGTTTCGGTGTTGGATCACATAAAGTCAAGTTTAATTACTACCAAAAATAAATTCCTTTATGCACCTTGGGATATTCACTGTGCACTTGTGATGCACTAGTAGGAGATTCACAATTGCTAGTAAATTATTTAAGAAGAGTGTATTGCTTTTCCACAAATGCAAGTGAAATTGCAATGGTTAATCACAGGAATTGAAATAAATGGTCATAAAGTTTTAATGCTATTATTAACTAAAAGTAATACCAATTCCTATACCAAATTGGCAGACAAAAAGGAGGGTGGGAAACCTCTGTATTTAGAAACATTTCCATGAAAAATATCACATAATGTGTGGTGAGATTCTTGTTTATATACACAAAGGGAAAAAGTGAAGGTCTTCTGCTCCAGCAGGGGAGGGACTCTTCGTGGGACTCTCTAGCAACTTCCAGACAGGTGCCTAAGGCAAAACCTTCTATTGCCTATTGCAAGCTATTTCATGTACGCAAGCAGTCTTCAAAAAAAAAAATAAATATATATATATATAATAATAAAAAAAAAAATCTGTGTTCTGCTGTACTTTTTTTTTCTTTTTTTTTTTTTAGAGCAGTTCGATCTCAACAGTCAGTCTCTCCCTCCAGCTGTGGCCTTAGAAAAAGTCTTACTAGCCTTACGATTTATTTTTTTTAAAACGGGTTAAGTAGGGGGAACCTACAATAGAGAGTGACTGTCTGAGGATGAATTCTTACTTCCTTCTCCCAAATAGTCAGTCATAAACTTCTTCAGCTAGAAATAAAATGTCACTAGGAAGATTTAGGAATGAATAGACAGGACATTAATTCTGCCAGTACTCCTGCAGGGGCATTTATGATAGGAAGGTGGATAGATGGGCCACTGATTTCTATCTCACTTTATTTGAACTGAGATGTGTCAAAGCATAAGTAATGTTGTTCTGTTTTGCTTCTGCTTCTTGCTGCTGAACACTACCTAACATACTTTATTTACCCATGAAAAGTAGAAAATCTGAAACAAATAGTAGACGCAGTTTTGGTTTACCTGGTAATCAAAGAATACACAAGGAGACTATGGTGTCCTTAATGTACACAATCATTTAGTGGATGTAACCATTCACTCCTTTTGACCTTCTGACATAAATTCTGCAAATTTAACTGCACATAACTAAATAGAACTATATGTAATTGTCTCTAGAAGTGGCTTGACTCCTTCGAAAACTGACTAAACAAATTGAATTTAGATTAATCAACTTGTTAAAGTTCCTAGTACTAGTAAAAGACATTCTAACTTTAAGACATAACAGAAAATGTATAGGATCTTAGTTTGGTTTTACTTTCAGTCATCTGCTAAACCAGCCTGCTTTGAGGCAGACTTCTTCCAGAGGTAGGTTACTTGAAAGCAGTGCTTATTTTCAATGTGTTAATGATATGTAAAAAAAATCAGACTTAGCTTATGGGTGTGTCTTTTGCCTGAAGTTAATGCATCTTTTAAACAACGCATGTTTGGACTTGAATCTGTAAACGTTCGTTTATCTGATCTAAAATAATCAAGGAAAGAAAAAGACACCATTAGTCTCATCCCATAACATCCCAATGAACGGTCTACAGTTCACTGTATAACTTCCTTTCCTCCACTCCCAACTCACTCAGGTTACCACGCTGGTAGTCTTGTGGAGAAAACAAATCTCATTAGCCAGAGAGCTTGAGGGTCTAGTTTTACAAGATTTTTTCTCTGCAGCCATGCTTCCCCTTTTTCAGCATTGTCCCCTCACCTCAGGCTGACCTATATTCTGGCTGCCAGGGAGAGGGCCCCATCTTTGCCTAAACAACCATCACCACTGATAAGCTTCCGTGTACAGTTACATGGAAAACTGGAATAAGGAATTATTCCAGCTCAGAATGAAAGGTGGTGGTGGTGGGAGATTGTTTTTGTTTTTGATGGGTTTGTAGTCAAATCATTCTCTTCATCATGTTGACTTCGCAGTTACGCTAATGCCAATGACAAACAAGGGTCGCTAGGAAGCCTTGTTACACGTAGAGATAACAGGGTGGGGGAATGTGAGACCTTTCATTTTGTTAGAAGCTTACTTAGGGCAGATATAATCCACCCAAACCCATAAAGAAGACCTATGGGAAGTCTCCCATTAGTATTTGCTTACGTACAATCATGGTGCACTCTCAACCTAAAACTAATGATGGAAGAGACCCCTGGGTTTGGGGGCTGCCAGCCCTGGCAGCATTCATATCAGTTGCAGAATTGGTCCCTGAGATTTCTGGAGAGAACAAATCTCCCTGTGGGAAGAAAGCCTTCCTCTCATGGGCTCTGTAGGCATACAGGCATTTCAGAATTCATAATATAATCAGTTTTAAAATGGTTTTCTGAGTATTCAGAGAAAAGAAGCTCCAAAGACAAATGGGTTAATTTTCTGAATTGATTTACCTTTCTTAATTTAAAACAGCTTCATATATTACTAGCACTAAATATGCATTAGGTTGTGTATTATAAGGGCACAGTATTCCATAAATGCATGAATGGTTTTCAAAATAACAAAGCAGTTCTTGCCCTTTTCAATATTTTCACTTTTCCCCTGCTTTTTCTCAGATTTTTTCTTGTTCCATACTTCACATATATACCAGATATATTATTCACTGCTATCATAAACTAAGTACAGAATGCTTTGCTAGTATTTTTTCTTACCCTTGTATGTTAAAACTGACAGTTTAATGACTCTATTGCCACTTACCAGTGAATCACTGCCCTTGCCAACACTCAAGATAAGACAAGCTCGCTTTTCCCAAGTAAGAGGCACTTTGCTGTGTACTCTGGGAACTGTAGTACAGAGCTTGGTTACTTTAATTCAATTTTAATTTCATTAAGGTGTGCAATAATTCTCTGGTGCGATGTAAGGATCATCATCTTGAATTTTGATTACTTTGCAGAACTAGCAAATACATCCTATTTTGCCTAAGCAATAAATGCAACATGTTCAAGTGTCTCCAGTATAATGGTGTGAGACAACTGCACAGCTAGAACAAATGCTAGTACGTTTGAAACAGAAGATTGCTAATGATGTATAGTTTTGAAAATCTGAATTTGACACTGTCCACTTTTTTCCTACTAAATATGGAACAACTCACTGTTTCACAGGCTTTGTTAATCTAATGTCAACCTAATGACTTTGAAGGGAAGAAAAAGGCTGCAAAAAGAATGAATAATTATGGCATGCCAATGCTCCCAAGATAGTTTTCATTTACAAGAAATAAATGAGAATAACTTGCAAATATACACTAGTTTTTATCCTGTTTCATTTGTTTGCTTTTACGTGTAGAAAAATGTTTATTTCTGCAGTGTTTGTTTGCTTTTCTGCAGTGATTTCCTTAAGGACCACCAGTGGTCAACTGATCAGAGACTGAGAAAATACCGCATCGCTCTGTATACCCTATATACCTGAAATAGTTGCATTGACAGAGGCACGTGAGTGTTCTTAGTTATGGCATGCCTGCTTGGTTTGCAAATTTGGGATTTCTGACTTAAAATGTAGTTTCGTTTCTGTAATGTAACCTGTTTCCTGGGGTACATATGGGAACAATAAAAAAGTTTCAGCCTTACATATCTCGGTAACAGAGGTATGGGGCTCTCAGGGCTGCAGGATGCTAGTGCCTAGACCATCTCCCATCTCTTAGGTGAAATGTATGTATGTAACGGTGGGACACAAAGTGCTGGGTCCACGCAGTTTGATGCTCTGCTGCTGAGCAGGGGCGTGCGACGTCTCCAATAACTGCATCCACTACAGGGTCCGGGCTTCCATATGGAACTTGAACAATACGTATTTACTTAAATTACATAGATTACCTCAGAGATGTGGAATCTGTACGCCCTGCCTACTTCCCTGAACCTCTGGAGCTGGGATCCTGTGGGGAACATAATGGGCTTAATTACTGTGTCTGGACTAGCCGCGCAGGACCCGGAAGGCAGGAGTTAACCTCACCTCACCTTTTACATGCCAGTGACCCCAGCCTTGGCTGGGAACCTGCCGGGGCCTCCGGAGCAGCTCCGGGACCGCTCCGACCGGCGCTAAGCGTGCTCACTGGGAATCCCGGGCGCAGCACGGCCTCGCCGCGCTCCCCCTCAGGCTCCGGGGCCCGCCGCGCTGCCAGGCCCGGCCCTCAGCCGCCTCCCGGGGCTGGAAGCGGGGCCCGGGCACCCCCGACGGTACCCGCCTGCCCCCGCCGGCCCGAGCTGGGGCGAGGCCGGGGGACGGCCCGGGGCTGTTGCTGTCACACGGCAGGGGGAGGGGGCTGCGGGCGGGGCGGGCCGCGCCGTGCTCGGGGCTCTCCCGGCCGGGCGGAGGCGGGCTGAGGCGCTGCAAAGTTTGCCGAGTGGCTGGCGGCGCTGCGTGCCCCCCACTCCCCCCTTCTTCCCTTCACTTTTTTTTTTATTATTTTTTTTTTCCTCCTCTCTACTCTCACCGCCTTCCCTCCCGCGGCGGCGGCTCCGGGGCATGCACCCGCGCTGAGAGGCTCTGTCAGCCGGGCTGCTCGACGGACGGGAGCAGCGCGGGCAGCGGCTCCGAGCCCGCCATGCCCCGCCGGCACAGCGCCGCGCCCGCCGCCCTCCTCCTCCTCCTCCTTCTCCTCCTCCTCTTCCTCGTCCTCCTCCTGCCGCCGGTGCTGGGGGGCAGCCCCGCCGCCCGCTGCCCCGTGCCCTGCCGCTGCGCCGGGCACCTCGTCGCCTGCAGCCGCCTGGACCTGAGCAGGGTGCCCGAGCGGCTGCCGCGGGGGGCGGTGCAGCTGTGAGTATGGGGGGCTCGGCGCTGGGGGGGGGGGGTGCCCGTCCGCCATCTTCTGCCCCTCGGGGTGCCTCGGTCTGCGGCCGAGGAGGGCAGGGGGTCGGGGAGGGAAATGTCGGGTTTACGGCCGAGCGGGGCGAGCGTGGGGATGGAGGGAGGCAAGGAGGGGGGCCGGCTGTCAGCGAGCTCCGAGTAGCCCGAGCCCTCACCGCCTGGCCGACGGCCCTCGCCCGGGCCCCCGTGAAGGGGGGTGGGGGGAGCAAAGTTGTTCTAATGACTTGCTCGGGGAACGTGCAAAAATCGCCAAGTTAAATCGATTTCTGTGTCAGGAAATAAAAACCAAACTTTCATATTGGCCTAGGTTTTATTTGTGCAGCTCTTGGGCTTCGTTCACTGATGGTTTTCGTTTAAACAGCTTTACTAGGGCCGAACCTCGCCAAGTTTGGTTCGGTGACACGGGTTTATGAAACTTACTAGCACGTAGTGAAATGCCGTGTGGGGAAGACTTACCTGCAGTGACAAACTTTTATGGACAAAGCATAAATCATGAAAGCTTTCTACAAGCTTGAAAAGTGCTGAGGGACTTCGCACATTTGTTTTTAATCTCTTGTCACTCCGGTATCTTCTATATTAGTCGTATTAATTTTCTATTACATTTCCAAAGCAGATCGAGATAAGGACTTAAAAGTAAACAGGAAGACTTTCAATTAGCTGTGGCTAATTCTGTTCAATTGCCTCGTCTGGAGGTCATGCTGCTTTACTCATGAAATGTGGATGGCTGTATTGACACCATATGGAACTGAACATACGAATGACTCCAGGAGGTGGATATTTCCATGAGCAGAGTAGGAAAGTGTGAGGGGAAAGAAACTTTTTTTTTTTTTTTTCTTTTGGCTTATGTGATTGAAGCATATGAATAAAATACCGGATCTGCTTTACATTCAACAACTAGTTTTGCTTCTTATTAAATTTCATCCCTCCTGTTCTTTTGAACTATTTCAGTTACCTAACGTAACTGAAGTTAAACCAAAAACTGAAGTTTTCTGACAAAACTCAAGGTATTTTTGATACTAAGCTAAGCTTCACAGCTTAATTTCGTAGCTCAGCCTAGTTTTAGTGCTGCTAAGATAAAATTCAGATGTGGTGGTCACTAAACAAAAAACAAATGGAAAAATAACAGAACTTTCATTTGTAGAGCTGTTTTAAAAAGTATTTTGCATTAGCAGTAATTAAATTTGTCTATTCCACTTACTTTACCGAGAGACAATAAAACACATTGCAGGGCTTTTTTGTTAGCACAAGGGAGGTTTTTCTAATTAGAATTCCCTTGGTAGTGTAAATTGTCCTTATGTAAGTTCACATTCCTTTAAAAGTGTGAGAAAATAAGTTCCACTTGTATAAATAAGCTTTGGTCTGTTGTAAGAAACCCCGCTGTGATTACTCATTGGACAGCTGTGTCACTTGGTCTTAAACTCACAGGAGTACATCTTTGTAGGTGTCACCAAGCCATGTGGTCTGGCTGCTTTTGTGTAAATATTTCTTTTGTTTGTGTCAAATGCCTTAGAAGTACCCTGCTCTTTCTTCCTTCACCTCTTCTGAATAAGAGGACGAGGAAGAGTGTGGCGTAGTCTGTTACCTCCAGCTACTCAGCTGCTTGCAGCTTTGCACAATGCGTACAATTATAATGCTCTTCAGCTTTACATACGCAAAAAAGTTTTGAATAGCCTGGATTATTGTTGCAACAAACTATGCATGTACAAATTGTAAAAGACTGTTTATGAATTTTATTGGTATATGGTGACTGTGTTTTCCATGGAAGTCCATAGCATTTATAGCCAAAGGCTAGTAGTTTAATTGCATTATTTCCCATACTCCTCAGAAAACAACTCTTACACCATGTTCTCAACTCAGGCAGACAAGGTCTCCCAGGCAGAGTAGTGAAAGCTCTTGTGCTTGAGAAGGTGTAGGCCCATGTTGGACTTAACACCTTCCTTCTGAACATCTGTCTACACATCCAGACATAAAGTGCATCTGATGAAGTCAGCTTTTGAAGCTCTGTTTCAGTCTCCCCTTCCTTTTGTATTCATAACCTCTGGTGAAATAAACCAAGAGTTTATGATGCAGAAAATGCTGTCTGACATTCTAGTGGGCGATGGGGGAAATAAGGAGATGAACCTGAATACTGAGTTATGTTCCCCCTTTTTGTAGCAAATGTGAGGCTACTGCTTTGTACGAAATGAGGTGTAAACAGGGTATAATTGCCAGCTTTGCTGTGACTTTAATACCATCTTTTGTAATGCGGCCTTCACAGATGATAACAATCCACAGATAAATATTTGTAGTGACTTCGTGTACAAATGGTTTTAAAATCAGGTTTCAATTTACTTCTAGTGTGTGTGTCCCGAGATGGAGAGAACGTGCTGCTGATGTTTCATAGCCAGAAGTGGAGGGAGGAAGAGAGTTTGAACACTGGCCAGTGTCCTCACTGTTTGCAAATTCTCAGAGGCATTGTCGAGTATGCCTTGCCAGGTTCACCTAGGAATGCTAAAAACTGTCAGCAAGACAGAAGGGAAAATCTGAAAGATGGCTTTCACTTGTGTTTGTATTACATCTTTAGTATTTACATTTTATAAATCCTCTAGTTCTTTACCAGAGTTGCCAGAAAAAAGGGCCGTATGGTTTTCACAGCTGTTTCTCAATATTTTCCAGACTAAAACTTGAACATAGCAAGCTGATTTATGAGTCACATTGGATCAGTGTCTTAAAACAGCTACAGCCTGGCTTTTTGTTTTTCAGCTCTCCTGATTTCTGCTGAATTAGCAGCTCTATAGGCCCCAGTGGGACTGATTAAGAAGCTGTTGCTGGATTTGCATTTTAAAATTTGACTCGGGGCTCAGGTTTCTGAGTTCTCTAAGGAAGAAGATGATAATTGTAACTAAGTGTTGTAAATTAAGTTAGAGTCTAAAAGTTATATTTATAAAATGTGTGAAGAAACACTCACCCTCTCCCTTTATGGATTAGGCCTTCCTTTCAGTTTTTTATCATATAAAGATTGATGTTCAGAGTTATGTTATAGTTTTTGAATGCAGAAGCTGAGTTATGAAAGGTGTTCATATGAAAGGAATGGCGTATAGAAAATACTTTCTTTCATAAAACAGGTTCTTAAAGGTCGTCCAACTATGGCATTCTTTTTAAAGTAGGTACAAAGCCTTAAAAGCTCGATCACTTTCATTAGAATCTGAGGTGAAGAACAGGCATATATATTTTTTATTGTTTTAAAGAATTTCTTAATAAAAATATAGTTTCTGAGGGTATTCACTATTACATCTGTAATGGCTTTTGAAATTCTAGAAGTAGAAGAAATCACAGAGGAGATTTTCTCTGCAGTTGTAATGTGGTTTCAACAGACAAGGAAAATTCAGAAATGGAAAATGCATGGTAATAATCTTAGTACTTTGTCAGTGTTCATTTCTAAGCAAGGGAAAAATACTGATTCATTTTCAAATCTTTTCCTTGTATGTGTTTTAAGGCACAAGGAGAAATGCATTGAATTGAAATGCACTTGTAGCTTTGGACAGGGATGCTGGAGTTTTATATCTTAAAATGCCTCAGATCCATTGCTTATAAGTCTCAAAAACTTCTTTAGGCTTGAACTTCACTTACAATATGTGTCTTTTACTAATGTTCTAACTCTTGGTTCACTTTCAGCCTTTCTGATTTAATTTACAAATGTAACTTGCAAGGCTTTTTTTTTTTTTTTCCCCCCTGAAGCTTCTAATGTCAGCAGTACTGAAATAATATTTACAAAAATAAATCAATTCATCCAACAATTGGTAGACAAACGTGTACAGCTACGTGAAACACAGTTCATTATTTTTTGGAGTTTGTTGTTACAGTTTTGCTTTGGCTTTTTTTTTTTTGTGCAGTTTGTGTTTGACAACCTGTTGTGAGTAAACCAGGAATAAGGAATTTGTATGGATGTATTTTTAAAGTAGGTGCTATATGGAAAATCTGAGAGTGTTAAAATCTTTAGTGTTAAAGACAAGCGCGAAATAATAGTTTGAAACCTAGTGCAAGTTGTTACGCTCACGGTTGCCTTGATAGACTCCAGATGGATGTGAGCTTGAGCTATGAGTGAAAGTGTCTGGCTCCAGTGTGGTGATCATGCACAGCAGTGGTTGTAATTGCAGGATTTTTATAGTTTAAGGACTCTGCCAGATTTTATTTCTTTTTTTTTTTTTTAAACATGTTATAACTCCAGCAGAACAAATCTACTCACGTCTGTTACTGTCTGGTGGGTCCTTTAGGCAAACATGTTTTAAATAAACCTTTTGCAGGGTTTTTAGATGAAATGAAGAAATGCAGGTTTTTAGCACTAATGTTGAAAGCTCTTTGTTGAAATAATTACTGATTCCGAAGTCTTGTCTGAAGTATGAAGAGCAGTAACAAATTAGGCACTAACAGCCATGGCTTCACTAAATTTTGGCTGTTTATTTGCATAGTTCTTATAATCCCTACAGACTAAAGCCAAATACCGAGTTAAGTTTAAGGGTAAAAATTCTCTCTGCTCTGTCTGCTTTAAAGGAATGAGTTAGATTCCCATCATTGTTACAACCTAGATCTTTTGTCACTGTGTATTTTTTCAGTATTTGCATTTCAGGAAAGCAGTATGAGAATATCAAACCTGTACAGCTGTTGTCTTCAAATGTTAAACAAATGGATTTTTCTCAAGTCTATGGCCAGACAAATGTTTGCACTAGACTTCTAAGCAGTGAAAGAGGCAGTCCTCTAACTCAAGTGTGGTTAACCTCATTTACAGGAGAACTCAAAATCGTAGTGATGAAACTAACATTTGTGGCTTTTTTGAAAACGTTAACACTATACTGGTTTTCCATTTTTTTTAAGAGGAAAATCTTGAGGGTTTTAGACACCTGGAAGAAGACACAGGTGTATTTTAGGTGTGCGAATCCAGAGCTGCATCTCAGAAGACACCCTTCCGTGGCCACCTGAATGCTGTGAAGGGTGTGTCTCCTCTCTAGGTGGCTCCCCCCACCACCTGCCCCACTTTGTGCTGAAAAATGCCTTACACACCTGCAGCTCTGCCCTGTGTGCATTCTTGAAGTGCCCCAGCTGGGGAAAGAGGACGTTCATATCCTCCCTGTGCCCAGTAGAGTGAGGCCGGGGTGGCTGCACCCCAGCTCCCTGGGCCTGATCCATTGCTGCACCGAGTAGCTGAGTCCTGGGGTACCCTTGGTAATGTGTGCGTGTGGCTGGGATGGTTTGTAGTGGTGGTGGTTGTTCCGTGTATTTTTTTTTTTTTTTAACTTAGTCTGGTTTAAAAAGGGGGTGGGGGGGATGGATGGCATTGTCTGTCCTTTGCTTGGTGACCCGAGTCCTCCTTCATGTGGGGGTTTTGGTGGGCAGTCACTGAGCCTCCTGCTGAGGCCGTGTAGGTGCTGCAGGTGAGGATTGGGGTGGGTGGCTCGCTGCCTGCATCCTGGGCACAGCAGGGAAGATGCTGCTTAAGAGTCTTGTAAAGCAGATACCTAGTCCTGGCAACACTGGAAAAGTACTGTATAAAGCACCAAACGGGGGAGGCTAAAGCACAGTTGTGCTGTTACCCTGCGCTGTTCAAGAAGTGTAAATGCCTGGCTGGGTCTCAGCGTTACATCTGTGTCCAAGGACCTGTGGTGGTGAGTGAAGAGAAACTCGTTCTGTAGATCCACAGTTGCTCAGGGCTTAGTCGTATAGCAGATAATGACACAGACTGCAAAGCTGGCTTGGTTTAAACCAAAGTGTGGCAGGGATACGCTGGTTATCAGGTATCATCATTTCCAAGACTAGATGGCGGGAGAATAGACACGTTTGTGACAGTCACAGACCTGTGCTTGGCACGCTCAGTGTAGGTGACGGTGTACTGGATTATATTCTCCAGAAAAATTATGGGCTATGGGAGTTTCCCTAAGATTCAAATTGAAATACGCTTCACTTCTGCATGGCCTGATGATGTGGCTTGGTGTTGGCCTAGGTATTGACTTCCAGACCTTTCTAGTGATGCTTGGCACCGTCATTTCCAAGCCCCTTCCAGTTTTTATCACAACCAGGTGTGTTGCTGAGTGCTCCAGGTGCAGCACTCAATTAGCACAGGGAAAAAGTGTGCTGATGCAATTCTTGGTGGGTCTCACTGAAGTGAGGTTAAGAACTCCTTCAGAATAGTGAAACTTTTGTTTCCTGGCTTGTGTTAAAAACTGAGTGTTACGATGTACAGCAGTCACTTTGCAGACAGCTCTATCAGTGCAGATAAGGTAGTGACAGGCTGTAGTACGGGAGCAGGAACTTGCAGGTTGTGGGAATGGGTGACTAAAAAGAGGGAGGTCTTCAAGCAGGGCTAGCTGTGGTAACGTGGCCAGATGTAAATCTGTACTGCCTCTGTGGATCTCTATAGACTTGCAAGTTTTAATTTCTGTAGTTAACTTCTCTGTCTTTTACTGTATAACCACGCTTTTATTTCTGTGATGTTTCCAGTACTTCTGAGACCACAGCAAATGTTTCTTAGGACTGTTTTATGATGGCTTTCAAATGGTCAAGAGGCCATATGGTGAAGATGCACAGTGTCTGTAGGGAAGATAATTTCCTGACAATGGTCAAGAAGGTGTGTTGCACTCTTAGTACCCTAGCCTGTTTCACAGCAAACACTGTTGTTTGCAAAGGCTCTAACATGGGCTCTCGTAAACTGCATCAATTTGTACTTTGGGATCTTCAGTGCGGAGGGGCACAAGCTGGGAGCTCAAGCTACTTCAAGGGCGAGTAAGGCAATGATAATGTGAATAGTGCACAGACACCTTAAAATTCAAGATAAAGTTAGGCCTTCCTGTATATATTTTCTTGTTTAAGGTACTGAAGATTTTTGAGTTGCTTTGCAGAAGCAAGTGAGAAGAGTAGATGGTGCAAGTATAATAATTGACTCAAGGCTGAAATGGCAATGAGTCTTCATGAATTTTCCTTGTAGCCAACAGGTTGCTTTAGCCAGATATTTTGCTGGGAAGAGAGGTTTTTTTGATGTGTATAAGTCAACGTTTTGAGGTGGTTTTTCATGTGTCTTCAATACATAGACACGCAGGCACACACAAAACACAAAATGAGCAATTCTTTTAAATGATTCAGGGAATTCTTTGACACTGTCGGCAGTGATCAAGCTGTTAGCACTTATATACCTTGTAAATTTAAATGCGTTTCTATTCTAGTTCTACTAACATAAAACAAATAACTTTTTATGTACTTGGAAATGAATGATAACATATTTTTGATTGTAATTTTCTTGCTATATGCAATATTTTATGGCAAAACTGACAGGTTGTTTATTTTTGTAACCTCATAGGGACTTAAGTCACAACAAATTATCTTCAATCAAGACCAGTTTCTTGGATCACCTCCATAGTCTTCGGGAAGTGTAAGTCAATTTGTCTCAGTTAAAAAAAAAATGGTTTGTATATGTTAATTGTGTCACTGGGATATCAATAACTTGGGATTGACAATTATGTTCTGATATTTTACATTAAGTGAAACTGGAATTAATTTCAAATTTTGGGTTGACACCAGCAATTTAATAAATCCAATGTATATACTTCTGATTTATGTTAAAGCTAACTCTCAATTTTTTTAATATTAATAGGAAGTTGAGCAACAATGAACTGGAGATGATTCCAAATCTGGGGCCAATATCTGCAAATATAACTCTTCTGTCTTTGTAAGTAGATCTCGCTCTTGCCCCTACTTAGCGGAACTAACTCTGTAGGGTTAGTGGAAATACATGCATTGCAGAGATTAAAGTAAAATAATTGGAAATAGAGCAGCTTGTGGTTAGGAAGTTGATTATGTCATATTATTTAGCAGGTTGTTTAAAATGTGTATAATTGAGCTTAATCCTTGTAGTTTTTATGCTTCCCTCAGATACAAAGACTGTATTAGAATAAATTTATGTTGTGGTAGTGCCCAGAAGCCTCAGCCCTGTTGTGCTAGGCACTGAACAAACATTAGTAAATGTTACATAAACTCACACAATGCAGACTTTAAAACAAGAGTTACACTCTATTATTACACATCCTGGCTGAAATCCCAGTTGTGTTAAATCATGGCAGAAATCCATTAATTTCAGTGGGCATTGTAGGGAAATCCCCTTGACACAGGGGATTGACAGTGTTAGGACAAATATCTAGGTTAGATGATGATGTGTCAATATCTTTGAAATGTCCTTCTGCGATCATTTTTATGTGTGGCATAAAATTTTTCCAGTTGTGGTTAATACATATGGTTGTGACACAATTATGTACACGTTCATTGCTTTGAAAAAAATAATCGGTTACCTGATGTGGTGTCTATAATACAGGCATAAAATTGTAAAAGGTGTATAGGACCCCAAACCAAATTTCCTGATTTTACAGGAAATCTTATTCCTGAGCATTTCACCTGAAATAAGTTCAATTTTTTCCTGTGTTCTACTTTCTCCAAAATGTTGAGGGTAATGCTTAAAAAAAAACCACAAAACTTTGTATCCTACTGTTAAGTGGAGAAAAAAAGCCAACATGTTTTCATGTGTGGGGTTTGAGTTTATCAATGGGAATCTAAAGTGTTTAAGCCTAGTAATATGTAGCCCTCTGGCCAGATCCCACTCATGAATACAAATTGCAAGTTACCTTTTTTGAAGAAGCCTGAAGGGTTAAAACAATACAGTAAACTTCAGAAAGCTGTTCAGCTAATTAAATTGATCACTATTCAATTGCTTACATCTGGTGATTTATAGGGGTTTGTTTTTACTTTAGGCCCAGGTCAGCTAAGTCAGCTGGTGCAGCCGCTGTGTCTGGACTGCTCTGTTTGAATAAGAACTAAGTGACATTTGATACTGATGTGGTTTCTTACAGATCAGAATCAGAAAAGAAAGAAAGAAAAAGCAGATGGTGTCTGACAAATAACTATTGAATTTAAGCATATCATCTATTTCAATTTTGCATTAATGTTGACGTTACTTTTACACTGGCATGGCATTCTGTAGTTTAAGCATTTCACTGATCTAAAGAATGTATTTCTGTTTATTTTTTTTTACCTCATTAAGATTCTTTTTACCACAAGGTTGGAAGTATTAACTTACTTAATAAAGTTTTATACCGTCTTGCCTTACTTGTGATGAATACAAACTTGAGAATTTGTCTTAACATCACCTCTAGTCCTTTTCATGGAAACTGAACTAGTTTAGATGAACCTAAAATAATTCTTCTGCAGCTGTGCAAAGATTTTTGTTTTCCTCTGAGAGAATGAAAATCAGTTGCTGCTGGATTCGTTGTTCCATATCCATAGGTTACTAGCTTGGTTCTTTTGCCCAGGTGGTGAAACACGGAAAAAAAAACATATCTGTTTTCTGTACTATGACACATACAAGGGGGGAGGGGAAGATCCTAAAAGTTGTTTTCATACAACCAGTGCAGTTAAAGTTGGTCTGGTTGGGTGATAGCTTATTCTTATTCTAATTTCAATTACTTCTGTATGGTTTTGGGAGATTACTGAATATAGGTATGCCCAAGCTGAGATTTAATACCAATGGTATGATCCCTGTAAAGATTCATTAAGTACTTAAAGAACTATTTCAACCACATTAAAGTTTTACATTGACCAACAACTGTCAGTATGTAATAGTTAAAAACAATTGCTTGTTCTTTCTACATATGTTTGCATACGGCATTAGAGTGGTATTGCGTTGTTCCAGAAATAAAGCATTGTGCTCATTTAGCAAAGGTTTACTTTTCAGACTTCTTACGGGTTAAAAATTATTTCTATAGAAAGATGTTAAGTCTCATTTTACTAAAAAAGATATAAGTAAAGAAGAATAAGTATGCAGCAGTTGTCTGGCATAAAAATATTTGTAATAAACCAGTTTCATAAACTTGCAAATGTTTCTATCTAATGATAGGTTTTTTTGGAGGTAAAAAAAATGTATTCAGTTATTGGAGGGGTTGTATCAAACTGAGTTAATATGATACCTAAGTCAAGCGAAGGAAACGCAAAGGGAACAATTGGAATATAATTTTTATGCTCTTCAAAGAATAACTGCTTGAAATATACTTCTGATGACTTTCTGCAGTTTTCAACTTTAAAAATCAAAGGAGCTTGTGGAATCTTTCCAAAACAAACAACTGTTTCTTTGTTGAGTCTTTGTTCCCACTTCACTTAGCAGTGGAAAAGAGGTGGTTAGTCTTCTGAAACTTGATTATGTTTCCTATAAGATACATGTAAGTCCATTCATTACTGTCTGTGAAAAGCTAGCTGTTTTTTCCAAGGAGTCCTCAAGGAATGCTGTGAAAGTGGTGCCCTCCTTTCTGGCCAAAATCTTTACTGGTCAAGAAACTTTATTCTATGAAGTGGATAAAATTCTTCCAAGTACTTGTCAACTCAACAGTGGAGACTTAATTTTACCTGTTCTGCAAGAATTTTTTTGCCTTGCAGAAGGAATTGCGCTCATGGTATGTCTACAGTGAATGATACTGCAGGTATCTCCATACAGCGCTGAATGTCTGAATTCTTAATAGCAGTATAAACAAGCATGAGTGGATTATCATGTTAGTGTAGTTTCTATTTCTGGAGCTACCTCATTTCTAGCTATCTAATTGATATTTATCTAGCTTAGATATTTTCATACTGCTGAATTATGCAGGGTAAACATACCTGGAGCAATAGATGTTCCCAGTCTCATGGTCAAAGTCTTTTGGTAATATTAAACGTTGATGCCAACATCTCGTTTTGTATGGATGCCAACTGAGAGTTGAACACCATGGGAGAGAAAGGTATTGGGCAGGCACGCCCCCACCACTTCCCTGGAAAGACCATATATCTGTGTGAAGGAATATACAAGCAAATATACATGCAGGTAGGCTCATTATATGGCTGGAGATGCATCTAACATACTCATTGCACAGATAAAATGTGATGAATATGTATCATATCAGACTACATAGGAGAGCTGCTGAGCCTTCTGGGAATCTGAAAACTCCTATGAACTAAATGGCTGGTACTTTGAGCTAAATCTGTTCTGGAGGCCTTTGGCTGTGAAGCTGTCATGGTTTCCCTGACATTAATAGATGTAATACCTGCTGGGCAGAGCAAAGAGTAGGACTTATCTTCCCTATCCTAAATTCCTGAGAGTTCAACATGGTAAGGATGAGTTGGGAATTGTAGATCCTCTTCAGAATGAATAGAGAAAATGGCTCTTCCTGAAGTCTTTTATATAAGATAGTTAGATGACTTGTCCACTAAACCCCATCAAGGTATCTACTTTAAACTACTTTTTAGGTGTCTGAAATTAGGTTCTTTTTGAAATGTCTAGCAAATATACTTGGGCATTGCCTGTTTTACAATGATTGTTACTTGTAAAAGTCTGATAACATCTTTCAGCATGATTGACCATTTAAGTCAGTTATTTGAAACTGAAATGTCAGGCTTTCTTTTTGCCTGGACGCCCAGCCTTCCACTGTCTTCTGGGAGAGAAGGCAGAAAGAGAATAGCTTATTGAGGCAGAAAGAGAGAAGTTGAGCCATTTGCTTCCAGGGACTTCCAGCTCCCCAGTCAGAACAATTGCTGTAGCAGGCAGCCAGGTCACTCCAAGTGCTGGTCAACACCAGGTTTTGGAGAGGATACTAGATTTGCTAACTGATTACCACAAATACATAGAGTATGGATGCCATCCACAGTAATGTAGCTGTATTAATGTAGTCATACTTCCTATAGAACCTAAAATATGTTAGATGTTTCCTAATTTGCATTCCTGAAGTGCTTTTAAAATTGGTTAAATTGATGTAGAAATTGTTTTGAATCACAGAATGGATTGGTTTAGAAGGGACCTTAAAGATCATCTATTTCCAACCACCCTGCCATGGGCAGGGAGTCAGATTAGAAAATTCTGTACTTACAGGAGAATAAATGAGTTATTCTCCATTATTTCTGGATAGGTGGATCACTTTAGTGCCCATTTCTCTACCAGACACAGATTTCCTAATTCTAGGAAAACAAGCAAAATTCTCAAGTTGTTTCCCATTCTAATGGTATTCCTTAACCAAGATACACTAGTCCTGTCCTATTGATCATGAAAACCTGCTAGAATCCATGATATTGATACATGGGAAGAAAACCTTGCCTCTTAGGTCTGTCATGACTGTAAAGTTTTGAACCTAGTTTGAATCTAGATTCCTTACATTCACATTCTGAAGAGTGGAAGTGATTTTTTTACTTCAGATGTCCATCATATGTACTGGTACAAAGGTAGTATATACTAAAATCAAGTATGTTTCAGCACGACTGCTTTGGTTGCAAGCTAGTAATGTTCAAAAGCCTTACCAGAACCTTTTCATAGTGTCTCAGTAGTACAGATAAGCTCTTTCATGATTCCCTGGAGAGAAAAAAAACAAACAAAAAAACCCATGCAAGCACACAGGATATGTATGAGCTTATTGCAGTAGATTTGGTGCCTTCTCGAAGTACTGAAGAAGTCTTGGTTCCACTTTTGGGAAGAGATATTTAACCCACATAAGTAAAACAAACAAATGTTGTTCGAGTGTGACTTTTATCCTTCAACTTTGATTAATTTGAAACATGTAATGCTGTTACTACATACCAGAATCAGGGTATGATTTCATGCAAGGCTGAGGCTTTGTTCAGTGTTGTCATCTTTGTGTATGCATGCATAAGCATAATATATGCGATACAAAAAAGGCCTGTGGTCTACCATATGTTGTCGTGGTGTGTTAAGAGCTCAAGAAATGATTTAGATTAATAACAGATTACTTGGAATTAAATTGGGTTACATTCAGAATAATTGGGAACCTCCCAACAGTCAGCGATGAAGGGCATTTAAAGATGCTTTGGGTTGTGATTTTACCTAAGGGCAAAGCAGTGCAACTAAAGCTGAAGAAATTGATTGAAACTGAATAATATAAGTACACTGCCTTAATATGAAAGTCCTGTATGGCATTTAACTGCCAACTATCATTTGTCTACAGAGTCCAGTTAATACCTTCTGAAGATTTTTAGTTTATGGGATTTATGCTTTGTGAAGAAGTAAGAACACCCACTGGTTTGCAAATTCTACAACATTGTTTAAGATTTTGTTTAAGGATATACAGCTTCAATGGTAAACTCATGCTCCTTCACATGTGGAACTTAAAAAAATAATAAAAAATTAATTGTGAACATCATCCAGCATCATCAATGTACTGTATTTTGAGTGATTTGGAAAATGGAAGACAGCAGTCAGTGACTTAAGAGAGATGGACCAACTTCCAAGTATGAGAGTATTCTGCCTCTCCAAATAGATTTTATTGTTCTTATCAAAGTATAAGAACTAGAATAAATATTTTATAAAAGCATGTTTCTTATTACATACACCCAGGTTCTGCTGTGTAATAATCATCTCAGCAATAGGAACTTGAAAAGACATACATGCCAAAGTCTCTATTGTGTTGTGTGGTGCTTAGCTGTTGGCTGGGTTAAGCCACAACACATGTATAGGGAAATTCTAACATTAGGCTGGCATTAAATGAAATGTTTTAAATAATCAAGAGATTTTCCATCGTGATGAATAGATTTTTTTTTGATTTAAAAGCACTAATATATGTGGAGCAGGTGATTTAGATAGAAGTATTGTTGTAGCTTATGTTGTAAAAACTGATCATGTTAATCTAGAATGCAAATAGTTTTAGTAAGACAGAGTAGAATATACGAAGTTCGTGATGCAAAACAAAAGGAAGAATGATTCAACAGTATTTTTCAAATTTTACATTAATATTTAATAAGAGGCATGTAGAATATGCAACACTGTAGATTTTTTTGTTTGTTTGTTGTTTTTTTTTCTGCTACCTGGGAGGATTCTTCAAACCAATCTGCCCGGGAAGCCTTTAGGGCAGTTGGAACAAGGAACGAGGCTGTTCAGTTTTGGGTTCTAAGCTGATAAAAACATTGCCAGTATCTTGAAATGTGAGGTTTCTTGAAATGTGTGCACTTGTTTGTTAGGTACTAGACTGAATCCATGGGTTGGTTTTTGGTAGTCTTTCTACAGCATTCAGTTTTTAATACTTTTTTTGTTGGTATATGCTGAGTTTAAATGCTCTGAAGACACATGAAGTTTTATATACTGGATGCTTAAAAAGTAAATGTACCAAAAAAAAATAAAATAAAACAACAATATTGGTCAGGAGATAAAATGGGCCCAGAGAACTAGGAAGTAGACAGTCAGTTAACTGTAGGGGTCACAAGTTTTCATAGTAAGCAAAGTTTTTCCAACCTTAAATGTAGTTTTTTGATCAGCCACTCTAAAATGACTGATTATTCAATTTTTAATTTCAGGCCTTTGGTGTTCAAGGAGCACTTCTGAAAAGCAAAGCTAAAAGTCACTTGTTATATTGAAAAAGTGCCAGGTCATCATCTTTAAAGGGAAAATAAATCAGCAAAGTTATCTAAGTCAAGAACAAAGATTTGGAAAAAAAAATTTTGGTTGCTAAAAAAAAAGCAAAACACAAAAACAAGTTAAAAAAAAAAAAAAAAGGCGACAGGGAATGCCTAAAAAGTTTCTTCAGCTGCAGACTAGTGTTTGCTCTGAAAGGCTGGTTCTGCTTGTTGCTCATCTAATCCGTGCAGAGGCCGTGGTGAACTTATTGGAGAAGATCTGCAAGTTTAATATACTAGGTTGCATAAACAAGCTCTGAAGTTTTAAAGCTATATTATCTGAATACCCTAGCTTTATCTTTGTGTCTTACTATATTAGCTTCTTCCCTTTATCTTTCTTAGTTGCTCATTAATCATGATTTCAGTCATCAGTAAAATTTCCTCTATGTACAGCACACTTTGCTCCAGTTACAACATGGTTGTTGCCTGAGATTGGCCTTCAGTGAAGGCATACTTTTTTATAGTCCGTGTTTGCAGGATTATTTAGAATAAGAGTAGGAATGACAAATCTGACTCTCATCTTGCAGTAGGCTGGGAAAGGCAGCTGTATGTGGAATCCAGAAGAACACTATCTCAGTTCATATTTAGAAAGCTGCAGTCACAAGAAAGAAGTCTAGATGCAAGTCTTGAAAATGAAAGCTGGTGTTCTGTAGAAGTGGATGCCTTTCCCTTCTATGCTTGCCAGAGAAATTGGTATTGTGTGTTTATAAATCTTGCATATTGAACTGAAGTCTGGCTCCCAATATTAAGAAAATTTTGGTCAAATATTTTACATCCTTGTCATCTCTTCAGTTACCACTTTATTATGGGAAGGATTAAGATTTGGATGCTGCCTGGAAGAGTTTGTTTTGAAGAAGGATTGAAAAAAGGATAAAGGAATGCCAGACTGGGCTTCAGGCATAAGGCAACTTGGAGGAAGTCCCAAAAATGAGAGTGGTGGTAAACCATGTGTGACTTGGGCTGAAGTTGTGAGCAAAAAGCTAGAGCAAAGAAACTTACTGGAATTAGTTTTTGCAGTCTTTGACATTTGGTGTGGAGACTCAGAGGAAGTAAATGAAAGAATTTGAAAAGGAACCTGCCTTAGTCAGACCTGCAGACATGGAACCTAGATTTTTATGACAGCAATTAGATTGAATGATGGGAAAGGGAAGGAAGTATCTAGAAACCCAGAGTTTGTTGTAGCAGAAATATAAAGTACTGAGAGCCTAGACGAATGCTTTTGCAATGAGAATGGAAAAGAATGCAAATTTTATGAGCTATTTGCAGTGGAAAAACTGGCATGATTTTCTGATAAACAGCATTAAAGAAAAAGATGAATTAAAAAGAATAATGGATCTGAAATACAGAGAGCGCTATTCTTATGTGACAAAATGGAAGAACGGCAGGAAATTTTACCATGAAAAGTAGGAATGAACTGAGATGCCAAACATTAAGTACTAGGTTTATAGCATAGAGATGTGGTAGATGGTTATTGCAAGGAGGAGTGGTATGTGGTGACTCAGTGCCTTGAGTGAAATAGAAGTGGTCAAGAAGATCCCTCAACAGTTGAGATTTGGAGTAGACCTAGAAGGGCACCCAGTCTGAAGTGCCTAGGCTTCAGTCTGCACTCTATGAAAGGGAGAATAGTCTCTGAAAATAAAGGATAGATGTTTTTACTTAATGAGTCCATAAATCAGATCAAGAATGTGATTTATAACATTGGAGGGTGTTACATTGGGTTTAATCTAGGTCATACTTAGAGTTGTGTAAGATTTTAGCGTTAATTAACAATCATGGAGTGCAGCGAGTCTGCAATGGATGATTATTTCTGTTGTCAGCTCCTGCTGAAATAGCTGTGTTTTCATTGCTTTTGTTTACCTTCATTAAAATAAAGTCATGAGCTTATGTATTCATTTGGCTATCACATGCTAAGTAACATGGTTATTTTGGAAAGGCCAAGAAGTGGAATGGGAAGAGTCCGGTGTATCAAGAGAAGAGTTTGGAAGGAAACTTCCATTACGTACTGATATTTTGACTGGAATCAGGAGAGAATTGCTGTAAAGTATCAAGTGTTTGGAAGTTTGTATTTGCCTCTCTTCTCTTTTTGATGATGAAATCATCTCTGAATCCCAGAGTAAGTTTCGTTCTGCATCTTTCTCTACCCCTTTTCTCAGTTTGGTTTGGGAATTAGTTAACCTTTGGCAGGTTTACTAATTTACTAATTTCTGAGTTTTGGTTTTATACTATAAAGCTATGACCGTATACCAGAAAAAGCACAAAAAATAAGACCAGAGACTTGCTGACATCTGACCTGAAAGAACAATGACGGACAAGAAATGTGGAATGAAGGAGGCCTTCAGAAGGAAGACCTGCTTGCTTCAAGGAACATGTGGAGCCTGTGTGTCAAATGGGCAGCAGATTTGTAGACTTAAAAGTAGGACTGGAAGTGAGCCAGCTCCTGGCTCTATTTCTGGCATCATCATCTCAGAAATATTTCACGTGAAACCTTTTTTCACCATTTCTAACTGTTGCAAAGATTTTAAAAACTGAAGGGTCTTAATTCAATACAATTAATTGGATATCTGATGATGAGAGGTTTGTAGTCCCATTCACTCACATCAGGGATTTTTTGTAAGGGGAGTGTTAAGCTTGAAATTATGATATTTTAAGTAATGCAATTGTTCATTAAGTTCTGGCTAATTTTATTAGTCAACTGTGTAGAAATCAGAGGAAAAAATTAATCTTTTTTCTCTCTTTCTTCTTGTAGGAGAGTTACTGAGACTTTTTTTTGTGGTATGCGTTCCTTAAAGTTTTCCAACCTCATTGTAAAAGCCACAAAACATGAATCTTCCAGCACTTTCTAAGGAAGTTTATTACAATCTTGATCTTTCATCTTGACAAGATGAAGTAATAGAATATTATTTTTTATCTTTTGGTTAAGTTGTCTTCCACTCATTGTCTTCACATCATTGTTTCTTGTGAGAGCTCCAAAAGTCTGGAGGAGTTTGGGGTGGGGGGGGAAAAGTGCAAGAAGCAATAGATGTGACGGCAGTTGTATGACACCAGTGGGTGAATGGAAGGAAGACAGGTTGGAGCAACCACAAAGATTTAAAGAAATGTGAAAAAGGAGACTTTGTGCTGTAATGTAATGGAGACCACCCTGTACGTGCTCAGATGTGGACAGTCATGTCTGCTTTGCCTGTGCAAGCCAGCTCTAATTTGGACGCTGTGTAAACACGAGATCGTCAAACTAAACATCTATGAACCCCAGTGTCTTGGCTTCAGCAATGCTCAGAAATACATATCGAGCCCTAGCAGAACATTTTTTTTTTCTCCTTATATATACTCTTAATCTTTAACAAGAGACTCCAGCATGATTGCATTTGCATGTTCCTAAGGCAAATTTAATAGATCCTTTCAGCCAGGGATTAGTTGGGGGACAGGAGTTAGTCTTAGTCCAGAATTACAAAGGTGTTAAAACAGAGTTGTTTTACACCTAACAACTTTGGAAAACAGTCTGCACAGACACAGCTCTCCAAAATTGTCTTTCTAGACAATTGCAGTTTTACCAGTTTCCTCCACTTCCAGACTCATACACATGCTCCTTGTCAGGATCATGGTGTAGGATAAGAAGACAAAGAGATTCTCAAAACACAGCAGATCAAGATCTACCTTGAAGAAAGGTATGGTTGAGAAAGGAGTGCAGGAATATATATATATATATTTTTGTGCTGAGGTTTTGTTAAGAAACAAAAGATAGGGCTTCAGGTCTTAATGTATTTTAGAGTTGTAGCTTCCATCTTACAGAATCAGAGCAACTGAAATAGAAAATGTTGCATTTTGACAATCTTTATCATAAGATACTTAGTCATACTATCTCAGATCTTAAAAAATGTTTTTTTTTCAGCACATAAGAACTGTGTTGAAGTAGTGTTAACTAGATCCTTAGCAAAATGGATACAGCATTTGCTGTCCCACTTTTTATTTCCCTAGAGGCAAGGAAAGTACAAGTCAATATGTCAAATGTGTTGTAGCTGTTGTTTATATTGAATGAATCTTGAGATCATGATTGATAGGGCTGTTATAAATGTTTTGGCCTAGTGGTATGACTGAAGTCATGAATGCAGAGAGGAAAAGCTAGGGTTTCTCATATCCCTAATGAAAAACTGATATTCTGTCTTAAGATGCTATTCACGCGGACTTGTGTGAAAATAATTAAATCAGTCTGCCTTGCACTTATTTTTTTTTCTCCTGGAAGTTGGAGTGTAGACATTCAAATGGCAAGAGACATATATCCGAATTCATGCAGGTATGTTGGTGGTTTTGTCTGTATTCCTCAGTGCCCCTGCCTCTTTGTCTGAATCAGGAAAAGTTGTAAGGAAGTTGCAGCATGCTGTTGTTCCTTGTGCATATGAAGAAACTGATCTGACTGCCACAGGCACGCTTCCGTGAGAACTTGGTGCACTGGTTCGCTTGTTGGAGGGGGATTTCTGTCTGCTCTCATCTTCCCTTGAGGATGTGAAAAATGAAACCAGTGCACTATGTGCTGCTCCTTTTGTCTGAGCACAGTAGTTACAGCAACTGGAAATTTCACTGGTAATTTTTTGTAGGGTGAGCAAACATGTACATCATCATGACGAGACAGGAGGATGCTGTTTGATTGTGTTGTGACAATTAAGCGTGCTTGCATTTTCAAATATGTCTTTCTTGACTAATTTTGACATTTATTTGGCACTGATGAGGAAGCTGATACAAATTTTATTTGATTTTCTTAAATGATGTTGTGAAGAATCAAATTAGAATTAAATTCTCATTGGACCTTAAGGTAGAACTGCTTGGGATGTGTTCAGTGCTGGGTAACCTCCGAAGTGTGAATTAGGGTGTTTGAGTTTTTTTCAAGAGAAAACAGGCTGGGGCAATAAGATGTGAAGCACTTAGATAATTTGCATTTTTGTACCTTCTACTAGGCAGGGGGGTACAGTGGGGGCTCATTGGATGTTCACTGTGAGATAGATGAGAACTTTGATGTGTAGCTCTGTTTCAGTGAACAAAAGAAGTTAATTTTTCCTCGTGATATGACCTTGTCATCACTGAGAAGGAACTTTCCCTAAGACAAATAAGCTGTATTTTTTGTTTTGTTTTGTTTGTTTTTGTTGAAATCTGGCCTGTGTCAGATAATTTGCCAGTTAGTTTAAGTGCTAATCTGCAGGCTGTATAAGAGTTTTATTCAGTTCCATTAGGTCCAACTAAACTTTGTAATACAGCGGCTATTATCCTGCCAGCTGTAAGGAATTTCTGTTTTATGAAGCAATGCTGACACAAAGACAGCACTGTGTAAGCCATGTCTATAACTGAACACTTTCACACTGCAATTTAGGAGGCGTGCAGTTCAGGAAATTGCTGGCTTCTGCTGGAGCACACTTTTACTGCAAGGAAAATTTTATTCGTCACTCAAGTAATTGGCAGTTTTAATACCTTGTTAGTAATTACCTTATAAACAAACTAATGCATAAAGGCAGCTCTCTATGACCTGTTATCTACCTCACAGTGTCATTTGGCCAGTGGAACTGACACATGGTGGTGGTGTTTGTTGTTGTTTTTTATTAAAGTAATTTGTTTCCATTTATTATAAATACTTTCAGTTAAGAGTTAAAGAAAAAAAAAGCTAAAAGAAAAAAAAAAGGGTAGCTCTACCAGACAGCCTGAGGAATGAAACATGATACAAGGGCAGCATTGGAGGGGCTGCAAGATCACTTACCCATTCCCACATGTGGTCAGAAGGCCCATTAATCTAACTTATGGTTTAATTTTTGAGTCAGGATTTTTTGCCTTAAGTAGTAATCCCTCCCTTGCATATGTGAGGATTGTCCATGCTATCCTAAATGTGTGGCTTACTATTTGATCCAGAGCAATTATTTCCAATAAAGGCAAACACTTCCCAGAATCAATGTTTTTGTTGATAATTTAACCTGAAATTGCATTTTCCTGCGATCTCTCGAAGCTGGGGAGAGTGCCTAAATTTTGGTCATTCGTTATACTAGGTACAGAGCGTACTGCAGCCAGAACTGACTTGAACTTACAAGGTAACAAGGATCGTTTTGGGTTACATTCACTTAATTAATCATGATCACTTTTTCTCTATGTACCATTAACCCCAAATGAGTAACCGTGTTCATGTTGCTGATGTATGCATACAATTCTGCACATTATGCAACTGGAATGAAAAGCCTGGTAGTTGCTGTGTATGAACACAAAATAGGATTGCTGGAAAAAGTGTGTTTTATTGGAAGTAAAAGTAGGCGTGTTCCTTATAGTGGACCAGGATACCCATGTCTTTAAGTAGTTGCATTTTTTGTTGTGGAATTGGGTGTGATGCTTTGTTGAAGCCTGACCAGACGTGAAGTCCAGACCCTCTGTGAAGAGCAGTGAGAAGCACAAATTTTATTCTTTGCTAACACACTAGAAAATTTTGCAGGAAGAAATATTAGGTCTATTTGCAAAATTATAGAAGGTCTTTCGGGGGGTGAGGGGGCACGCTGTCATTCATCTCATCTAGCTCTATTTTTATGTAAATTCAGACATTTTCATGCTGAAGGAATTTTCAGAACAAAGGAGAATATATGGCTACTATGATGTTTGGTTAAAAAAAAAAAGTAATCTTATTTCATTGCAATATTGTGATATATTGTTCAGTGCAAATACCAGATATTTCTGCATAGTTCAGAAATAAATGATCATAAAGTTTCATGTCTTGTTTTAAAAGTTGTGAAATGCAGTAATTGGATTAAAGTACTTATTTACATCCAGTTCCCTGGGAATATATTTTAAGAACTATTGATGAACACATTTATTTATAGCATTCTGGTTTGGGATTTGGGATGACTAGAAATGAATGGTCTGCTTAGAGAACAACCAGGGAAATTAAATACTAACTTTTGTAAATGGTGCATAATTAACAAGTTTTACTCTCGAAATGACAAGAGACTTTCAACTACTGTCCTTAAATTTCAGGACCAGTAACAAGATTGCCAACATTTTGTCTGAACATCTGAAGCCATTTCAGAGTCTAGAAACTTTGGATTTGAGCAACAACAATATATCAGAGCTGAAGATAAATTCATTTCCTTCTTTACAGCTCAAGTATCTGTAAGTAAAACCTAGCATTGCATTTTTTCTTTTCAGGTTACTTTCAAAAAAAACTTGATGGAAGTTTTTGGCTGTATTTTGAGGCACTAAATATTTTTTAATTAGATACCCGCTAAATATTCCTACTTCCATGTACCGATCTTATTATTGGTTGCAAATTTGAATACATCGGTTGGTGCAATGAAGTGTTTTAGTCCATAGTGAAGGTTATTATCTTAAGATGAAACAAATAGTTGTGTCTGGAGAGAGAGAAATAATTATGTAGCAAAGTGAACTTAAGTTGTGGGGGTTGGTCAAGTCTTGAGTTACATGGGGTCTTATGTATGGACTTCTTTGAATATATGTTAATCCTTTCTATAGTAATGCAGCAAAGCCAAAGCTATGCTGAGAATAAAGTAATGGGGTTGCAACATAATATATTTTGGCAACA
Source organism: Stictonetta naevosa (assembly GCA_011074415.1). Lineage (NCBI taxonomy): Eukaryota > Metazoa > Chordata > Aves > Anseriformes > Anatidae > Stictonetta > Stictonetta naevosa. The sequence goes on along the minus strand of CM021697.1, from coordinate 32,830,348 downwards.
TGCTATCTTCTGCCGATAATACACTCCTGCAGAGTGGAGCAAAAATATTGGTGGTGAAATACTATTTGACTGTGGATTAAGTTGTCAGGAGCTCTGATTAATGACATTTAATTTATCATGGAATAGGTAGTGTAAGAGCTTTGTGTTTCACTACTAGGTATTAAAAAATTCTTAAATACCTGTAAATTTAACCTTCTAGACATTGTTTCAACAGGTACATTAACAGTAACCGAATAACCTCCATGGAGCCTGGTACCTTTGACAATTTGTCTACCACACTTCAAGTATTGAAACTGAACAGGAACAAAATTTCAGCAATCCCTCAAAAGATGTTTAAACTCTCCCATCTGCAGCACCTGTAAGTGCAACCTACAATTGGCTAATTGTTTTCAGATTTTCCAAAGCACTGGCAGTGCTTGAACTTTAGCCTTTAATTTAACCAGATGCAGAGTGAGACAGACACAGAAAACGTATTACTACAACCCTTGCTAACCACAGCTTTGTACTGAACAAAACTAGTCTTATATATTGGTGAGATGTGAATAGTCTTTGTGTTAAAATTATTTTTGCCTATTAAAAGAAAAAAGGTGAGACAAAATGGAGAAAGGGTAATAGCAGTATTTTTGTAAGAAAACATTGGAAAAATAGTAAGTGAAATAAACTTACTTCATTCACTACATCAGTCTGGTTGTATTTTTATAGAAACATTTAGAATTGTAGGATCATTTAGGTTGGAAAAGACCTTTAAGATCATCAAGTCCAACCATTATGGTTAAATGGAGGGAATTAATTTGCTTTCAGAAGGTAGGACAATAAGCAATATGCTGGAGCAAATAGACCTCCATCAATTTCCATTGATATAACGCTGTCTATAAATATTTTACTTAATAAATAACAGATAAAGCTATTGAATATGAAAGAGGCTTGGGAAACATCTTCTTCCATGTTTTGGAAAACCTGAGTGTAGTAAATTGACAAGAGGATGGGCTAGAACAGTGCTTACATTGTGAATAATTATTTTCCATATAAAATAGTCAAGAGTTGAAAATTACAAACTCTGTTAGTTTATAATTTATAGTAAGTTTGAAAGTAAAAGTTCTTGAGAACAGTGAAGTGTTAGGATGCTTGGCAAAACTGGGAACTGTGACTGCATTTGCTCCCAGGAAAGACACAGTCAAACTTTTTTTTTTTAAAGTTAAACTTTTGTTTTACTTAAGCTTCTGCAGAAGTGTGTGAAAATAGTCCTAAAAAGCTCATGATTTGTTAATGATCTCAGTAGATTTTTTGATCTTCAGATTCAACTGAAATTTTGGAAGTTCGTAATGTTCTTATTTACACAAGTTCTACTCATTCACAATTCAGTCAGTAGGCAGATCTACTTATGTCAGGTAGCTAATTTGCAATGCAGAAAAAGTATATTATCACCTGAAAGAGGTTTTCAGAGGAGGCGTGGGGAAGAACTGAAGGCTATTCTTACTGAATGTTCTTTTCAGCTTATGGACAGTCAGACAGAGGAGTAGGGTTTTATACTGGGGATTTGTTATCAAATAGAGTTTGTATATACATGAGAGGAAAGTTGAATTATTCCAAGACTGAGGCTCTGCAAAATACCTGTGTAACAATATAGTTGTATAATAAAATAACTGTATAGTAATTGTATAATGATAAGTATATAGAGAGAATTGTTGAGGTCTTTATATCCTGGAGGGAAGAAGAGGATTCTTCTTGGTTTGATGGGGTGCAGGTTGGTGGATCAAAGACTATCTTGAAGAGGCAAATCATCACTCACTGGTATATGAGGGCCTTTTCTTAGTATTGTACAGTCCTGGTTCTTCATATATCAATTGATGCTAAGAGAAAAAGAATCACAAAATAAAGCTGTTAATTTGGCAAAGAGTAGCTAGTTTAAAATTCATAATTACAAAAGTAGTTAATGTTGTTCTCTGTGATTGCACAGGGGTAGATTTCCTTTTTTCACATAGCTCAGATACCTTCTTGGGGTTGGTGCAGGTATTGTGGTTGAAAAGGACCAAAACCAAGAAAATGTTGTGAAGAGCAGGAAAATAGAAAATACAGAGTGCTACCCTCTCTGCAGCTAGTTCTCCAGCTAGTTATGACTTAAAACTAACTTGGGTACATTTATGTCCCAATCTCTGACTTAAAAGTGGTATGTGTATAGTGGTGGGAGGGTGAGTGCCAAAACCACTGAGAAAGAGGGAAGAAACTATCCATAACTAGTTGTGGAGAGAGAGGGAAGAACGATTGACTCCAGATTAAGAGAGAAAAATTGTGCAGCGTGGTTAATTCTGGGTAGGTTGGATTATTGATTTCAATTACAAGCCCAAATTTACAACTCTACTACTGGATAGACACCAGGAACTTACTTTCACTTTTGAGAACAGGATTAATCATGACATTCTACTTCTACAAGTATTCTTTATAGCTGAACATCAAGGACCTATCAAGAAATTGTCCTCAGTATCAGAAAAGTAGAACAGTATTAAAATAGTTAAACATAATGTATTACAGTAACATGTTCGATTTTTATTGCATCTCGTTTCTGTTGTTTTATGTGCAAGACATGTATTTAAATAAGGTTTGTTTCCAGGGAGGTAGGAAAGGTTGTTGGTATGCAGGTAAACTTACTCTGCTGTAACTGTAAAATTTACTGATGCAGGGAGCTGAATCGCAACAAAATTAAAAAAATAGATGGACTCACTTTCCAAGGACTTCCAGCTTTGAAGTCATTAAAACTACAGAGAAATGGTGTTACTAGGCTCATGGATGGTGCTTTCTGGGGATTAACCAACATGGAAGTCTTGTAAGTACCAACTTTCATAGATTGTGCTGATAACATATTAAGCAGAATAGCACATAAAGAACAGAATTGCTTGCTAAGATTTAAAGATGTTTTTGAAATAAAATGTTCTGGTGTGGTTTGAAAAGCAGCTAGTATTAATCACTACGCATGTAAAATAACATATTCTGAATGCATGCATACAACTCTAAATGTAAACAGAGGCTGCAGCTATCGAGCTGGTGTCATGAAGTCAGATGGGGACCCATGGCAAAGCACGCACAGCACTGAGTTTCTGAATCTTAGGACTTTTGTCTGTTTTTGTGTGTACAGGCAGCTGGACCATAACAACTTAACAGAGGTAACCAAAGGCTGGCTTTATGGCTTGCTGATGCTGCAGCAGCTCCATCTCAGCCAAAATGCCATCAGCAGGATCAGTCCTGATGCCTGGGAATTTTGCCAAAAACTCAGTGAGCTGTGAGTAGCTTTTATTCTATTCCAGTTTTGAAACCTGGGTGCATGCCAAAGCATGAGCTTCTTACCACTGATCTGTGAATTTTTCATAACAAAGTTTCCAAGGTGACAGCAACTTTTCTGTGTGTAAGACAGTTACGTTTTGTTGGAAGAAATTGAAGCCAACCATAACTGCTTCATTTCACTGTGGCAGTTGTATGAAAGCTGTAACACAGTCATTTTCAAATAAAAGAAATTCATCCTGCAGTAATTTGTGAATAATCAGAAATGCTACATAAGCTGTATGGTCAAAAATAGTGTAGTGGATTTTGTGGTAGTTGTAAGGGAAATAATGTTTTCCCTGCCTGAAAAAATCACCTGGGTTGAACTGAGTAATAAGTACTGCAACATAAACATTAAAGTCCATTTTTCCTTGAACTTCCAGAGATTTGACGTTCAATCACTTAGCAAGGTTAGATGATTCAAGCTTTGTTGGCTTAAGCGTGCTGGTTGGACTATATATTGGAAACAACAAAGTAAACTACATTGCTGATTGTGCCTTCCGGGGACTTTCCAGTCTACAGACTTTGTAAGTTGACAGACTTGATTTTTGATGTAAAACAAACAAACAAAAAAAATGAAAAAGAAACAAAAAACCCAGTGCACAAAAGTATTTTTTTGTGTGTGTGTGTGTTTTAATGAAAATATGCACAAAGTTTTTCTTAATTTTCCTAGATAAGAATATATTTTTCTTTCAGTGAGTTATCTTTTCAGAATAGTTGTGAAAGGGAAAACTTCTTTCTTTAAGGTTGTGCACAATGGATGCTGGTAATTATAAGACAAACTTCCTGTGGCATTATTAGGGTAAAGGCAAATTCAAAGGCAGCAGGCAGCACTGCTACCCACAGCGTTTGGGATCTGGGTCACAGTTGTGTCTTAATTGGATCAAAGTTTTCCATCGTGGTAGAATTAGGATGACTCAACTCAACATTGCTTATGTTGATGCTTACACTGATCAAGCAATTGTTTTAAGCATGTGATCATTTTTTTTTCTTTTTGAAATAGCATTTTTTAAAGGAGAATAAAGAAGTAAATTAATCTAAAAATATTCTGCTTCGTTAGGTTCTTCCAATTCTGTATCACCAAATCATCTGTTACCTAGATGAATAAAATAGTTACCTTTCCCTCTAGGCTTTGAAATAGTTAACATTCAGAGGTATATTCATTCCTTAGACATTTGGTGTATGCTATTTTTTTTTAAAGTATGTGATAAGAGATAAGTAAGAGATAAAGGTCATAAAAAGAGTAAGTCCACATTTACATGGTAGAAATTAGGTGGCAGACTACTCCTAGACTTGTTCTCCTCTAGCCCTACCCGGTTGATTCTTTGTTGAGACGTCATCTTTTCACAAATCTCTCTAATCTTCGTGCTTCATAGATAATTTAACTACTACTGTGGACATTACAGGATATAAAAATTATTGACTTATTAATAAATCTATATGTGTTCTCTGTGTGTTAAGGTTAAGAAATTATAAAAGGCGGCAAACGTGTTTTCATTCAAAGGGGCAACAGTTGATCCCTCCCTCTGATGTTCCTTCTGTGATAGTCCTGTATCTGAAAAACCTTGCAGGGGAATGTGGGTTTGTTTTCTGACAGTTCTCAAAACTTTGGTTTTGTGATCTTTCTAATTCTCAGTGGAAAAAGTCATAACTGATAGTTCTCAAAGTCTCTCAGTGGAAGAAAAAAAAAAAAGAAGAATGAAGTAGTTATGAAGTAGCTAATGGCTGGGGGGGGGGGGAGAGTGCTACCAGACAGCTATTTTAGAAACTGTTTTAAATAATACGCTTTAGAGCATACCTTGTTCTTCCTAATAGCTTTTGTGGTTTGTTTTCTCTCCCTACACCCTTTCCCTATAAATAGGGATCTGAAAAACAATGAAATATCATGGACTATTGAAGATATGAATGGTGCCTTCTCTGGTCTGGATAAACTTACAAAACTGTGAGTACTGCTACAACATTTTGTCTGATTCCTTAAAAAAAATATTAGCTTATATTAGCTTATATTATGCCTGTTTCAAGGGGCCAGTCCAACATGATGTTATATTTTCCATAGCTGAGATGATTTTTCTCCCTTACCATTTTGTTTGCTATAAAATGTTCCTTTCTATAAACAGAACTTTCAGACTTTTCAAGTCAAATTAATCTGAAATATACCTTCAGATTTTAAATGTTGTGCTATATATAGAAACCTTTTAGAAGAATGAGGGCTTCCTATAATATAGGAAGTGACAAGTATATTATCAAATATTACAGAGGCATAGTGACAGGAATAGTCTTTGATAAAGTAATTCAGCCTCCAATGGAAAAGGCTTCCATGCAGAAAAGATATTATTTGCAAATGCACATACACAAATAAAAAAAATATGCTTATGTGTATATACTTAAGTAATCCACATCACTGAATTCTATACTTTTAACATCTTTTAAAATCGTTGTAAGATTGATATGTTGACTCAAGTATAATAAATGGTATGTTTTAAAGGTGAGACATTTACCTGTGCTGGGGAAGATGGAATGGTGATTATTAGTCCAAGTTTAGAAACAAATGCCACAAATGCAATTGTTTAGCTCCAAAAATGCTCATATCTTTTTTACATTATATTCTTAATATTTTTCAGGATACTGCAAGGAAACAGGATTAGATCCATTACAAAGAAGGCATTTTCTGGCTTGGATGCACTTGAACACCTGTAAGTATTAGAAATTCACATTTAAGCCAACATTGGAAAAATGAATTTTCATACTAATTGAAACAAAAATAGGACTGACAAGCTTTACTCATGACTTTGAATGGAACACTCTTACCCTGGATGATGGAGTATTCTTCAGAGGGTTTTTCTAATTTGGAAATCTGCTGAATATGAGATTTGGTATTAATGCAGAAAGTGTTAAGTGTATTAAGCATGCTATAAAACTCTTCAATATTATTGCTTTGGCTTTTGAGCTTGGGAATCATTTGTATATCAGTAATGTAGCAAACTATTCCTGCAGTCTTCATGCTAAATACATTCAATTTAATAAATTACTCTTTCCTTCCCTAATTATTATTTTTTTTTTTGTAGAGATCTAAGTAACAATGCAATTATGTCAGTTCAAGGAAATGCATTCTCACAAATGAAGAAACTCAAAGAATTGTAAGTTTCTGTCTAAAAATGTCACCTCTATTAAATGTGTATATCCGTATAAATATATAAATAATAGCCTTGTGAGCTGTTGCCTGATGCAGGGATAAACTCTAATTTTAACTTGTCTGAAGGTGTCAAAGTTTTCTTACTCTTTACTTTTTAAGTGATGAGTGTATTTAAGTAAGATAGTGTAGGGTAGGAAATGTTCATTTTCTGCTACATTTGGTGTCTGGGATCCTGATTTTAAATTGGCTGATCTCTAATAGATATTAGGTAAGGGAGACTTTGATGTAATGTGCTGTAACATCAGCAATGCTGTCGCTGAGCTAAAGCTTACTGGACCAGTGAAATGAAGTAACGTAATTCTTTTGTAAAGACCTGGTTGTCAGTGCTTATAATTGGGTCCTTCTATCCTGTAGTAGCAAAGGGACAGATCTTCACAAAAGTTGTGAAGCGGTCAATGGGAAGAATGTATTTTTTTTTAGCGAGCTTTTTTTTTCCTCTCTTTTTCTCTTCATCGAGGCATTAGACTTTATAGCTGCATTTTGCTGAAGAGAAAAATTTAGTCATTGTTCCTGGTGTTTTGAGCACAGTTAATACTTCCTTATTTCTCCTCTATTCATATCAGTCTTCTGTAGTCAGTTCTGTTGTTCTGAGTTTCTCTATTGTGTAGTGCAGCAACAAACTGAAGAATAGCAAAAAAGATGTAGCTCTTATTATGAGTACTTGGAGCTTCTCACTTGTGTTCTCTAGTATTACTGTGTTGGGTGCAGTAGAGAGGGTATCAAGAAACCTTACGTATTTAGTTCATTTAAAGTTCAGTTTGACCCATATTCTGGCATAGCTGTCGAAAGCAGAACCCATGTTCCTACACATAGCCAGCCATTTTCTGCCTTTCCACTTCCTTAGTTTGGATCTGGTTGTATTACTTTATTAGTTTGCTGAACTCAGCCAGCCAATTGTAGGGCAATTGCTAGATTTGGCAAAAGAGAAGCTGTGGGAGCCCAGGACTGACAGGTTTTGATAGAGATGATTTGAAGAGTGGTCAGATGTGATGGAATGACAGGCTAAAACACTGCTCCAGGAGATGTAAGATGCTACAGGATACCGGTCCATGAACACGTCAGTGAAGTAACTACTCAGAAGTTGCTGTTTTTTCTCTACTTCTCCTGAAACATGGTGTCTACGTGGTGTCTACAGGTGTCTGTTTACTTTCCCAGAAGTAAAATTATTTAATAAAAATTCCCATCTAGTTGTTTTATTCTAAGGCCCCTAGAGTGTGAATCTGAAAACAATATGACACATATCCTGTGCATCAGGGTATCTAAAACTGCTGTGCTTTTGCTGCCTCCTAAGAATAACAAGAATGTCCTTAGAATTTCAATGAAAGATGACCTGTTTAGATGTGAAATGGTCAGCTTGCATCCCTGGATTTTTATCTCTCCATTGTTAGGATGAAAAGACAGCACAGGGCTTCTTGCTTTTCAAGAAAAATTTAAGAATTTTTATGCTAATTAGTTTACCATTTACCTTTAAAGCTATTTTTCTCACTGTATCCATAAATTACTTTTCCTTTTTCTCCAAGAGTAGGTAATATTGCAGACTTTGATAAGAGTTTCATTACTGACTGTTTTTTAATTAATTTTTTAAAAGGTGATTCGAAGTTTTCAGCCCAAACTGAAACTCTTCCTCCTTCACCTGTTGATTATATATATACACAGAATATACCTTTGGCTTATTCTTTTATTTTATTTTTTCCTTTGTGAATGTAGCTATTCACATAAGTTAGGTAAGCTGATTTTTACACTTGTTATTGCACCAATGACTATTCTTCATCACCCCACTCCTCTTTTTAACCATCCTTCCCCAAGGTAAATTTTGACTAAAATGGAAAATGAGGGAATTGTCTCAGATTTTTTTTGATGTTAGCTTTCAGAAAGCCTTCTGGACTGTTGTCCTAAGTGCCCATTCTGTGTCTTCCACTGCTGTTGGTAGTTTTGTACCTGAGACACTAGAAATATGCCTAATTGCCTGGAATCATGTACGTAGCAGAAACAAGGAGCTGAGGATAACATGTCTGCTTTGTAAAATACAGAAGTCCTGACAATACTGTCATCAGATTTGAACTAAATAGTATTGGTGTCTTTCTCTTATAATGTATGTATTTAGGTTGAAGCTTAGCTTTGTTACTGACTTGTGTTCATAAGGATCTGTTTAAAAGAAAAAAAGGCAAACTGTCTTTGAATGTAATTGCTTTTTCTTAGGCACTTAAACACATCGAGTCTCTTGTGTGACTGCCAGTTAAAATGGCTACCACAGTGGTTATCAGAGAACAACTTTCAGAGCTTTGTAAATGCCAGTTGTGCCCATCCTCAGCTGCTAAAAGGGAGAAGTATTTTTGCTGTCAGCCTTGATGGATTTGTCTGTGGTGAGTATATTCTCTACTCCTCATTTCATAGAAAAAAAAATTTACTGAATGAATTGATTTTTTTGTTGTGGTTTCTCTGATATGTTTTTATTTCACTAGTAAAATGGAAAGGGTTTAATATTTGTTAACATTTTCTTCTCTGTTCCCAAACTCTGTTGTAGAAAAAAAGTTTGTGGCTTTCTACAAGATGGGAACTGACATTTTTCTGATTTTTGTTTCATGTACAGCTTATATAGTACATAGCATAGCGTGCAAGCGAAAGCTCAACAGTTTGTGCTGGTAAACGTATATGCTTCTAGATTTAAAAGATTGATATTGTTTAAATAACTATCATTTTTAAGTGAGACATATTTTGGCAAACTTAAGATGCCGTTTGTGGTTTTGTTTATTTGTAAATTACTTTCATACTTCATCAGATTTGATGTTATTCAAAAGCTGAGAAAATTTGTAGTTAAAATAGCCATATTCTGACTTTTTTTGTGTGTGTGTGCTTGAAGTCTACTTTAAAAACGTTTGGGATCACCAAGCTGTTGCTTGTATTTCAACTGTATTTTGAAACATCCAGTTTCCACAGTTGTGCTATTAATGTTTTGTATTTCAGTATGCCAGATAATGAATGCTAGTAAAATATTCTCACGTTACAGCGTGAGAATTTGAGGTGATAGCATTTGCCTTAAAATAACATTTCTCTTCATGTGTTTAGTAGCATTCATTATCACCTTGATGTACGTGAGGGAGAATAGTGAACATACAGTAGGAGTTCAGAGCAAAGATGCAAGTGTATTTCAGTACTCTGATACATTAAGTGAGAACTTGGAAAATCACAGGAAATTGAAAGCTAACAGGATGTCATATTTTTTTGTTGTGCACATTTGATTTTTCTCTTAATAAAGCAATTCAAACTTTATATTCTTCGGAGACAACAATTATCATATTTGTCTTCTCAATAACTTTCATTTTGTTGCAAACCGGATTGCTTAATTTTTACTATTTCTTATCATCCTGTTTTCAGTGGCAAAGCAGGCACAGAATATAAAATAATACATAAAAAAAATTATCCCTTCATGTTAGCAGTCAAATGTTTTAATATATTCATGTTAAATAATGAGTAGATGGTGCATAATTTAGCTAGTGATGAAAAGTAAAAGCTGACATAGTGAAGGAAATTACTGATTGTTCGATAGCTAATAAAGTATATATGAATAATATATCATTATTTATGAGAAACTCAGTCAATATATTCAGTTGGGGGATTTAAATATATATCTCTTATTTGTTAAACCACAGGGGACAGCGATCTTTATTTTAGCTGCTGAATGCCATTTGTAATGAATTAATTTTAAAACATTTAAAATGTGTTGACAAAAAGGGATATATTAAGAGTAAGTAGATACATTTAACACACAAAGTAACTGTGATACAGAAGTAACTAGAATCTCTTAATGAAATCCGTGGTGTTTCACTGCTTATTAAATCTTTAAAAATGTGCTATCATTGGACCATTGAATGTACATGCATACCTTGCCTTGTAAGTTTAAAATGACCTTTGCTTTTATAGAATTTTCAGGAGGAATAGATTTTGCCTTATCTGAAACTAAAATAATCTATTATGTATTATTTGTGTAAGTGTATAAATCCTTCAAATCAAAAGTTACACTTTCGAAAACAGGAGACAGGAGGGAGTCATCCTGTATTTGTTAAAGGAAGGCACATGTTAGACAAGATTCTGTGAAGCTAAAAAATAAGAAGTCCATATAATTTATGATTCCTAAAAGCATTTATTTCAAGCTGAAACAAATCATGAAACATTTCTGTACCAAAGATAACTGTTGAAGAAAAGTAGAAGAGATGCTTTTGTGACCCGAATTAATTACTTCAGTTTAGCATAATGTTGCTAAAAGAGTATAACCTAGGTGAGGAATAAAGTGGCTTCTATAGAGTAAGAAATATATTCCTCAAAAGCAAAAGAGTGTGTGTGTGTGTGTGTGTGTGCATATGTATGTTTGGGATACATCTGTGTATCTATGTGTTTGTGTGATACATGTACTCAAATAAACACTGTCCTGAAAAAGACAGGTTTGCTGGTTTTATCCTGAGATGTTCTTTTGTATTCTGTAATATCTGTTTATTTGAGTGACTTTCCCACTGCTTCCTCCAAATGATTGCCACATTAAAAAATGTTGTTACTCTGTTGGCAATATAACTGAAACAGAGTGAAATATGTCCTGCTGTTGTTTCACGTGGCTCATTTAGGTATATACTGTGTTTTCTTAGTTATCTTTGAGCAAAGTCAATGCAAGTGTCAACTGTTTTTGCAAACGCTATAATCGGTCTTGGAGGACTTAATGCACGGATATGAAGGAGGTAAAACTAAGTGGCCTGAGTTTGGATTCAGGAAGGCTTTTCCTTCAGTACATGCAAAGTTTGGGCTTGAGCCTTTGTTGGTAGGTAGGAGACATCATGAGAGCTGGGAATACTCTAAGCCTTCTGTTTCTGGAAGACCAAGCATTTAATTGCCTATGCCTTTTGTACACGCAGTCTACATGCATTTGACAAAATAACTAGTTCAGAAGGCGACTAACCGTGTGAAGTAACAGCCTTGTTAGGGTAACTTACAGTGAAAGGACCTCCAGAAAATAACCACTTGATATTTTTGTGTGGTGTCTTCTTAAGGGATTCGGCATTGCTGCATTTGCAAGGTGTACCAAACAGCTGCAAATAATTTGAAAAATTGCTTTTTTACATGATTTTTTTTAGTGTATGGGTTTTGGGAAAACCCTGGACTTTAACTTGCTGTTTCTGATAGCCGAAGAATTATGCTTGCAATAAAGAAAAAATCATAGCGACCTCAGGTGTTGTAAAGATGAAGGGTAGGCTTCATGACTGACATTTCAAATAGTTCTTACAGATGTCAAGGGGTAGTTCTTTTCAGTGCTTCTGTTGAAAAAACTGTACATGCAGTCTGCTTTTAAATGTGCTTTCTCTTCAATAAGAGATGACTTGGCACAAAAAAAACATAAATATGGCATCTTTAAATGCCCTAAGGCTGACAAAACTTAAAATGAAAGCATTGTGTATCCATTTTATAAATACTTATTTGACTCTTCTCTCAAACATATAAAAACAAGTCTTACAAACTCTTTCTAAAAGGAGTCCTCAGGGCCCACATATATTTTTCTCTTCCTCAGTATTACTTTTTGTTTTTCTCCATTCTCCCCTCTGTGCAGATGATTTTCCTAAGCCACAGATAACTGTCCAGCCAGAAACCCAGTCAGCAATTAAAGGCTCCAATTTGAGTTTTGTATGTTCGGCAGCCAGCAGCAGTGATTCCCCAATGACTTTTGCGTGGAAGAAAGACAATGAATTACTGCATGATGCTGAAATGGAGAATTATGCACACCTCCGGGCACAGGGTGGTGAAGTGATGGAGTATACTACCATCCTTCGGCTACGCAATGTTGAATTCAGCAATGAAGGGAAATACCAGTGTGTTATTTCAAATCACTTTGGTTCATCCTACTCTGTTAAAGCCAAACTTACAGTAAACAGTAAGTATGTTACTTTTTGCTTGTGGATTTGAAGTATAATCATTTTAATCAAGATATGTAAACATATTTCTTTCCATTCTCATCATCTGCATCTTTTAGAAGATCCCTTAATAAGCTGAGATTTCTTCTCGAAATATATCTGGTTCCAAGATCACCGTCCAGTTTTACATCTGGCCCCACTGTGCTGAACTAGTACAGCGAAAAAACAAATAAACCGAATTTTTAGTATATGTGACAAAGTCTGTGCAACACAATGGGAAAACACTAATCTAAATACTAATCTTTTCTTCACAGGGAGTAAGTCTATACTGTTTAAAGACAGATTCTGTGGCAAGATCAGGAAGGAATCAGCAGAAATTAGATTTTGATCTTGGTAGTCTTGCAGACTTCACATCTCCCTCCTTTTCTGTTAGCTGTCTATTGATAAATTCAGGTTGTATGGGTTTAGTGCATTTTTAAGCCTAAGAAGAGTGTTAAAATAATGAATACGCTGTGCTAAAAAATAAATCTGTCTTTCATATATGATTTATTATTCATTTTGGTATCACTAATTTTCCTTTAGTGCTGCCTTCGTTTACGAAGATTCCCATGGACTTAACCATTCGTGCTGGTGCAATGGCACGTTTGGAATGTGCTGCAGTTGGGCATCCTGTCCCCCAGATTGCTTGGCAGAAAGATGGTGGAACAGATTTTCCTGCAGCACGCAAGAGGCGTATGCATGTCATGCCTGAAGATGACGTGTTCTTTATTGTTGATGCGAAAATCGAGGATACAGGTGTTTATAGCTGTACAGCTCAAAACACTGCTGGAAGCATTTCAGCTAATGCAACGTTGACAGTACTAGGTAAAAAATGGGCAATCCTTAATGACATAAATCTTGAAGATCAGAACTATTGCTGAGCAGTTTTAAAATCATATGCTGACTAAAAATAGCATTATTTTCAAAGTGCTGAATAGTAACTATAATCTTCTGAAATACTATATATTGACACATAATTATAGATTAGAAATATGTATTCCAGTACACAATCACTATTATAATGCACGGTAATAAAGGATAGTTATGCTTCATTTCTCAGGTGTAGATGAAACAACTTCTAATATATAGAAAAAGAAAAATGGGCTGATGTTTTTCCTCAGAGATAGGAGATATTTTAAACTTCTAATTTCCTTATGTTTTGTTAACCATCTTTAACCTATTTCTTTACACTCTGAAGTGTGTGTGATTCGGCCTTTTATCTTTGTAAGGAAAGCAAGCATCTAAATCTGATCAACTAACAAGCAAACTGCAGACTCTTAGTTCAAATTCCTTGAAAGTGTTTTCTCTGAGAACGACAGTAAGCTTCATTAGGCCTTACTGATGCATTTAATTTAGCTTTTCCTCTTGAGCTGTGAAGGAAAGGGGCATATTCCCATTCTTTCAAGGTCATATAAAGCCTATTATTTCTTTTCAGAAACACCATCATTTTTGCGGCCTTTGCTGGATCGAACTGTAACAAAAGGTGAAACTGCAGTCTTGCAGTGTATTGCTGGTGGTAGCCCTCCACCCCGACTGAACTGGACTAAGGATGACAGCCCTCTCGTGGTAACAGAGAGACATTTCTTTGCTGCAAGCAATCAGTTACTGATTATTGTAGATACAGATGTAGAAGATGCTGGGAAATACACTTGTGAAATGTCTAATACACTTGGAACAGAACGAGGCAACATTCGTCTTAATGTAATTCCTACTCCCACCTGTGATTCTCCTCAAAACATTGCTCCATCACTTGATGATGATGGATGGGCCACAGTTGGCATTGTGATCATAGCTGTGGTTTGCTGTGTGGTGGGCACTTCCTTGGTGTGGGTGGTCATCATCTACCACACCAGAAGGAGAAATGAAGATTGCAGCATCACAAATACAGGTGTGTAAACTGAAGGTTAGCCTTGGAAGAAAAAAAAAAAAATGTTTGTGGTTACTTTCCAGTGATTATTTTGTAGGAACACTTACGTGCTTTTACTCGTTCAGAAGAGCTTGTTACTTTCAGCACTGTGCTGATAAATTTAAAAACGCTCTACAAACCCTGAAGTTTGCTGATGGCTTTTGTGCATGTTTTGTTTCACCACAGATGAAACAAATTTGCCTGCTGACATTCCAAGTTACCTGTCATCCCAGGGCACACTGGCTGAAAGGCAAGATGGATATGGTTCATCTGAAAATGGCAGTCATCATCAGTTTCTCACATCTTCTGTGGGAGGGTATTTCTTACAGCAGAGGGACAGTAATGGTAGGTATGAAATGTTAAGCAGATTTTCCAGCTCACTTGAGTAGCTACTGTTTGGCTATTGTCTTTCTAACTTACTGAAGTAGCACTAGTGAAACATCTTCACTGAAGTTGAAGAGAGGGCATAAGATTTATTGCATGTGATTGCATTAACAGGCTAATAACAGAAACTTGGTTCTGTTCATCTAAATGACACTATGGCTTTGCTTAAATCCTTTTCTCTAGTCTCAAGGATAACTTTAAACTGATGATCACATTTCCAAAACAAGAGTGCCCAAAAACAATTGTGTGTCTTACTCTGTTGTATCTTGAAAAGGGTGCTTGTAATGCAATGTAGAGATGGGTGCTAATACCAGCGTAACTTTAGTATAATATAACTTATAAAGTTTCCTGTTAGAAAAGTTGTTAGGTTCAAAGTCAATAAACAATTTAAGGTGAGTGCAGATTTAAAGCTGCAGTATTTTTACATATTTGGCCCCTAAGAATCCAAAACATACCTCAGTTTGGGAGGAAAATACATCTTACTGGGAAGGAGTTAGGAATGGAGATGCTGTCAGCAGCTGGGGCTGATGTCAGTGGACCAGTGGTGAGAAAGTCCTGCAGTTGTGAGGTAGTGAGAGGAGCTGCCTCTTTGCAGAGCAAGGACCATGGAGCAAGTCCATAGCTTTCAGGTGCTACTGAGCTGAAACAAGATTTGAGCAAACAGTGACTCCCTCTGACTCTTCCACCCATAAATTTCTCATTACCTCTCTCTGCTCCAAAAGGAGCAGTGCACTCTGTTATGCAACAGAAAATGAGCCTGGCTTCCAGTGCTTTAGAGGAAGCAAGTCCTTGGTTCTGATCATATAATGAAGCAAAGTGTGACACGTTCTCAGTCAAGCTAATTAATTGAATGCTTTCTAGAATTAGCCTTTTCATCAAAAGGTTAGGTTAAGCTTAAGCAAGCTCTAAATATACTGTGACATTTAATTGAAAAGATGAGGTTTTTAGCAGAATTTACTCAAATAAGCATACATTGAAGCTTAATAGAAGACTATACGCTGACATGTTGATTATATTTTTAAGGTATTTGCCACCTAGATAACAGCAGTGAAACAGACATGGAGGGTGTTGCAGATCCATTCCTATGCCACTATCTGGGGACTTCAGGGACTTTGTATTTAAAAGGAAACACATATGGTTCTGAGGCCTTTGAAGCCTGCAGCACAAGTAAGTTGGAAAAAAAAAAAAATTCTAATTCAATTTTATGCGATGATAAATCTATATAAAAATAATTTGTCATCTTTAGGTTGCAGCCCTGACCAAAGAACAGTAAGCCTGGACCAATATGAGTCTGGATATTTAAAGAAAAAGGAATGTTATCAATACTCGCCTCCACTGGAAGATCCCTTTGACCAATGTGTTGGCATTGTTGGAATGCAGGCTACAAGTAGCAAATTAATTACCTCCATTTATACTCAAAATGAAGGAACTGGACTAAAAAGCAGAAGTCTTAACTCAGACAAATTTGATTTAAACAGAAGTTTGGAACCCTCATCTATGATCAGTAACAGCACTTTCATGGGTATGTTTCTTGCTGTTTTTACTCAAGCTGTTGGTGTCCTTATTGTCTGCTGTTCCCTATTTGCAACACTAAGCAAATCTGATTTCTCAGCTTTTTGTTTCCCCATCCTACAAAAAGTAACTCTTTAATAGTGCTTTGCTCATATAGCTAGTGTTGTGAAAAAATGGTTTTGTTCAATGTTGTGTGGGTTTCTTTCAGCAGGTGTCAGCGAATTCGGTAAGATAGTACAGCATGTGGAATACAAGTACTATTGAAAGGAGGAGAGGAGAGATGGGAAGTAGCTGAGGAAAGGCAGTTGGAGAGTTGTACCTGACGTTTTGCATGTGTTCTTGTGTCCTCCCCCCTTCCTCCCCAAGTAATTTATGATACAGCAGTGTCTATTTTTAAGGCATGCCAAACACGATGAGATACAGAGCTGTGTATGTATAAGCTATATCTCCATGGCAGTGCACCAGGACAGTTGGATGCTCCCAAACTGGGTGTGCCTTCTGGATCGGACTGGGAGTTAGGCAGGATATGGGCCCTCTCCTGTGTTACAGAGAGCTGAATAAGCTTGGGGCTTATTCAGAAGCAGAATTGACCTGCATCAGAGTCCTCAGATACACGGACTTGTACCACAGACGTGGTAGCCCAGTGAGGTGATTCACCCCTGGGTGTAACTGTGAGCCCTCTTCTAAGGAGCATTAGGTACAGCAAAGTGAACATTTGAAGCTTGGGAAGAGAAAAGTGATTGCAGTAAAACTGTGTAATGAGCAGATTTTAGATTACCAGAAGATCTTAATAGCTCACGTTTACACATCTCTTCAGCAGTGTGATTTTTATCTTAATGTAGCTGGCAGATTTCCATAAATGCTAGGGTTCTTAAGTACATCTCAAACTTCAGGCATACCAGAAGTTTTGCCTACCAGGCAAAAGGTGCACAGGAGAGCTGGGGCAGGTGAGGAGACTGACTACTGTATGAGGATATATTGTAACGCTGTCAGCCACAACAATTTACTCTTCAAAGTAAGGCACTGTAGAAAAATGCTCTGTCCACCCCTCCTGTCTCTTCTTTTTTCTTGGTGTGAATGACAGAAGAGTTCCTGAAGGGGAAAACGGTTGCTTTAATTTTGAAGCTCACTATTTTTTTGGGGTTGGTTTGGTTTATTTAAAATGCATATAAACACACGTACTGCTTTCATGCCTGTGATATCTGAGTGCCAAGTGCACTCAGATACTGTCGACTCTTTCCTGGCTTGTGTGTCAGCAGACTTGTTCAGGGCCTGGATCTTCCTGCTGAGGCGAGGGAACCTGTGGGAATGTGTATCACTGGGCTCTTTGTTCTCCAGGGGTAGGGAGGGAGGTAGAAGTTCTGAAGCTGTACCCCTTCAAAAGCCAGATGTTCAGAACATAAAACATTGCAGATGCCACAACATCTGGCAGGGGCCCTGGGACTGCACACAGCCTCCTGGCTGCCTGCCACTATTGCAGTGGTAGGACTGTGCAGATAGGGCTTTACAACACGTCTCCTGCAGAAAGAAAGTGGCTCTGCTGTGTGAGGATACAGCTTTGAGGGTTCATACTCCCCTTTCTGCCCTAAAAACCTATGGAGAGTTACTTGTCAGTTCTCTGAGCTACTACCAACCCAAGTTGCATTATTGTTGTCTTGGACATTCATTATTAAAACTCCTCACTCAAAAGAGCCTGTGGTTAGATCTTGGAGATGGGTGTGGAAGAGGTCTTGATACTTTTCTTGCCTTTAGTTTTGGAGTTGCTTCTTCAGCATCAATGTCTTCAAATCCAGCCCCCTTTTTTGCCCCTACAGTCACAATGAAGAAGGGCACTTGGCATTAACATCACTGCTGATGTGTGAGACAGAAAGTTCACAGCTTGGATTTTTTTTTTTTTTTTTTTTTTTTAAGACAGCCAGTTCATCTGTAGCTTTGGTGCTGAGTCCCTGCCTTTTATATTGTGTTAGGAGCAAAATAGCTTTGCAAATCATTGATACAAGTATGGATCTTGTCCAAATCCTTTTTTAGTAACATCTCAAATTACAATTTTAGTTTAAACTTTTGCTTTTAGCAAAAAGGCAAAACTAGAAGTATGGCTTCAAAAATGAGCCTGTGACACATTCTTCTCAGAAAGTAAGTATTTTAAGTATCAGAGATACTATGCTTTGTGTCAGCTGTATCAGGGCATCAGAGAAAGCCCTTCTTGTGGAGGTGTTAACACTAGCACCTTACCAGTAGTGGAGAGTGAGGGGAACACCGATTATTTTCTGGCTAGTGAATACAGATATTTATAAATAGACATTCAACTGAAATGCCACATTCTCCTTTGGTTTATATCTGTTCTAGCCAGTTGCAGGCAGAGAAATGAAGAGGTGTGAATGAAAGCATAGTTTGGCTGACAGGACCTTTAGGAGATGTTAGCCAGAAGAAAGACTGTTATAGCATTCAGATTGCATGGTGGTGGGTGTTGAATGACCATAGTCTAATTATTCTTTTAATTTGTGCTGAACTGCATTGCAGATTTCATGTGTCATTGGTTCACTGAAGAACAGGACAGAGCGACTGTTCTGACTTAGAACAGTTCTGCATTAGAACAGGTCTTGTGATTTGTTTATAGTTTGGTCTCTGCCCTTCCCCAAAGAAAACAGGCATGGGAGTAGTCGTGAAAAAAAAAAAGTAATGAAGTTATGTCGTGTGTGGCTGTCAAGTCATTTATTTTGGAAATGTTGGCAGAATGTATGGCAGAATCTTGCCATATAGGTATGATCACATTTAAGTTTTCTTTTAACAGGAAGAATAACAGTTACATAAGGAATAATAGTTACATAAAATCTCACCTTTGTGAACCTTTGCTTGTGTCAGTCCTTGGCTTTCATTCTAATGTGAAGCCCTCAGTGAAACACATCTGTCTGCATCAATATTTCTGTACTTACACATTTGCTATCTTTCAGGAACATTTGGAAAGCCTTTATGGAGGCCTCAGCTGGACTCTCTTTCAAGTCATAGACAGCCAGCAAGTTGCCAACCAAAAACCTCCCATAATAATCCTCATGCCTCATTGGACTTTGATTCAGAGGCAGATGAAGATGGAAAGGAAAGGACAGTTTCTAGAGGAGAAAATAGCATTTATACTTACAAACAATCCTTTGAAAACTTCAGGACTTCTACTTTTCAATCCTGTGATTTGGATACATAGCTCCTTTTGGACCTGCCATTGATTTCTGGAACCAAAGTAATACTTTGACATACTACTACCTCAGTGTGGAATTTTATTTAAAAAGGGAGTAAGAAAAGGAAGAAGGGAAGAAAGAAACCACATGATGCTATGAACTCAGAACAAATACATGCATTTTTATTCAAATAAAACAAAATTGCCAAAATGCTCTAAGTTTTTATACAGGGAAAGCATTCCTTATAAAAATACTATATTTCTAATTATTTTATAGCTTTGTTTTATGCAAATAATATCTTGTAAATTAATGGTGTAAATAATACAGCATATGTATTTCTATGTCAGACTTCATTTTACTGAAATGAGTAGTAAACATTCTAATTTTGTACTGTTACTTGTACCTTTTTTATAAATGGAAACTCCATGCTGTTTGCAGGTATCATGCATCTTATTTGCACATTACTTTTAATAAACTATGCTGCCATGTGGTCTCTGACCCACATTACTGTATGAAGAATGAGAAGTGTGAATTGTGTTTGTAGATAGAGAAAAGGAGTATTGCATCTGTAGGTGCGTTCTGTTGCATGTTTTCACCTTGATTTGCCTGAAACTTGTGTTTCTGGATTTACTGTGTTAAATGTGTTCTTCTAAGAGTGGGTGTGGTCCTGCCACAACTACTGGTGGTTGGTAAGATAGCTTCAATCTATTTGTGCCAAAATAAATACACAAATCTTCCACTTTCTGCATTCCCACAATCAACTGTGTATGCACACATTCTCAGTTTTCATGCCCACAAGACTGTAACACTGTCTGCCTGTGCCTGCAACTAGTGTGCATGCATCTGGTGGAAGATAAGCAAAAGGATATCCATATCAAGCGACTTAGGAAAAAAAAAAAAAGTACTGGAAATCTGCCTAGTACCATCACTGTTTTCTAAGTGGTGTACTGTTAAATGTTTGCCAAATATGCAGTGCATGTCTGTCTTTGCTTTCCCATACCTTTTCTCCCTATTTTTTGCTTCTGCAACTACTTCTATGCCCAATATGAAAAGGTAATCCAAGTACAAGATAATGTTTTCTTTGGTTTAACTCATGCTTCTGTTCCTTTTTCAGCAGCCCTTTTCAGGTTATGGATGAGATCTGTGCTTCGTACAATTGCTCAGTCAAGTTGAGCAATTGTAAATTGTTGCTGGATTAAATTTGCAGTAATGAACCCAATGCTTTTAACTCTATGAAGTCAGAGAGGTTGCTTACTCTAAGATGGTAATTAAAACTAAGTGAAAACACTCTATTTTGGATTTCTATTTACAGATGCCTACTATTTAAAAAAGCTGTGAATCCAGTTGTCATCACTGCATTAAAACAGCGAGACTCCAAAATGGTTAATATTACAGGACACTGGCTTTTTAAATCTGTATACTTTGAAGGTGCAAACTTACATGGTTGCCAAATCACTTCTTTTAAACTAAATTAAAAGCAGCTGTTAGAGGAGGCCATCACAGACATGGCTAAAGCTAGAGCAAAGGTTTCACTGCCTAGTGTAGCTGAGCTAAGGGCTTTTTGTTGTTTGCAGCCAGAAACCTGGTACCCAGATTGCAATGCAATTTTCCTTTAATTTAGGCGCCAGCATTAGAGACAGGAAGTTAATCCATCCTTAGTCACTGGTGGTCTAAGTGGAGAGAATGGATTTTGCGTGCCTTAGTTTATCATATTGCCAGATTTTCTGACTCTTATTGTTAATTTGTCTTCATTGCTGCCAGATGTGCTGATGTGGTGACAGACGTTGATATGGGTATTTGATTATAATTAAGTGCATTTTGAAAGAGATTAATTTTTCCTGAGTTAAGCACAAAGCAATAAGTCAATAAGGCAAGAAATCTTAAATTTGATTCAGTCAGTAACTCAAGATCATTTCTTTCCACCACTGATCCCAGTTTTTTTTTTTTTTTTTTTTTTTTTAAGGGGAGGAGAGCTGGAGGGGTGCGTGATTGCTTTGCTTTTTGACATATCTAAAAATAAAAAAGTTTTAAAAAGTAAGTACATCTTTCATTCCAGAATTAAATGTTTATACTTATGACTCCATGTTAAAGGCCCATCGTGAAAAACAAGCTTTAAGTTTGTTTTCTGTAGCCAGGGTAAGGTTGGGAACGGAGACAGTGTCACTTATTTATGCCTCTTTCATCTTCCCCCGTAAATACTTTATTTTTGGACCTACTGTTGGGGAGTATAAAGATCCTAATCTTCCAGGGACGTGGATCCCTGTACTCAAGTAGAGAGAGGTTCAGGGTCAATGCCTGAATTTTAGACCCTTCCCATCAGGTTTCTTTTAGCAGCCTAAAAATACAAATGACTGCAATTTTATTTGATGCCTTAAATACTCAGGAATGAATGCTCATAAGTCCTTTTGCTAGTCTGAGTTTTCATGTTTATTGTGCTTAAATACAATGGTAATTGTAAACTGCAAGATAGCTGTGGTGACTTACTAGTTCTTTTAAAAAAACTGTTGATATAACCAAACATCTGTTTTTAAAAACTTGCAAGTGTTACCTTCATTCTCTTTCCTCTGAAGATCCAGAGGTTAGGGAGCTGGTAGATTGATATTTGTTTACACAGCTGAAAGCTAAATCATAAGCTGATGTGATGGGAAAATAAATTGCAGCCAGCACTGAATAAAGCTTATACTGAATCTTAGAAGAGCCTTAGAATGAGAAACAAGTGTTGCTGAATGACAGAGCAGACATTTTGCAGCCTTCTGACCAGCAGCAACTGAAATTTTGTCATAGGCACACATAATACTTGTAAAATGCTCTTTAGAGGTAGTATGCTCTTAATGCATTACACAACAAAATGTTCTACCCAATAAACTCATAAAAAGAATTGATGAGGTATAGGTTTCTGCAAGCTCTGAATAATCGCTTTAAAGAGAGAACTGGAATGATCTGTTTGCTGGAACCTCTCTGGAGCAAGCATTTCCTAACTAAACAAGTCTAATGAGTCCGCAATTAGAAAAGCAGCCATATTGTTCAGCAGAAAGTTGAGCCCTAACTAATTTTCATTGTGGCACTGTCATGATCCATTTAGAGTTGGCTACAGAAAAAAAAAAAAAAAGCCAGAGAATTGTGTCCTGAGTTACTGTAGGGTTTCTTAAAGGTTTTATGTGTTCAAAAAGGTAGCATCCAGCCTTTGGTTCAGGAGCTATGCAGACTCTCATTGTAGAGAATGTGTCTGACTAATTTAATGTTTTAGTTTAGTAGCTGTATGACATTTCTTTATCTGAAAAGTGCTGGGGAGAGCCTCAGTCTCTTTAGTGGAGAGGAAATCTATGTATTACAAGGCGCACTTCTTGTACATACAGTTTTACCTAGAAGAGGAGCATACCAGATACCTTCCTTCTTTATATTTTGTGGAAGTATTACACTTGGGAACTAAAGCCCTATAGTGTCTTTGTGCAGTTATGTGTGGAAAAAAGTGCTTTTGAGGGTGGTTGTGCCTTAGGATTAGGACTCAGTTGTTCCACTGACACAGGATATGGCCCTATCCTACCTTACTGAAAGGTATAGGATGTCTCCAATTTCCCAGGCTGCCTTTTCTTCTGCAGATCAGTAGTACTTCCTTGTCCTTTAGGGACCCTTTTTGATAACCCATACTACTCTCTTTCCATTTTCTTGTCTTGCCCTGTCACTGTGGTTGCAAGCTAGGACAAATGTATTTGGTTTGCAGAGCACAGTGTAGTTCAAGGCAAGAAGTCAGCAGTGCTGAGGAGAGGGGTGGAAGCATGGGAGGCAGGCTAGTCACAGCTTTAGAAAGCTTTTTATCTGAATATGCAGTAAATGCATAATTGAAGAGACAAAATATAAAATATTTATAATAAAATGCATGCATTTCCTTATTCTTTACACTACTTTCTGTGTATTTAGTTCTACTCATTCTCTGTGCTCTAAAATAAATGCCAAAGGCAGCTATGTACCAAAGGGCGTGTCACCTGGAGTTATGTCTTACTGCATCTAAATTCTCCTTTTTTAGTCCACAAGAAACACGATCCATTTGTTATTCCTTCCGTGTGTGTGTGTGTGTGTGTGTTCAAGACTAAATATTGCTGGTGCAATGCATAGTTTCCCAGAGTCATGTGCTCCATGGGGTCCACTGACTGATGGTCAATGTGACTAAAGAATGTCATGGGATAACAGGACCTGAAAGTAAAATCAGTAGTAATTTAAGTTCACTGCTTGTAAAACAAATTTAGGCATTGTGACTCGACTCCAGGACTTTATTTCCAACACAACAGAGAACAGAAGCACAAATTATTCTAGGTTATGGACTTCAGTTATGGTACTTCAGTTTTCCGCAGACATTGGTACAGTCACTTCAAAGTGCTTGCTTGTTATATCCTTTCAGCTTGATTGTTAACTGTGGGCTCTTCACCAACAAATGCAATGCAGGAGTTTGCAGTCTGAACACCTGTATAAACTGTGTTCTGAAATGGATGGTAAATAACTTTAAGCCCTGCAAATTTCAAATGTGAATTTTTTACACTGGAAATTAGGATTTTACTTGCTTGACCAAGGTAAGCAGATCACCTGAATATAAATCAGGCTTTGAGATTATGTAGGCTGTAATGCCCTTTGAAAAACTTGTATGCAGCGTGGTCTGAAGAGCCCCTTGTTTGCCATAGCAATGTATAATCCACCTTAAATATTGTCAGCTCTTCCTTTCTTGATATGCATGTAGAAGCTGTGATTTATGTTCTGGGTCCATTGCTGGATAATCAAAATTCAAGTGTTGATTATACAGCCATTTGAAGCAATATAGAATAGAAAGAATGGTTTCATTTGGAAGGGACCTAGAAAAATCATTGAGTCCAACTGAACGTCTCCTCAAACAGTGAAACTTTGGCTTCATCTGAAGCAAAAGCATGCAAAAACGTAAGTTCCTATATAGTTAAAGAAACTACCTTTGGCTCTAATCCTGGTGTCCAGTCTGCTTATTTTAGACACTACTGAAAAAGACTGTAACGGAAGAATGGACATTGATGTTCAGGTTTAGCCTCTGTCTTCCAGTTTGCATTACTGTAACATGGAGAATTCGGGGTCCCATCCTCCATTCATCAGCAGTGGTGGGATTTCATTCTCATTTTTGTAGAAGTGCTCACACGTGACACTAGTATCTAATTCTGCCCTGCTGCCAATGTGTTGGCATGCCACAGTGCTGTAAGTCAGATCTACAGAGATACCCTAAAGTGAATGTAGGAGAGGAAGACTGATGTTCCTGTCGTATCATGAAATGGTTTTGAATAATCCTTTTATTCCCAGGGAATAATTTGTTCTGATTTTACCATTTACTCCCTTGTAACAGAGTTCAATATGTTTATTGAGAAGTTAGAGCTGCTCTGTCAGCTATTGAACAGGGCAACTATATCATTTTCTGCAGGACACAGAATATGTTTGAGCTGGAGATACTTGGTGAGAAACTTTTCTGATGCTCAGTCCACATATGGCAGAATTGCTGGTGACAAAGGGCCCTCCAGATGGCTGGGGGAATTGCATCTGAAGAGAGATGCACACTTTTTCCAGACAGGTTAGGAGTTTTTGATACTGCTTTTCAAACTCATTTTGATTTCACGCTCTCACAAATAACTGGGAAGACTTATTCCTTCATTTTGTATCAAGAGTTCCCTCGCTCTGCTCATGGCTTACCTGACTACAAGCAGAAAGATATTGTGGACTATTAACTGACAAAGGTGAAAACCAGACAGCTAGCACAAAAAAGAACTTGGTCCACCGATACCACATAATAATTGTAATACATCTCCCAAGGAGGCTTTTGTTCAGTAGCGTTGTACAGCTGGGGGTCACTAGTGCATCTATGAAGAAGCTACTGCTTGAGTAAGTGGTAGAAGAAATATAAACAAGCCAGCTAACTGAAGCTAGCTCCTCTGCTGGCTTAAAACAAGCTGTACTTGTACTGCTACCTGCTGTGGTTTTGTATGCCAGCAGCATTTAGAGAGCATCAGTGCTACGGCAGCCAACTGCCCAGAGCCTGGCTTCTGCCATGCACTGATCGTATTCTTTATTAGCGTAAACTTCTTTCTGCTATTAACCTTCCCTCAGGAAAGGGGAAACATGGCCCTCATCATAATTAGCTCACACAGCCCTCTGTGTAAGCTGAAGAATGGAAAGTGTCAGGGGCGCTCGCAGCGGCTTTGCAGGTATTTGCTGTAAGCAAGGAAAAGTTAATCTGCTCGTGGATTTTGGCACGAGGACAAAACCTATGTGTAAAATAGTACTTAGGATGAATTAAATTTCACATAACTGTGACCACACAGTAGGTAGAGTAGTAAAATGATGGCAATGATGGAAAGTATGACTAATCAGAAAGCTGTATTAACTTAATGAATAAAATTATGCTTTAATGTGAACGAAGGTTCTGAAGTGCCTCATTTTAAAAATGTGTTTGTTTATTGCTCTGTAGCTTGTAACAACTCTGCTTCTCTCACCTACCAGCACACTCTAGCAGTTTCATAAGAAATAACATTTTCATTCAAAAAAAGTAAGTTTTGTTTTTTTCTTTAAAAAAGGGGGTGAAATTGAAAAGAGAAACTCTGTGACACTGAGCCACAGAACTCTTTGCTAAATTGCTTAAATCAGAGTATGAAGAAAGTTCTGGAAAATGGAAATGCTTTGACTTTTCACTTTGAAATTATTTGCTGTTGCAAAATAATTTTTATTTTTAAATTCCTAATAAGCTCTCACCTTTCCGTGCAGAACTAGAATACGGAACACGGAACCCTGCAGGTTATCGGCACAGCACAGCGCAGGTGCAGTGCTCCTGTGGGCAGAGCTGCCACTTGTTTTCTCCCCACTACATATCCTTCTTTCCAAATCCATTTGATCTGTCTTCAGCAGGTCCCTGCGGATTGATTCTCTGCTGCCAGAGCATGTTTCTTGTCCTGATTTCTTCCTAGCAGTTCTGACTCAACATGTTTATATGGCCGTAGAGTCAGGCTTAATATTTTTCTGTGCGATTAGAATTTTTTTCAGTCTCCACACATCCGGAGAATTGCAGAAAGGTAGTCCCTGATCTTCCTGTGTAACCCAGCATGGTTTTACTCTGAGCACCAAATGGCCTCTCTGGACACATCACCACCCCTGCTCTGGGCATGTCTTGCTGCAGCAAACCCCAAGCAGCATTTAGCAGCATTCAGGAGCTGCATGAGCACTGCCCATATCAGCACTCCCATTAAAGTGAAGGGCAAACAAGAGTCTGCATCACACAGGTCTCCCTCCTACAACGATTCTGAGCAAACTTTCTAAAGTCTATGATATTTGATCAACATTTTTTTTTCTCAACTTAAGTCTTAAGTATCACTGTATTGCAGGATGATGGAAATCATATCCAGCTTTCCTAAATATCATCAGCTGCCTTCCCTGTTTTTGTTTGTTTGTTTGTTTGTTTGTTTTTTGTTTTTGTTTTTGTTTTTTACTATCTCACAGAAGAAATGTTTGATAAGCAAACAGAAAAAATATTTTAGGCACAGAGGCTGGGAAGAGTGATCTGGGAAAGGCACTCCTCCCTCCAACCCAACCTTTCCATCTCATTGGACCTCTTTCCTCCTCACAAAACATTCTTAAATGGAAAAGCAGAGATTTGTTCATATGGTTCATAGAAATTACAAAGTAACTATTATATACATTTGGTGGATTATTTATTTATTTTTTTAATATTTTATTTTAATAAGGTCTTTCACAAAGGAGTTTTGAGCCTATGTGGGCTTCCTGTTTAAGCTTCAAATTTTCCTCAGGAAAAAAAAAAAAAAAAAAAAAAAAGGTCTGCAATTTAAGGCCAGGTGTTTTATATAGCTAAGTTAAAACATGCCTAGAACAGCTGTGGTTGTTCTCTGTCTGAAAAGTAATGCATTTTTTTATTTCTTGTAATGTTTAGCATATACATTTTTAAACATGTTGTTTATTTCTAGTGTTTTCTGTTTGTTTGTGAATCTCCTACCATCATTAGTTTCATTGAAAGACTGAATTCAAGTGTGTACATTAGTTGCCTCCTCTTCTTCAAATATTCTTACAGATGTTGCTGTAAATCAATTATGGGGTTGACATAGCATTTGGCTGGGTGACAAATGTTCCATAATAATGCAGCTCAGTGAAATGTGGGATTCATGAGGGTACTGCTTGTAACATTTTCAATGTTGTTGTAAATTCCCAGCCATGTCAGCACAGGTGGAAACAACGTCATAAATAAAGTGTGTGTGTGTGTATGTGTGTGTACACATGTATGTGGGGAGGGTGGACAGTGGAGGTTCTCACGTACTTATTCTTCCTAAAGAGTTCCCTGGGTGTTTCACTACATCCATGATTTAATTCATCTACTTGAACCAAATTAGGAAAGAAATCCCTTCATTAAAATCAAAATCTTGCTAACTAAGTTTCAGTGAGAATTAAGTGCAAATTGAAGGAAGCAGCCTGCTGCAGCCATGGTAGGAGCCAGCCCTGGTGAGCCATGCCAGGCTTCATGGCATTGATTCAAGTAGCGACAAAAGAGCCTTTCCAGTAACCCACTGAGAGCAGCTACTTCTCCAAGGGCTGAGCCAAGCCACCCCTGATTATCTTCAAGAGCAACCAGCAGTGAGATGGAGCTCTGCGCCAATGGTCTGCAGTGCCCCACAAGGGTTGGGATATGACTTATCCAAAGAGCTTTTTCTTTCCTGTTTCCTTGCAGGATCAAGTCCCAGAAGCAAGATGTTTGGTAATTTCCTCCTTGTCCAAGTTAATCAGCTTCTAATCCCACACCTTTTTAGGCCACTTCAAGGTATGGTTGTATTTAGGAATATGGCTCATCTGCTTGAGTGGCCTGTGCTTTGGAGGTGGCCCCGTCAGGTCTCCCTGAGCATACCCTTTCTTTCGGCTTTCCTGCAGGAACTGGCCTTCACCTGAACATGTGCTGAGCCTGTCAAGGAGTCAGACTATCCTTCTGCCCAAAATGAGTAGTTTCTGGCTGTTCCATTCAAATTCACAAGTGCAGGACTACTCCAGAGTTGTTACACAATAGCTGAGGGTGAAACATTGAGATATCTTGGAATTTGATGAACTGTTTCTGCTGTGCTTTAAGAACATTGATTTTATGAATATCACCTCTCTTAGAATCACTGCCAGAAAATATTATTGCTTAACAATCAAATGATAAGCTCAGCCTAAGAACCTCTTTCTTAGCTATTATTTCAATCATCACTAGAGAAACATGATTTAGAACAAAAAATCAAGTTACAGTACAAAATGACATCTACAGTCCACAGATACCATGACTAACATAGATCTTTGCATGCAAAACTGGTGTTAAAAGAATGTTTTGGTTTTGGTTTTGGTGTTGGTTTTCAAATTTGTAGACTTTAAAATCAGGTGGTATTATTAAAGTTAAACAAGAGTATTTAACCTTTTCAATATCTTCATGCGCTTTCTGTCTTCAGCTGCCTGGAAAAACGCAATTTCTTAGATATGGTGATATATGAATACTGTATTTTCACTACTTAAATTTATTTCAGATATAATCTACCTACTAATGTGTAATAGGATTGTGAACTGAGAAGGATTATTAAACCTTAAAGTTTTCAGAATAAATCAACTAACTTAATTGGAAAACCAAACAGTAAGGTTTCTATTTATTTATTTATTTATTTATTTATTGGTTATCTACTCTTGTACAGTTATCAGTATTTATACCAGCATTTCCCAAACAGAGCATACTTAAACCTAAAGTCCTCTCAGCCAGCAAAATGTTTGATTTAAGGGAATATTCATGATTTTATTCTCAGCACACTTCAAAATCAGTCTACGCGCAAAAATTGTAATTACCCTGCATTTTGCAAAATAGCATACCTAAATGTATGTCCTGCACAACTGAAAAAGAACTGGTCCAAAAAGTGACCCAAAAGAGTAGATTTTTCCCTTAAGCAGTAGTTGCTTGTTACTGTTGCTGTTCCTGGTCAGTGCCAAGAAGCCACACCAGGCTAGCTCCCACTTGGCAAGGTTCCTCCTTGAGCAGACTTCCAGCTTGTAGAGATGGCAAGGGCTAAAATATGGGGGTGGTCCTGTGTGATGGCTCATTTTTGTGCGGAAGTTATGGTGGGAAGACTCAATAACTGTCAAGAGAAAATATATGAAAAGAGAAAGAAAATATCCAGGGAGGACTGTGTGTGGGAGGAATATAAAAACTGGGCAGTATAATTGTTCATGGGCTGGGAGGAATGAGGGTGATCAGCTACCAAAAAACCCCAAGAAAGTCCAAGCAAAACAGCAAGAGGAATCTGGCTGGCTCCTCTCTGCAGCTGTCCCTGTAGGTTGGAGGTTGGGGTGGTGGGAAGGAGACTGGAAATTTGGATTTTTGTCTTACTGTCACAAAGAAGAGGGACTACTCTACGCATTTTGAACTCTGTTGAATGAATTGAAATCAAACTGTCCTGCCATAGGTTGTTATGAAAAATACTTTCATTGTCTTGTATAACAGAGTTGTATGTTGGGTGTCTTCACCACCCAGCCCTGAAATGCACTGTGAAGAACCCACACTGTGCAGCCTCATGACTTTGATGGAGTTTTTAACTCATACAGATAGTAGTTAGGGCTGGAGTTCTTCCCACTTCATTTTAGATGACCATAAGACAGGCCTCCAGCCTCCAATAACCTCTGGAATCAGCAGGTAAGTGTACCCCTTCTCTAAAGGAATAAAAGAGCTACAGGGCCAAAGAAGGCAAACTTCTGTAATTACCTTTGAATGTGGCTTTCTTTTCCTTCCTTATGGCAGAAATGGGTACTAAATTGATTTAGTACCCATAATTGAATTCTCCTTCTTCTAAACCCATCCAACCAAAGAACACTGTAAATCAACAATGGCAATTATGAACAATTATATTTATTTTGAAAATTGAGTTAAATATTGAAGCATCTTTAGTAGAAGAACAAAAAAAATTAATCTTTAAGTGTATCCTTTATGTTTAATTAAACCATCCTGGTGGATCCACAAAACTTACAGTACAACCCTAACAAAACTGCAGATCTTCAAGAACTGGGATAGTAAGGAAGGAAAAATAAAATGAATTTCTTTTGAGCAGAATCATGAAAAGATACTTTCTTGTTCTGAGGCCAGTTCTGTTACAACTGTGTACCAGCTGGCCTTGTTTGAAGTCAGTGATAATATTCCCATTACGATTTTTTAGTGTTCTACCAGTTAAGTACAGGACTACTAGAAATGCTTGTAAGTGCAATGGAACACTGGTTTTAGATCTTTCTATTAAAATGATCTAATTTCTCATTAATGCAGTCAGCAATTAATTGGCACCAACAAGTGATGGAAATAAATCAATTGAATCAATGTTCAAAATGTGTCATTTCTCAGAAACCTGAATTTTAATGAAAAGTAATATCATACTCTGACACTTTAGCTTGTCTGATCTCCATTCTATTCACACTGAATATGTTAGTTCTTTAAAACACGTGTATAATTTTAATTACACTGTACCATTTTAATATTCTAGCCTTAAACCTGAACAGTGTACATAGGAGAAGGCAGTGAAAGAAAAACAAGAGAAGCTTTAACTTTTCCCAGAACGTAATAAACTAAACAAATTAATATTCAGACCACCTACATGTCCAAAGTTGTTGTTGCAATAACTTCTGCATCTCAGTTCAGGAATGTAACAAGCCATTTGGACTGCAGACGATCCAGAGGTGCAGGAACCTTTCTCTCCATACAAGTAGTATATGGCTGGATGACATTTCTGACCCTAAACTGGCCTAGTGTTGGAAGTTATCTCATGGTTCTTTCATCACCTAAAAGTAAGGCATCTGTGTAACCATCCAGCCTTTCCTTAGTGATTATGTTAAGAAGGAATTATTGGTATGCTCCTTGACAATTCCTAGAAACAGCATTTCCAGGAAGAGATGTGGCTGATCACTCTCTCTCCCTTCATATGGAATTTCCATAGGGACAACAAAGAGCTGATGTTTAACTGTTAGATGGCAAAACTGGGTGAAACAAGTTCCCAGACAGGTGGTAGACATTTGAAAAAGACCTGAAATTAGTACGTACTGCTTATGGCCTGAGAGATTCATTAACCTGAGTCCTAGTTTTGTTTGGAATTTTTTTTTTTTTTTTCCAATATATATACACAGAGATAAAGTAGCTTCAAAGCCTAGTGGTCTTATTTTTCATATTTATCTCATTTTCACCTTCATCTGAGATTCATAAATATATGAATATATATTTATAAGATAAGCATGATCTTTTCTCCTATATTATAATCATGTGGGTTATAAACCTCAAGTGGAAATGTTTACTACTTTGCCATGCTTGCATATTTGTATAATATAAGCAGGTGAAAGCAAGTCATTCTTTGAAAGGGTCATTCCTTTGAAAAGAAGAGGCAGCTCCACATCTGCCTGCAGAGTATTCCCCAGCTCCCAGTTATTTCAAACCTGAGGTCCACCTTTGTGCACCAGATGCCTCACATTTCTGTTTTCCTCACACTCATCATAATTTCATACACAGGGCAGTTGGCTTTGCTGTGCAGCTGGCTGATTAATCTTAATTAATAAGTTAATTAGTACTTAATAGGTGTTTACTTTCAACTTTTGAATTTGGTTTCCTGTTTCATTTTGTGTATTTGGTGAAGGGTATTGAGGGTATTGTCCTTCCATGTTGTCAAAAGAATTAATTTTCTAACAACAGAATGATTTGCATTAATACTTTTTGAATCAAAAAGTTCATTCAAGTCCCTTCTTAGCTGAACACATAAAACCACCTAGAGATAAAAGAAATTGTACAGATCAAGAATGAAAATTTTATTTTATTTTTAAATTCATTTTATCACTCTTGAAACGTGATCAGAGTGCTTTAAGTGAAGCATTGCCATTCTTGCCTTGCAGAGGCTGGCTAATCACATCAGGACCAGGTGGCCTTCTGGAAGTGCCTGTGCTTCATCAAATATAACGAAGTATACTTGGGGAAGAGAGATGGGACTGAGGGAAACAACCTGTGTTAGCAAGAATCATGCCTATGATTTTGCTTTGCCTTGCTTTTTCCACATGTGATGGAGAGACTACTTTATCACTAACATACACATATTCAGAAATGTTATAATTTTACACATGAGGTTCTAACAGCTAGCTATTCATCATTAAACTGAATGTAAATACAAACTCTTTGTTTAAATACATCAATGTGAAAACAGCCACAGTTTTTATCTCATGCTCCCCAAAGACCTAATATATTCACTCTGATTATGAATCCTGAGAGGTGGGCTCAAGGAACATGGAGTATTGTATTTAATTTACTGTTTTGTTATAAAATATTCCATTATGTTGAGTATTTATTTTGTAAATCTGAACAGTAAATATACTTTTTTTTTTTTTTTTCCTGCTGGAAGTTCTTATAATTTTATACTACCACCCAGATAAATAAACAAAAGATAAGGTGAGTCTCAAGATACAGAATGAAAAGAGACATTAAAACGTGTATTTTTTTTTAAAAAAAAAAAAAGAGAGAGAGAGAGAAAGAGAGAAAGAAAGAGAGAAGAATAGAAAGAGAGAGAGAGAAAGAGAGAAAAGAAAGAAAGAATGAAAGAAAAAGAAAGAAAGAAAGAAAGAAAGAAAGAAAGAAAGAAAGAAAGAAAGAAAGAAAGAAAGAAAGAAAGA
>CM021697.1:32763377-32790900 GCA_011074415.1 Stictonetta naevosa | reverse complement strand
AGTAAAAAGGCAAGCAAAATAATTTATCTGCACACATCTTACTATTTTTAACCTGACCTCCTCGGATGAAATTAAAAAGCTTGCTGACGTTGTTTTTTAAGTGAATTTTGTTGGTATTTCTGTATAGATATTCTCAGGATATCTATATGCATCATTTGAAAATACCCTTTCCTTAAAATGAGTCATTATTGAAATATTTTAAAAAGTTTTCTTAAGATAATAGGAAATGATATTTATATATTTATTCAGAATTCATAGAGCTCTATCAGGGATCAAACATCACTTCTTTATCGGGTTTTTAGTGCTAAAGATTAATCTCAGAACAAAGGTTCTCATATGTTGGCACTTAATATTTTGGGGACTGTGTCTTTAACAAATCTGTGTTGTTACATACCTGAGAAAACATTTAAGAAATATTTAAAAAGTACCATTACTTAAACAAATCTCCATTTCGTTTAATGGATATCAGCAAAAGGAAGGTGCTTTGCAAAACCCATTTGCCCAGCAGATGGTCTTTCAGGTTTTTTTTCTTCCTTTTTTTTTTTTTTTTTTCCCATTGTCTTTTCAAATCGACAAATACAAATACCTTGTCTAAAGAACAGTGAAGGAGGTGTGAAGAGATGAAACATACAAGTGTACTTATCACTGTCTGAGTGCTATATTAAGAAGGCAAAAAGAAATTAGAGAACCTTTGCTACACAAAGTTGGGTTCAAGGGATGACGTCCTGTTAACAGTATAAAGAACAGAAGTGAATGAGCAAATCTCACCCATGAAAGAGTGGAGACTAAGGGTGAGGGCTAAATGAGCATCTGAAAAACAAGGTCTACATCAAATAGATGGAAATAACTCTGCTGCAATACTTGACTTCTACATAATTTTCCTACAAGACTCCTACATCATTTTACCATTTTCTTTGTTTCTTTATAGTGCTTCTCCTTGCTATGAAAAACTCAGTTTCTTTCCTTACTAGAATGCCACTGTTTCTGTGTGCTTTTGTTTTTGTTTTTAATTTCATGTTACATTATGAGACTTTATTTTTAATTTATGAAACAGCAAAAAAATCAATATGAGGCTACAGAATCTCCCGTGGCAGAGTCTGTACATACTGGATGGTTATTTCTTAACATCAATAAATCAAAAATGTTGAAAATCTCCGATGCAGGAGGAATGATAAGTCTATAAAATACTTCCAGGAAGAAAAATCAAAATCAGCTAGTGCACTATTGAATTAACTACTCCCAAAAGCTGTTATTAGCTGCAGATGTCCCTTGATGAGGTATACTTTTGAGGTGGCAATGCTTTACCTTGCTGTCTCATTCCTCTTGATGCTAGCAGCATTACCCCTTTCTGACCTTGTAGGGCAGGATTTCCAGCTGGTAAAATGTAGTCAGCCTTTCTCACTCTTAATTGTCTCTGTAAAGAAATCAGCCAGGCTAATTACTTTTGTATTCTAAAGGCACTTTCACCTTGTCTTCCCCTTTCCAACTGTGTAATTCAGTATTGGGCAAACAAAGCAAAGTTAGCAATGTATTGTTAGAAAGTAACTCTTCAGCTGCTGTGCAGTGGTGTAGGTTCTTGGAGAAAGAATAATTTGTATTTTCTTGATATTTAAGGATGGGATGCAGCTGAAGATGAGCCTTTTTTTTTTTTTCTTTTTTTTTTTCTTTTTTTTTTTCCCCAGCATTAAAACAAAGGAGGAGGTAAACAAAGAGTTAATGAATCACAGAAAGCAAAGCTCAGTCCTGCTGTAATTCCACTAGAACTTCTGTCCAAGATGCATGTTTTTTGTCAAAGACACCAAAGGTAGTGCTAGAACCTAGTATATGTTATATGATGTCAGATTCTTTTCTATGCCAAAAAAACACGTTGCCTTTTTTTCAGGTGACCATTTCCTAAGGCCTCATACAATACCCAGAAGTACAGAACACTTATTACAGTCATTATATGTCACAGGTTTTTCATTATAGCCTTTCTGCCCATTGTCTGGTCCTTAGCAGTAATGCAAAGTCCATAATTTTTATCATTTTATCATTTAAATATTTTATTTTTTATTATCAAGTGTTGGAAACTGATTTTCATTTGCTTAAATGTCAATGAGTATATGTATGGAGAGACCACTTCCAGCTCAATAAATGCAGCTGCGTGTATGTGCATGTATATACCAGAATGAAGTAAACCCATTCTCTATGTATGCAAGTCGCTGGGGCTTTTGAACCAAGCCAGTGAAAGAAGACAGCTGGGAAGGCCTTGTGGCAGCCAACCCTGGAAAAGTTAACAAAAACAGCTAATGAAAGTCTATCCAAGTCAGCAACAACACTATCCCAGTTGCGACCATAGTGCTACGTACTGCCAGCAGAGTAGATTACAGTGCTTGGTTTATGAGCTCCTTGGCTGCCAGGCAGGCTTTGTGTGTGGCCACGTACCTAGCAAGGAGTCTTTGGTGAAGAAGGGAGGGGTACTGATGCTAATGTGCAATGCAGGAACAAACAGATGAGAATCTTCAAAACTGCGGTTTTTCCCTTAGGTATTGCTGCCTGTTTTTCAGAAGCGGCACAGCAAGGCTCATTTTCTGCTCAGTGTGGTCAGAGTTTCAGTTGTACGCAGTGGTCAATGAGCTCTGTAATTAATGTGGCTACATTAAAAAAAAACAGCTGTTGGATACACATTTTGCCCTCAGATGCATGTGTGTGGCTTCCGTGCTTCAATGGGAACAGTGCACGCATAGCTGGGGAGAGAATCTGGCTGCGTGTGTGTACACATATGCGTACATATGCCCCTCTGTATATACAGTGCTAATAAGGAGAAAGAGAAACATTTTTTTTCCTGAAGATAATTTCCATTAGTTTCCCATTTCCATACTGTACAAAATGTTCTTATTTCTCAGTTTCTCTGCAGAACCCTGGGCCTTGGTGTATAGCAGTCTTCTTCAGGAAGCATGTAGGGCGCTTGGTGACTGTTCTGGCCAAAGCTGTGGGATTGTTCCCATCTTTTGTCCTAACCTCTAACTGAACCACAGCCTGAACTATGTGGAAATGTTGAAAGTAAGTTGTGAAAGAGAAAGGGAGACAGAAAGAAAGGCAGGAAAGCGGGAAGAGAAGAGAGGAGAAAGAAAAAGACCAAATGTTCTGTTTGTGTCTGAGACAGGAAAGAGCAATACCAAAATATCCCAGAAAGGCTATTCTTGCTGTACTACTGACCCAGCCAAAACCAAGTATTTCTGGAAATCTTTCAAGAAATTCTGTTTGAGTTATTTCCAGTCATGCTTCCAGACCAGAGAGGCTTGGATAAGGCATTCAAATGTTTGAACGCTTATCAGCTGCTTCTTGCTTTGGTCTCTCCTCACCTCTGTGAGAGCCTCATCTTCAACTCTCTGTAGATGTGGCACTTTCTTCTGCAGGGATCTCTGACTGGTTCTCTACTTATACAGGTCAGGCAGCTGAAAGAAATGAGTTTAGTCAACCATGTTTTAGCTTGGTTCACTATGGTTTAGTTTTTCTAACTGTAAAGCAAAGTGTGTTAAGTAAAGCAATATATTAAGCAGTGCCCTATAACTGAGCAAGAGCCGATGGTGATATTTTCCTTCCTCCCCTTGTTCCTTTTTGTGCACTGCAACATTTTTAACATCAATATGTACCCTCTTTGACATGGGGATCACAGCTTTTTGAGTAATATATCTAGACAATTTTCTGTTGTTGCAGAAGTTATGTTGCATTTTTCTTCTCTCTGAAGTTCCCTCTATATATCTGCTTGTAGCTGTACTTGTAGTTTAGGAAGCAGCTGTTATTTTTATTTTTATTTATTTATTTTTTTTCCCAGATAAGAACTAATAATATGAATAACTTCTTCTCTTTAAACTAAGGGAACATTTTCCCTAACCTCATTCTTCACATGATCATTCATGTTTGGTCAGCATCTGGGACAGAGTGTGGTTCATTTCCTATGTTAAATGAACTGCTTTTCTCATCCCTAATTATCTTAAAGGCTTGACTTAAAAAAAAAAAAAAAGTGAGTTTGATTAAAACCAGAAATGAACACCATCTCTTTCATGGATATTTTTCTGTTTCAAGAAAAAAAAAATAAAAAATAAAGAGGTTAGTCCTTTGCATTATATATTTGAGGTATGTATTTGAGGTATGGAATCCATAACTAAGACAAATTATTTCCATAATCTAACAAATGGTTCAGTTTTCATTCTTTCTTTGTAAGTCCTATCTCAGTCAAGAGTAGTTGTTTAAGCTAAAATCTCTTACAGAAGTCTGTCTCAGCAATATAGTCATATATAACCTTACTTGAAATTATTCAAATCCAACTTGTAATTCTGTTTGGTCTGAAATGAGCAGTTGTATATGAGTCATAGATTACATGTTCAGAAAGGACCTCTGTAGTTAACTACCTTGACCTGTGACACAGGACATAGGGCTAGGCTGAATTAGACCTTACTGAAGCTGGACCATGATGATATAATAACCCTTTTAAATACTATTTTCCTCACATAGGCATATGTACACTAAGATCAACTCATACCTTCATTTTATCTATGTTAAAGTGATTAAGATGTCTGGATTTATTTCATTATATATTATTTTATATATTATTTTATTTTGTTTTGTTTATTATATGCTCATAAGTTATGTCTTATAAACTAATTATCCTTACAAATCATCTCTGCACTCTATCAATCGTTCTTGAACTACAAGCATAGGAATTTAATTGAGTATTCCAGTAATGTTTGCTTTGGGACAAGTACAAAAGTGATATTGACTCTTTAAACTTTCCCAGAATCCCCTTGTTACTAAATTCAAGGGTCATCTTAGCCCTTTCAAACAGAATCTCACATGAATCCATTTAGAGCAAGACCATGACAATGGATCTTTCCAGAATTACTGTTTCCCATGTTAGCATCTCCTCTCCTCTTAGTATGGTTTATGTCCTTTATTTCTTATTCTCTCTCTCACTTGATTTTTTGGCTTGTTCATATCAAAACACATGCTGTTTATAAGATTCGAGTTTATTAAGCAATCAAGTTTGCCCTTTGTCAGTAACATTTCTTTGTTATATGCCAAGCTCTAATTCTTCCTGATATCTGCAAACTTTGTTAATGATGTTTTTATGTTGTCTTCCAGGTCATTGATAAAAACTCATTAAAATATATTACCAATGCAATACCTATGGGATCACACTAAAAGCACACCTGCTTGATGATGATTTCCCTGACATCTGTCACTTAGTTAATGGATAATATATGTACTGTTCACTGCGTTAACTCTGTAGCATTATATACTATTCATTAAATTGTCCTGATATACAAAGTCAAAGGTTTTATAGATGTTTAGTCATATACTCTAATATTAATATTTTTGTCAGTTTGTAATTTCAATTTGTAATCTCACTGGAAAAATAAAAAATAAAAAAAAATCACACTAGTTTCACAAAATCTGTTTTCCAGAAGATTGTTCTGAGGGGCACTAATTTAATTATTTAACAATGAATTCTTTCACAATCTGCTCTACTACTTTTTTTAGGGTCAAGATCAAGGTGACAGAGTGTCTTTAGGCAGGTCAGCTTGTTTTTCCCTTTTAAATATTGGTGCAAAGTTAATTTTCTTACAGTTTCTGAAATTCATCCAGTCTTCCTAGAACTGTTGAAAATAGTAATAACAGATTAGAGACCCTTTCAGTCAGCTCATGGGATTTATATATTTTACATCAAGTCATATTTATATTTTTTACTCAAGTCATAGTTCATGTATGTATGTATGCTCTAGAAAACTTTACCTACAAGATGCCTTAGATGGCAAAAATGACAAGTTGTGTAGGTGTTACTAATAGAGAAAAATAGGGTATTTTTTTTTCTCCTATTTCACTAAATCTTTCCAATATTTTTACTTCTTTCTCTTTCCTTAATAGGACAAACCTGCCATCTTCTGACATCTTTAAAAAAGAAGGGATCTGTGGTTGGGGCAATTATTCTTGGATTGTAAAAAAAAAAAAAAAAAAAAAATCAAACAAGAAAACACAAAAACAAAAGCAAAAAAACTTTTAACTAAGTCTCCTAAGTTCCTGGTTCCAACATGATTTACATTCCCTATGTGTTTTTTTTCAGTGTAAAAACTTGTATAAATAATTATGAATATGTTAGTTAACATTAACTTAAACATGACATCCTCTTCCCAGCTCTCATCTGACCAAGATGATTACTTTTGCTCTCTCTTGCTGGATTTATTCTGCTGCTTTCATGAGCTATTTTTGCTTTTTACCTGGTTTCACTGGGAACCAATTCAGCTGAACAAAATGGTGTAGCAAGGACCAGATCATGATTCTATGGCAGTGAGAAAAGTCAGGGAATGAGAATGGTGCTGTTCAGGGGAAGTCAGAAAAAAAGGTGAAGGTATGGCAAAGCAGAACAAATGAGAACTACTCTAATTGGGAATGAGCTGCTATATGTACTCTAGCTATTAAAAATATGTACACATCTATAACAACATATTTTATAACAGAATAGATGGAAGAAAAGGGGAAACAATACAAAATAAGAACATACGATCTGGTTTTGAATGCATATTTTACTGTTTTCATAACATCTGTACCATCATCTATTAACTACACATTAGACTTATACCAAAGATGAACTTTAGGTTGTGTACTAAATACATGTTTTAACATATTTTCTTCTTTGCTCATTAGTTATAAGTAGAATTGACAATATTCTACCTATTACCAGATGCAATTAAAAAAATAATGATTTAGTAACAATTATAATATGCAACAATATTGCACCTATCAGCATCAATATGAAGTGCAAGAGCTACAAAATAGACAACAAATGTCATAATGGCTAAATGAAATGCCTGGAAGAATAACAGAAATAAATCAATGACTTCAAAAAGAAAATTTCATTGTTTTTTGCCACACAGTGATGTTGTCCTTCATCAACACAATTACAGCACGGATAAATCATAGAGCTAAATTTGCATGTAACAAAGAAGTGTTCAGTTTGAGAATTGGGCTCAATTAGAATAATATTTCCAAAAAGCCGCAAATAATGTATTTGTTAAAAAGTATTAAAGACAGCAATGTGTAGTACACTGTATACATATTGCAGTGCCAAAACAAACACGACCACATAAATGCAAGACTAATTTGGAGAAGCAGTTTCGAGACTGTAATTGTGATGGTGAAACCTGTGATTATGGGTGCAATCCTGCAATCCCCAGCAAACGTACTAGGTTTATTTAAGCCAGTAATCGAGTCAGGCATTGCCACATTCTGTCTCTTGCTAAATTCTTCTGACTTACTACACATAAAATGGCTCAGCTCGGTGCTTTCTACTTTCTTCACAAGACCATTTCTACTGCTTGTTCAGTCCATGCCTGTTAATGAGTAAAGGAGTGAACATCCAGCATATTGTTTCATCTTAAATTCATTACCTTTCTGGCATTTCAATTTTTTTTTTTTCCTTATATTTTCATTCTTTCTCAAAGTTTCTTCTCTCCCTGAACTCATATTGCCAATACTGACTTCTAATGCCCTTTACAGTTCTACTTTTCTGCTTCCTGTAAGTTTTGATTTTGGTCTCTTATCTTTCACCATGACCACTTACAGAGGCCATAATGTGTCATACCAACCTTGCCTTTCTCTTCCATATTTTCTGTTTTTCTTGTCCTTTCCTTTTTCTCCAGTAGATAAAAAACATTGTATCTATTAAAAAACAACTTTTGAGAAGATAATGCCAACAAAATGAGCAGGATTTAATTGATATATTAACATACTTATATTTATACATGCCCTGATTAGGTTCAGCACTTATTTGGTCCCTCAAGATTAATCTTCCTTTTTGTAATTCTCAATCACTCCAATAGTAAAATAGACTTAAAAAATAATAATAATCTCAAAACCACTGCCTGTGACACCATGTTCAGGTTCCTGAGTTTGTAGACATTTAGAAACCACATCATAAAAAAATTTCAAACAGAAGTCAACAAGAAGGACACAACATTTGTCTTAGGTCACTGTTGTGACAGAAATTTCAGCTGTTGAAAAAAGTTCAAAATATTTCTTGCTACAGAGAAAAAAAACACTCTAAAGATCTCTGTCCATCTGTCTCTCTATATAATGATAGGTTCTAGAATGATTCTGGATGCTCAAGAAAAGCTGCAAGGGTTACTCAAAAAAGCAAGGTAGAGTCCATGTCACCTAAGCTTAATCCTCTGAAAAAAAATAAAAAAATTAAAAAAGAGTCTATCTGATTATCTAGACTCCTGTGAAAGTCTGCCTTTCTGTCTTATAAATACTCTCAAAGCATGATTCTTCAAAACAAAATAAATTTGAAAAAAAGGAATGAATCATATTCTGCTTCTCTCCACTGGCCAGTTCATCTATCTTGTCAGTCTGTATGATTAAATTAAAGAAGATACTTAAATATGAAAATGTTAGGTAAGAGTCACATGGTTCTAACTGTTACAATGACTTTTTGTTGAGGGAGCAAGTTTCAGGCACTTTCTGTCACTAGAATTAGCATGTTCCATGTGTTCATGCTATGATGGTTATTTCATATTCACTATGCTATATATATATGTACTTTTATATACTATGTATACTATGTATATAAGAGTACAATAGTACTCTTACTGAAGATACAAGTATAAAGACAAACAAAGGCATTTTCTTAGAGGTTAGGGAATTAAATTAAATTTGTAGGAGTTCTCCACACAACTGGTGAAAGTGTATTCAGCATGGACTAAGAAATAAATAGAAAGCAAAATTTATATTTATACTTCCTTGATTAATTGTTAGTCAAGTCTGCCTTTTTTGACAGCAGTGGCAAAACTGCCAGTGACAAGTGAGCATGAGGGCTTGTGGTGTTTTGTTCTTTTCATTTTTTATTTTTGTTTAATGATTGATAGAGATATCAAAAAGTTATTAAGTATTTAGGGCTTGCTGATTGAATATCTCTAGAGACTGAAAGGGAAAATAAAAGGATTATTCTTTATTCTTTCTCTGATATTTGTGAGACAACTACCCAAGGGAGGGCAGTTGCATCAGATCATCAAGAAAGTGAAAAACAAGAAAAAAAATATGCACAAATGCACAAACTCACCAACTGCCTTTCTCTTTAATTCCCTTTCAGTGACTCCACAGTTGACAATATAGTAAGTAAATTGAAAAGGTAAAAATTAGCTTAATGAGCTTTAGAATTAAGGCAACATGGTAAAGAAAACAGCAACTAATCTGACTTACAGAAGAAAAAGGGGAAAAAAAAAGAAAAAGAAAAAGAAATCCCCAAAATAATCTTTAAAACTGGATATAGTCTTATGGTGCTAGACTAAGGTCCATATTTTTATCCCACATTTTGACAGCTGCTTGCTGGAAGAATTGTTACTGTGGCTTTATTTTCACTTTTATTTTTTTCTTTGAGACTCATGAAAGAACAGATAGTTGAACAAGTTGTGATTTTTGTGACAAAACTAACATGTTTCTCTTTATATCAATAGTAATTAAATAAACCAATATCTAGCTTAAATTATTGTTTGATCATTTTTCTTCCTCTCTGTGATTGTACAGATAATTCCCAGCACAGGTGGGTTGCTACCATTTTCTGAAATCAGATAGAAGTGATTGATTTTATTAAAACAGAAAAACCAATACACAAACCTATAACAGACAAAAACCCTGGGTTCATGTGATGTAAGGTAATTTATCTGTGTAATGTAATCTCCAAGTGAGGGTTTACAGTCAGTTTGTTCAAGGACAGGTAAATTACTTTAAGAACTTGAAGTCTCTAGAAGACTTTTTATCACATTTTTCACTCTGTGCTGGATGAATTTTAAAGTCCACACACTCTTCTTCTTGATGCTAAGTGCAAAGTAAGTTGAGTGGCACCAAAATATCAGAAAGAGGTTTTTTAATATGAGCTATTAAATTTTCACCTGCCATATCAAAGACTGGGTGAGTGACAAAGTGTGGAGTTAGCAATAACTGTGGGACTTTGTTTCAGAGAATTTGGGAAAAGCTATTAAGTGTTTTTGTTATTAATATTCATTTTTCTAGATGTTTCTTAAGCTAGTCTTAGAACTATCAGTGACCCTGGTTATTTTCACAAGTTCAGGTAAACAAAAATTTAGCAGTTCACTGCTATATTCAGGTAACGGAAATCTGTTTCAGGCAAGGAATGATTTTGCATTATTGAATTTCAAGTAACCAAGATTTAACTGCACTTTTTTAGTTCTAAAGTAAAGCAAAATAGGAGAAGAGCTATGGAGAAATCAAGTTAGGCCATTTGGAATGCTTGATTTGGATGGTGCTCAAAAGATGAGGTGCTTGGTAGAAAATATACTTGAAAATAAAGCCACTGAATTGCTGCGCTAACTTCTTAGTTGGCATATGGAAGATATATCAGTAATTTATTGCATTTTCTCTAATTTGCTTTTTCTCTCCTATGTTTATTTTGGGTGCCACTCTTACTGTTTGACTTTAGTTGTGACTGTACTGTCAAACTACTGACAAACAGTTCTAGAGTAGTAAGTGGGAAAGGGACTTCTAGATCTAAGTGAGTACAATGCATCGTGATGAGCACAGGAGAAGTAGGTTACATGCTTAAGAAGGTGAATCATAATAGCTAGGTCTATCAAAAGGTGGCCCCTACCTTATTCTTAACTGCCTGGTAAGAATAGGTATGTTGTGGTTTTGTGTCTCCAGAGCCCCTCTACAAATGCAAATGTAATGAGCTAATAAGAAGTGAAAGTCCCCTTTTGCTAATTGCTCGAACATTTCTCGAGCTTTAAATCAGACTGAAAACAGTGTGGTACAATGGAAAGAAAAAAATCATCTAATTCTAATGGAAGAAATATGCATAAAAAGTAAGATTTCTGTGCAATATAACATATGTTCTGGACGTAACTCATACATGTTATACATTAATTTTAATTTGGAGAGACTTTCAAAAGAAGAAAGAGTAAAAAGAGAAAAAGGCAAATGCTTTCTTTTCTTTCAGCTCTTAAAGTATTCCTTAAATGCAGCTTAGTGCAGAATATCCATCATTGTTCAGAACAGAGTATAAA
Organism: Stictonetta naevosa; assembly: GCA_011074415.1. Classification (NCBI taxonomy): domain Eukaryota; kingdom Metazoa; phylum Chordata; class Aves; order Anseriformes; family Anatidae; genus Stictonetta; species Stictonetta naevosa. Next base: position 32,779,843 of record CM021697.1, on the reverse strand, counting down.
ACAGCTCCTTGGCTCTTTTTACTGTACTATAACTTATCTTTGCCAGGAATTGTCACCCCCATAACATCTTAAAGTTTTCCCTTAGCTACATTCTCATGAACAGTAGCCAGAGAAAATGATTTACTGTGTCTGCAGAGGCAACACCAGAGGAAGAGGTCTCTGTTACAGCAACGCTGTGACGAGTGTGACATGCTGATTTTGCAGCACGTTTTGCCAGCACGAAGCCCCTACTCTCCAGAGCCCAGTTTGCTGGTGGAGTTGCTGCAGCACTACAAATATTGTTCTGTCTGTCTAGGGACAGCAATACAATTGAAAGAGCCTTCGACGTGCACTGAATGTGCTTTTATGGATCCTGATCTGCTTTTCTTAGTACTGTAGAAGTATGACTGTGTCTCGGGCATTGCTGGTGAGGTCATTTAATTTCATCAGCTTTATTCTATGACCATGGTCCTTGGGGTTGTCAGGGCCCCGAGGGACCCCTCCTCTTGGGCCTTCCTCCACCCCAACCAAGGCCCAGGACCCCATATAGACTGAAGTTTCAGCATTTGCTTAGTTGCCTTTCCCATCTGGCAAGGACGACAGATTTGTGCCTTTACTACTTGTCTGGTACTTTTTTTCTGGATGAAATTTTCCTACTCTGTGATTTGTGATATACTTGCATCTAGGGACTTCTGCAAGCTGAGGTCAATTTCCCTCTGGTGTGGTGTTGGTATGTCACAGTCTTTGCATCTAGAATGGACAAAGAGCTGTAGAAATGCCTCAACCTGTTTCAAAGACTGAAGTAGGGAGAATTCCTTGAAGAAAAATCCATCCATCAGTAAGAAACTTCAATCATTATCCAAACATCAATTCATGGGCTTTTTCAGCAACTAGAAATTGTCTTTTCCAAGTAAAGTATCTTTTTGTTTGTTATTTTTCATAGAATATGTTTCCCCAGATTACCGTTTCCTATATTCCAGATCTTGATTTATTGTTTGGATAAAAAGAGCACTTCAAAAGTTTTTCAATGTCTGACAACAATTTAGTCTGCAATTATGCAAACAACAAAGAACCATCTGGATTATTCGTGTGAGAGCATAATTATGACCAACTAGTAACAAGTTTAGGTTGATGTCCATAAACTTAAACTTGATATCATTACCCATGAATTTTGTACTTTGCCAACATTATAGGAACCAAAATTGTAGGCCCATTGTTTCTCGTTCCATATATGAAATGCTCATTTACGTCATTAAAATGACTGACCAGAAAGAACAAGCTGGTTAAGTATTGCTCTTTTCAAGTTTAAGGAAGGTAGAAAGCATGTCTCAGCATAGAGTTCAACACTTATTCATTCCCAATTCTTTTAACAAAATTCTTTATTCACAGGCAACATCATAAACTCAAAACAAGAAAAAGGTTTCATTTTATTTTAATATGGGAAATAGAAGCAAAAGAAAGAAGGCAGGAGTGTGCTGACCTTTGAATATCAGCCTTTTCCTGACAGGAAATGGAGCCAGTGTAGGGCTCCAAGTGAGAAAGCAGCAAGGATTACCCTAAATTCTTTTGAGGGATATTATTCTGCATTTGAATTAAGGATCAATTCCCAGGTTAGGAAGCAGAAGAAATTGGTACAGAAACAGCTATTAGCAGCTATATGAGGCTGAATTGTCTCCAGCACAGCTCAGGAACACTGGACCTGGTGTTCTTCATGGAGGAGCTGGAAATGAGAAAAGAAACCTTTAGAAGGAAAAAACAAACAAACAAACAACAAAACATAATAAGCTAATGGATCAATCATGAAAATAAGGGCATTCTCTCTCTCCTTTTTTTTTTTTTTTTTTTTTTAATCAATCAGAAATTCTGAGTTCAGCAGGTTTACATTTAATTTTCCTCCCAAAAGGGAATTGTGATTGGAGTTCAAAATTACCTTCTTCATTTCTCGTTGAATTTCCATGTCTACTTAAATACCTTTTTCCCCTCAATTGTCAAGAATATATTAGCCATGAGAGAATCATGCAAAGACTTTTAAAAATATGTTTTTGACAAGTTACTCTTGTCTGTTTGATAAAAATGGAAGCATAATTGTGGATTATATTTATTGCATGCTGCACAAGCTAAATGCACTTTGAATGGGATTTTGCCTCTAATGTCCCTTATAATGTGCAGTTCTATATCAGACCTATTCAGCTGGTTAGATTTCGAAAGAATGTTAGTTCTTGTAAAATTTTCACCAATGTCGGTATCTTACTCTGGGTTTTTGTTCTGCGGGTAAAAAGATTGCAAAACCTAAAATGTAGGGGCTTGTGAAGCTAATTAAATCAGTTAGGTGAAATATCTTGAACCAATGACTATGGTCCTGGCAGAAAAGAAACAGTGGAATATGATTGCTTCTCCTAGTTTGCAGTTCAAAAGTATTGAGTTGGCAGGTGGAAAACCTGGCTTCTGATCTACACCATCAGTATTATTTCTGTCTTTATACCTTCCCGTGGAAGAACCAAAAGCTTCCTTTCTGGAAAGCTGGGTCAAGCTGCTCCCCATTCCTTCTTTCTAACTCAGTAACTGTCAAGCTCACTGAATGTCAGTAGGCTTTTAGCTGGAGGAAGAAGAGCATGACTTACCAGAATAGAAATAGTACCCTTTGGTAAGGTGAGAATTGTAAATCAGACTCTCCTCAAGCTGATGAAAAGGTTCATGTAATCAGATTGCCAATATCCACTGTTGATATCCATTAACTATTCCATAAAATTGAGAAAAGTTCTGTTTGATTTTATGGGAAGAAGCACATGAGGACTTACCTCACGAGAGAATGCTGGATTGTGAGTCCCAAGGTGCCTCCTGTGTAGCCAAGTCCTAGAGAAATTCTGCCATACATTCTTAGTGACACAGCTCTATGCACAGATTTCTTTATTGTTTTCTTCCTGGTGGGTGCTTCCTCTGCTTCTTGCTGTTGTCAGTCCTACTCTGGGATGCCCATCTCTCTCTAGAAGTAAAACCTAAACAGGAGGGTGCCCTTGTATGGCTATTCTGTATGGTGTGAAAGCTAGCACAGCTGGAATTAACCCGTATATGTTGGTATGGTAAGCACTGTTGGATCCAGCTGAAAATAGCATTATTTTTTAATATACAGCTATACATTTCAAATGAAAGTGGCTGACACTTCTTGTAAACCCATCTTTCTCATCTGCATCAGTTACAACATACTACCTGTGCACTCATTTTGTTGTTGCTGTTGTTGTTTTTGTTTTTCTTTTTTCTTTTTTTATTTTTATTTTTTTTTTAGCCAAAGTCTGGAAGAACCAAGAAGAAAATGCATAACAAAGTCTAAGGGTATATCACTTCTTTGACTTCCATTAGGCATATCCTGAGTTAAGAATAGCAATGAGCTGAGGTAATGGGTTGCACTTAACCCTCAGTGAAGTTTTCTCATTGTAAGCCAGAACTTCAAGTGGTTATAATGAAAATATATGCTCTATATCATTAGATAAGTAATGCCTTTCAGGCAGTAGCAAAGTTCTGTGAGATCCCTTAAAATATTTAAGTTGTTTAAATGAATATACCTTGTCAGCAGTATAACCTACGATATAATTGCCAGGATCATTAAGGCTTTACTGAAGAAACATGATTCATAGTGTCACAACAGTAGACCTAAATGTGGCAAAAAATGTGACAAAGAGATAGACATAGTCAAGTGTCTTACTGAGGAAACAACAAGCAAAGTCAGTAAAGCAGTCTTTTTTTTTTTTTTCTGAAAAATATGGGTGTTGGACATAAAGGGGTAAAATACAGCTTTCAAGGTCATGGTGATCCATACTGAATGGAGCTGAGTCCTTTATTCACTTGTCTTTTTTCCAACCTCAAATATGGAAGGAGAATGAAGCCAAAATTAAGTAATGAGGTCATTCTGAGACTTGAACTTTTGGTGGCTTGCCTGCTGTTAAATGTCAATAAGTACTGGCAAAAAGATTCCTTTTAAAGTGCAATGGCAGAAAAATGTATAATGGAAAAAGTCTGTATAGCAAAGAATCTAGCAGGAGGAAATAATTTCCATTAAATTGTCTGAAGAAAAAAAATGAAGAGCAGGCAGCTGTTAAATGTTTTCACACAGTGGGTTAATATGGGTTAAATATCACATATATTCATCTTGTTTGTGGATATAATATGTTTACTGGATACTCTGTCTCTAATCACTTAAAAATTTTATGACAGAAACTCACATGCTTAAAGAATCAATCAACATAAATAAGTTACATACGTTTCTAAATCTATGAACTGAAGACTTTTTTTTTGAGGCAAAATAACTAAAACATTTAAAAATTAATAATTATATTTTCAATGTTGGCATTTTCTTGCTTTAATAAAATAAGCATTTCAAATTTCAGTTCATGTTTAAAAATTGGCAGACTTCACCAGGCAGACTGAGCGGCTCCGCTTCAAACAATATAATGAAAAAAGTATTAAAATAATATCATATTTAAGAGCAGCATTTAGCATAGAGTTTGCCATTGTAGAGATTTGCTATGTACTCTGTGGACTTCACCAAGGCTCTCTTGGTAATCAGACCAAAATGTGTAAGGGTCTGTAATGCTGAAGAAAGTAACAAAGACAAGACTAGTGCTACTCCTGCATCTTGGAGGATGACCATGAGCTAATTCTTCCTTCTGGCATGTTAAGATGTTTAATATATGAAAGGTTATTTCTAAACAATTTGATCCTATTTTTTTTTTGATCATGCTAAGTGAATAATTCCAGTGTAGTCACAGCATAATCTCCCTCTTGTCCAACAGCACATGGGAAGAGCCAAATTCAGGAACTTAGACCCCTTCTAACCCAGCCTGCCCTGATCCCTCCCATGATCCAAAAGTCAGGCAGGAATTCACAGCTAAGTGTCAGAAGTAGGTAGCACAGCTCAGAATCTCAGGTCTCAGTCTGCAGACTCCTGGATCTCAAGTTAATGTGGATGTTTGTTCTTACTGTGGTTTGGTCGAAGCCCTTAACCAAATGGCACTGAAGCAAGGATGCCATTTACAGATGTACTCCTGCTGTTCTAAGGGAGAGCAGAGGAGTGTCAGAATTCAGAGGCTGGTTTAGACTTTAATACATTCAGAAGTATTCTTCTGTTGGTTAGAAAAATAAGATATGATCTATTCTGAAAGCAGAAAACTCTTTTCAACAAGAAAAATATGGATCAAAGCCCACATGAAATGCTATAGAAACAAAAATATTTTGTATTAGCTTTTCTTGCTCAGAAACAAAAATACTAAAAAAAAGTACTCAACTATTCTTAACCCATCTTAACCTGGCTGAATATGAGAGGGCACTGAGACAGGCTGCCCAGAGAAGTTGTGGAGTCTCCTTCTCTGGAGATATTCAAAACCCGCCTGGATGCCATCCTGCACAATGTGCTCTAGGTGATCCTGTTCGGCAGGGGGGTTGGACTAGATCATCTTCAGAGGTCCCTTCCAACCTCAGCCATTCTGTGATTCTGTAATTCTGTGATCTTTGACAAAGAGCACACAGCTGACCTTTTACAGGCATTTGAAGGTAGTACGTATGTGGTACAATAATGGGCTTGTTAGGAGACCAGGTGCATGCATTGATCAGTGACCCTTTACCCCATACAGCTGGTGACTGACTTAATTTCAACTCCACCTTCATAGCTCATATAGCATATTTAATATACATATATATATATATTCCCCAGGAATGCAGCAAGCCAATAGACTGAAACAAATCCTTACACTGTTTTTTCTTTTCTAGTCTCTGAGAAGCAGTGCCTACTGCCTGAGTTGCTGTCTGGTGTTTTTTTTTTTCTTATTCAGACTATGCTGTCCTGTGCACTGAAATTGCTCATTCTCTGTGACATGTTAGAATACAATCACACACCATACTATAATGCATATACCTAAAGAAAAAGAAATTAGGGTGGTATGTAGTCACTACCAGATAAATTCTGGTATTTTCTACCTTTTGGAGTGTATGGCTGTACAATATTATATTCTCCTAATGCCTTTCAGACTTCTTGTTTGTGAGGTTTGTATGCCCAAATGATTTTTCTGTTACCCTAATTTTGCACTGACTTCTGAAGTTTGGCTTCTAAGCCATATTATTTGTACTAAGAGCCAGGTCCATACAACACGGCACCCTAGTTCCACCCGCGCATACTGAAATAATCAGTGTGCATCTACCTCTACACCATGAAATTTCAGGGAGTTGGGTGAAAAACACTGTACTTGTGCAACTTAATTCAAGATTGCTAAATCTAGCTGAATTATTTCACCGCTGGCTCACCATTTTGCTACACAAGCTGCACTGTAGCAGAAAGGCTCAGCTGCTTTAAAGAACTTTGCTGATGTATGACTTGTGTCAGGCACAATGAAACAGTTAGTGAGTTCATTTCTACATGTAAGCAAGTGCTCAACCTATAAACCCATTCCTGGGCTCCTTTACAACATTGAGATAACAGTCCTGTAGCCAGAAACATTTCTCATTCCAAAACTTAATTTTTAGAATTTGGGACAGATAGCTAGACCATTCACATGTGTATGGGGATTATATCCAGGAAGATCCCAATTTCTCAGACTGACTGAAATTGCAGGAAATAGCCAAGGAAGTAGGTATGTCTCTGGGATGTAAGCAGAAAGGAATTGTTGAACCTACCTAGACCTTTCACTGCTCTTAATGGCAACTGAGGCTTTTGTCAGTGTGGATAGAATTAACCTGCCTATGCAAAGGAATGTAATGTCATTTTGGATGCTCTGTGGTATTCTGTCATATCTCAAACTGATTTTGTGGCAAAGACCTCCATACATCCTATAACATATATGCCAGCCACACACATATCTCTTGAATATCTTAACACAATTTAAATGACACTGGATGCCTATGTTTAGGCAAGTGAATCCCAGCCAATATAGTATTTTCCTTGTTTCCTTGCATTAAATCAAAACTTTGGCATCAATGAGTTTTTCCTTTAGGAGACTGACTCAGGATGTACAGATGTCTGGCATTTATTTCTAGCCTATTGTGGAAACCTTTGAAAATGTTTTCATTGTGCAGCCAGATTTTCTGCTGACTAACCTGGCTGGATACAGATACAAAAAAACAGCATCTCACTGTGTTGCAGAAGGCTAAATATTCTTTCCCACTGGGTAGTCCCATTGCTGTCCTAACAAATACTAAGTTTAACTGAAGAATGCATTTAAAGGAAACAGTGTACACAAAAATGTACTTGACTAGTTTTTTGATGCCAGGTTTGTACAGGAATGGTGTTTCTTTGAAAAAGAGAGAAAAAAATAAAAATAAAAATGCTGATGGCAGTACTTCTAACAAACAGGAAGACTGGAAAGATGAGATTGTCTCTTGGATTGAACTCACAAACATTTTTCTATGAAACGTGAACTTGCATAGAATAATTCGCTAACTTGCTACTTTTTCTCAAATATAGCCATGGAAACACTTACTTTTGATTTACTAGTCTAATTTGTGACCATGCAACTGCTACTATCAGCTGCATTTATGTTAACTCTAATACATCACCCAGAAACTTATAAATGTCAGTGGTGCAGCTTCCTGTAACAGAAGTTTTTACTGATGAAAGACCATGGGCTAATAACACAGCCCAGCGTTTACTGTTATTCATCTATGGGAGAATTGTAAGCATGCCGGTTACTGAGATCAACTAATTCACACAGCTAATTAAAGTAGTTAGAAATTCAAAGTTCTTTGTAAAAATGTCATTTTCCCCACTACTTTTTCAATTTCTCACCAGCATATTTCACCATCTACTAAGAGGCTTTTGAGATAAAGTTTAGAAAGCGTTTTAATAGTGTTTACAATTCGACTGATCTGTTTTAATATCCCCTTTTGAAGCTATTCAAATAAACACTATAAATATGTTTGTTATTAACATATGGTGCTGATACAAGGAGAAGACTTAATTCACTGTGTTATTTATGCAGCAGAATATCCTAATGGTTCCCAGGCTAAGATGAAAAGTTGTTGAGGCACCATCCGTGTATTAGATAATGTCTTGGCACTTTCCCTATTATACTGTTATAAATAAATATAATGATTAAAACAGGGTGGTGTCTGGTGCATTAAGATGCATTCTTGGTCTGTCTTTGTTTCCAGGACAGATCCACCCCCTGCTGGCAAGAGACTTTTTCACACCGACCTGAAAGAGAAATAGAGCCCATAAGCAGTGCAGGGGTTGATTCAAAGCCTGTTGAAACTAATTGATGTGTTTTAATCAAGCTGAAAGGTCCCTGTGGATGTGCACAGGTGACATATAAGGGAAAGGTAGCAAGGGGCCTACCCTGCCATTAGACAAATAAATGAGAGTGCTTTGGGGACGTCTTATTTCAGAGAAAAAAATCAATCTTTCCTCTCATATTGTTTTTATCTGCAGAACACTTCCATTATTTTCTCTCTTACTGTTGTCCTCCTTTTTTTTTTTTTATTTTTTCTTTTAACCTTCCTGTACAAGATGTCTCATCTCTCTGTCTTGTTGCCTTTCAGAAAACCTGAAATAAGCAGGTTCAAACTGATTGTGAAAATGAATTTTCATTATAGCTTGTAGCAATCCACCATAAATATTAAACATGTGAAACAGAAGTTTTCATTATGGTGTTTTGCTAAAGACAGGGCAAATAAACAGGTAACCCTGTGTGATAGGCTCTGGTGTCAAATGCCCCCTGTAACTGCTTGTGCAAATACTTGGACCCAGTGGTAGACCTGAGGTAAATGTCAATGAAAGACTTCCTTGACATTTAGAAATTAGCTGATATGCAGAGACATTTACTCCAAATCCTAAGAATTGTTTTACATACTTTATGCTATTCAGGCTGTTTGACCCATTTTCTAGTTGCACCAGGTGAGTATACACTAAGGTGACTATGTCATGGTCTGCATCCCCAGACTGCCAAACTGTGTTGGTCTTGACTCCTTGCTTCCATACATGAACACCTCCTGGGGCCTTCCTGGCCAGTCACCATGCTACTGAGGGAACTGGACCCAGCAGAGTCACTTTGTGCTTCTTGCAATATGGAGTCACTGTCCAGGATGGTGTTAGGCCCTTGGACCTGGGCAAATGGGGTCATGATATTAAGGACCATTTGTTCCTCCTGGGTAGATACCCTGGTTTGGGCTGGGACAGAGTTAATTTTCTTCACAGTAGCTTGAATGGTGCTGTGTTTTGGATTTGTGATGTGTTGAAAACACATTGATCCTTTATTGTTGCTGAGCAGGGCTTACACAGAACCAAGGACTTTTCTGCTTCTTGTGCTGCCCTGCCAGTGAGGAGGCCGGGGGTGCACAAGGAGCTGGGAGGGGACACAGCTAGGACAGCTGGCCCAGACAGACCAGTGGGATATCCCATGTCACATGGCATCATGCTCAGCAAAAAAAGCTCAGAAAAACCCTGGTGTTGTTTAACCTCCGTGGGCAACTAAGCACTAAACAACTGCTTCCTTACTCTCCCCACAATTTCTGATTCTTGAGAGAAAATTTTGTTTTGGTTTTATGATCAAAATAGTGTTGGAGAGGTAAAAGTGCAAGAACTCATGGGTTGAGATTAAGACACTTGACTAGGTAAAGCGAAAGCTGTACATGCAAACAGCAAAACAAGAAATTCATTCACTGCTTCCCACTGGCAGGCAGATGTTCGTCCATTTCCAGGAAAGTGAGGCTCATCATGCATAACTGTTTCTTGGGAAGACAAATGCCGAACATCTCCCCCTTCTCTTTCTCCCAGTTTTATTGCTGAGCATGACATCATATGAGCACTGCTCAGCAACAACTGAGCGTTGGTGTGTTATCAACACTATTTTCATTGTAAATCCAAAACACAGCATTGTACCGGATGCTATGAAGAAAATGACTCTGTCCCAGACAAAACCAGGACAGCAGAGGGTACATTTCATACTGCTGAGAGGAAAGCAGCGTACTGTGGAAAAAGAAAGGAAGGGCAGACAGGTGCCATCAGTGTTACCAAACCCATGCCCTGTGCAGGCTCACAGCTGCACAGATAGGAAACACTTCCTCAAGCATGAAGATTTGTGATATTTTTAATGTGAATATGCATTGCTACTTGGTGAAAGACTCATTTAATCAGATCAGAAAACAACAAGAGTTGAGCTGTGACAATACACTTTCTCAATGAGCTCGTAATTACAGCACAATTTCCAGGGCCAGAGTAAGTAAGGCTGTCTTTATGTGCAGAAGCCTGTGCTCTGGTGGCTTTATTATTGCAACCAATGTTAACCTGCATAAATTCACAAAAGGATGTTAGCATATCATATTAGCCCACCTACCTGATGCTTTAAAAACATTTCCAAAATCATCTAAATCACCAATGATCTTTAACATCAAAAATTTGAATTTTATGCTACTGTTTGGAAGACCAACAGAGTGCTGTTATGGATCTGAATTAGGGACTCATCTAAGGATGTACAAATCTATGTTAGTTTTGGCAATTTAACTAAAATCATCCAAATTTGTGTATACTGCTTAAACAAACCCCTCTTTTTCTTGTCAAATTCTTTTTAGACGAAGCCTGTTTGTTTACAGGTAGATTTGGTTGGAATAAAAATTCTTTTCTTGATGAAGAATGTCTGTTTTAGCAAAGCATAAACATTTTGGGAAGATGTATGACTCTCAACAAAATTTGTCACTGAATTTTTTTAAAGTGCAGAATGATCTAATTATTTTTCACCAGAAATAAAATAACAATTTTATCACAGCTACATACTGTGATATTGTCTAAAATTTCTTTATTCTGTTCTAAAATAAAAAGTAATGTAACACAATACCCTGAAAGGTATAAGAAAACAAGTTTATTATCTAAAGAATCTTCTAAATAATTATGTCGTCTTATTTAAAATAATAGAATATTGAATTCCACATTCAGAGTGTTTAGGAGGATTAAAACAAACAAACAAGAAAGCTGCAAAATCATGAAAAGGTGTGTGGCATTTATTCTCTAATGTATTTATTCTTAGTATTATTTACTGATAATATTTCAAAGGTTGTGAGTTTGTCTGCAGTTGGCTAGGGAAACACATTACATGTCTTAGCTTCCTATATGTCATATATCTATTTTTTTTTTTTTAAAAAAGAAGCACGTCTCAATTCAAGTAAAACTATTCAGGGATAGAAAAAATTCTGTGCTAATGCCTCTGTGTTTCAATAGGAACTTTAAAAATTGGTATGGGTACCGTTTTACACTGAAAAATATATTTCAGGTTTTTAGAGGATTATTATTTCGTATTAATATCTAAGATTATTTTTGGAGGAGTAAGGCTACACACCACTAGTATCTCTTTTTGAAACTTCCTTCTTACTTGTTAAATATGCAACTAGTCTAGCAGATCTTACAAGTAGAATCAAGGCTTGAAAGTTTCTCCCCTTCTTTCACCAGTGATTTAAATGGAAACAATGCTGATTGTTTCAGCAAACAGTTTGCCTTCCCCTCAACACTTTCTTGTTGTGCCATCTAAGGAGAAAGGAAGGACAAAATAGATTTGTTTTTATGTAGAGGATAATGTCCACAGCCTTCTTATGATGGAAATTCAGAACAGTATCTGTATCAGTTATATTGGATAGCAGGGAAAATTTAGGTCAACCAGTGTCCAAAAGACTCAAGAGAACAGCTGAACCTTTCCTCTTCTGCTTACACCCTTTTAATTTTCATTATCCCAAAGTAAGCTTCATTGTCATGTCTTCAACATCTTTAGGCAGCAGAAACTAACCTGCCCTTATATGTCCTACGTATTTCAGACCTACTTACTACCAAAAAATACAGATACAAATTTATATGCAGAAATAATTGTTTTTTTCTAACTACTTCCCTCCCAGGCCATCACCACCTGAAGCTGGTGATCCTTCATTTGTATCCACCCTGATACCCAAATTTTCTACTCCTTCATGCAGACCTTCACAACTCAAATACCTCCTCTTACTGAGAACATTTAAAGATTTTTCTGACTCAGGTGAAAAATCTTTTTCCAATGAAAAACACATGGAAAAAGTTAACTATAAAGTTAACTTAAAGTTTAACTTAAAGTTAACTATAAAGTTAATTTTCCTCTGGAAAACAATTGCTAGACTTGGAAATGTCTAGACTTGTTTGTTATAGACTTTCCCCATATTATCCCAACATACAGATAGAAATATGAAAGTGCATAATTCATGCCTGGGGATTCAACTTATCTAGCTAACCTTAATCAGCTCAAAGGCTGAGGAATTTAGTCTAAGCAGGCTGTGTTAAGCTTTCATTGTAGTGAATAGCGGAAGACTGGCACCTCCATGATGAGACTGTTGTCCTAAAGAGGGGTCTGACATAAGTAGCATGAATTACCATTCAGAGGTGCCTCTTTTTGTTGTCTATAAAGAGAACTCAAACCAAAAACAACAACAACAACAAACTAAGCTAGACAGTATAGACAGTAAGTTTTCAGACAGATTGAGTTAAGTAAAATAAATCATGGCAAGTAAATGCTATATAACAATAGGCGGACATCAGAAACCATTTTTGAAATTAGAGTTCAGGTGAATCTGTACTTCCTCTATTTCAAGAATACAGCCATACTGAGGAACCTAGATGGGTCTTCTGCATGTGCGAGCATATGGATGAAAGAAACATTGCATAAAGGAAACAGAACTTGAGTTCCTTACTTTGGCACGTACTTACTGTGGTTGTTGCAAGGGCAATACATAAAATTGCTCTTGCAGTTGCTCTGTGCTTTCAATGTAAACCTTTTTAAAATGCAAACTTTAATTAGATTTTAGTTCTTTTCAGACAGAAATGTGTGTTAATTAAGGGCCTAAAAGCAAAGCTGTGTTTAAAAGTCTCATAAATCTCTGTGTAGGGCTGGGGTGATGATCTGCTCATCATCAGGTGTTTTGGCCTGTACATTTCAGGCAGAAACAATTTTCCATCACACAATTTCTGCTTCTACTTCCACCCCCTACTCCTCCCCTCCCACCCCCTTCCCACCCCTTCACTGCATACAAACTTTCAGTTGATAAGAGGCAGGTGAACAGGTAGGCCAATACATTTATGTGGTAGACATTTTACTGAAGTGCAGTTGATCACAATATCCTTTGATTAATTCCCTCCTACCTATTCCTGTAAACAGGGCACACAGAAATTTAATGTGCTATTATTCATATTATTTCACATTTTAAAATGCAGTATTTATTGAAGCTTTTTTCCCCTCCAGCTTGCTAGCAGATTTAAGATAATGGTTCTCTGCCAAAATCATATTACCTTTGTCCTTAAGCAAAAACATAAAAATTGAAATTAAGCTAATATAAACCATCTTTTGACCTTTTGAGCTCTGTGTGATTAGGTAAGTGCTATATTGTTTCTCACAGATAAGGTTTTAGGGTGATACTGTGATTCAGCATCTAGAAGTGGAATTCAACAGTTAAGCCTTTGTTAGATGTCAGAGAAAGAGAGAGCTCTAGCAAGAACAAAGAAGCCTTGAATATGGAGATCTAAATCTGTATTTCTGGGTTGTAACATTTGTGCATCTCCTGAGTATTTACTCTGGCTTCTTCAATTGGCTCTATCTAATTTTGCTTTTGGATCCTCTCCAAGGTATTCTCCAAAAATATTGGGAAGAGCATCGTAGATGACAAGAGGTAAAACTGGATTTTTTTTTTCTAATTTATCTTTCCTTTGATTAAAAGGAAGAATATATAAAGAGAATCATACCTGCATGAATTAGATAATATACCCTCACAATTCTACTTGTGTGCATATAGAAATAACCCAAATCCTAAACTTATTCCTGAACACAACGGTACGCCTACCTGCAACCCTAAACCTAATCCTAAGAGTAAAACTACAGTTAACCCTAAATCTAAAACCAAACTGAACCTGAATAATAACACTAATCTGAACACTAACCACAAACACAACCCTAACCTTAACCGAACCCTAAACATAAACCAAAACCTATTCCTGATGTTAACTCTAACCTATACCTAACATTACCCCACCCCCAACTCTAACCCCATCACTAACCGTAACTAACCCTAACTCACAACCTAACCACAAGCAAAACCACAACCCAAACCCCACCCCAACCCCAACCCTAACTGTAACCCTAACCCTAACCCCAACCTTAACCCCAACCCTAACCCTAACCATAAGCCTAAGCCTAAGCCTAAGCCTAGCCCTAACCCTAACCCTAACCTTAACCCTAACCATAACCATAACACTAACCCTAGCCCTAACCGTAAGCCTAACCCCAACCCTAACCCTAACACAACCCTAAACCTAAACCAAACCCGATCCCTAACCGTAACCTGACCCCATACCCTAACCCTATCCCAAAGCCTAACCCTAACCCTAAGCCTAAAACTAAGCCTAAACCTAAGATTAAGCCTAAGCCTAACCCTAACCTTAACCCTAACCCCAATCCTAACCCTAACCTAACTGAAACCCAACCCTAACCACAACACAACTCTAAACCTAAATCAAACCCTGTACCTAACCGTAAGCCCAGTCCATACCCTAACCGTTACCCTAACCCTACCCCTAACCCTAACAATAACCCTAAGGCTAAAACAAACTCCCTAACACGAACTCTAAAACTAACCGTAACACTAAATGTAACCCTAATTTCAACCCAAGCTCTAACCCTAACCCAAATCCAACCCTAACCCTAAAGGAACCCTAAACCTAAATCTAAACCAAACCATATCCCTAACTGTAACCCTACCCCATACCCTAACTCTAACTCTAATCATAACCCTAACTCACACCCAAACCCCAACCCTCAACCGTAACCCTGAACCTAACCCAAACCAAAACATAACCCTAAACCTAACTCTTACCCTAACCCTAACACTAACTCTAACCATAACACAAAACCCGAACCTAACCAAAATCAAACCCTAAACCCTATCCCTAACAAGAACGATACTCCCAAACCTAATCCTAACCATAACAAACCCTAACTCAAATCCTAACCCCCACCCCACCCGTAATCCCAACACTTACCCAGACCGCAACCTTAACACTAACCCATACCCTAACACTAAGCCTGACTGTAACCTTAACCTTAACCCTAAGCCAAACCTAACCTTAACTCTAACCCTAACCCTATGCCTAAATTAACCCCTAACCCTAGCCCTAACCCTAACCCCAGTCCCAGCTCTAACCCTTTCCCTAACCCTAACCCTAACCCGAAACCTAACCCTAACCCCAACCCTAGCCCTAGCCCAAACCCAGCCCTAACCCCAATACTAACCAGAACACAGCCCTAACAGTAACCCAACCCTAAACCTAAACCAAACTCTATCCCTAACCCTAATCCCACTCCCAACCCTAACCCTAACCATAACTAACCCTAACTGTAACCCTAACTCCAAGCCCAACCCTAACCCTTACCTTAACCCTAACCCTAACCCTTACACTTAACCGAACCCTAACCCCAATCCTAACCCCAACCCTAACCCTAACCACTAACCCTAACCCTTGCAACCGAAGCCATTCTTTGATTTTATGATCCTTAATGAGGGTTTAACTAGAAGGGATATGATCAAGGTAAGGAAGATGTATCGCTTTCATCTGAGTATGATCCATAACTTAGAAACATCTTACTGAGGTGTTATTTGGTATTTTTCAAATTACACTGAAAACAAACTTTTTCTTGAATATGCAGTCATAACTAAGCCTGAAATGGCACAGCCATGATCTACGTTATATTATATTACATAAAAATATAAAAGTAAGTTAAATTGTCCGTAGGAAGTGTCAAATTTTGTCATCTATGTGGAACCTCCTGGAGATATTAAATGAAACTTTGGAGCAATATCTCAATGTTTTGGGGTTGTCTGTTAACTTAAAAAAAATATAATTAATAAAAGAAATCTTGGTGTTGCTTTTGAGATAATTCCAGTACCCACCCCCATTGGAGAAGCAAGCTTGCAATATACTTAACAAACAGGATGGGTTATCGGTTAATGAGCAGGTAGGATTTCTATTGCTTCACCTGTGAAAGGGAGCATGTAGATACACCTTTCTGTGGATGAGATCATCCCAACACTTTCACTCTCAACCTTGGCGAGAGCATAAGAAACACAATTCTAACCACATTAAAAATAAACCATGGGATCTGCTAACTTTCTATGCCCACCTACGTGTGAATTCATTAATTACTACCAAAGTTAAAAAAATTCAATCCATAAAATTGAAGTTTTTGTTTTCAAATTAACTTGTTAAGAAAATAATATGGACTTCAAGACAAAAATTGAAACTAAGTTCACTATAACAACATAAAAATAGTAAAACTGGAAAGTATTTCCTTAGCACATTTGCTCTAACACTTATTAAAGGTATAAACTTAATCCAAGAAAAATAATTCACAGATGTGGAAATGTGGATACCCCATGACTCAGTTTAAATTTAAAATGTGAAATAAAACAGTCAGGCTTCAGCAACTTGCTTTAATTCTAGACATGCTCAAAAAAAA
>CM021697.1:32748755-32763277 GCA_011074415.1 Stictonetta naevosa | reverse complement strand
GAAAGGAAAGGATAGGAAAGGAAAGGAAAGGAAAGGAAAGGAAAGGAAAGGAAAGGAAAGGAAAGGAAAGGAAAGGAAAGGAAAGGAAAGGAAAGGAAAGGAAAGGAAAGGAAAGGAAAGGAAAGGAAAGGAAAGGAAAGGAAAGGAAAGGAAAGGAAAGGAAAGGAAAGGAAAAAGAAAGAGGAAGGGAAAGGAATGGGAAGGGAACGGGAAGGGAAAAGAGAAAAAACGAAAAGGATAGATATCCTTAAAATCTCCTTCAAGAGAACCCAATGCACGGATAGAAGTTGAGAAGTGCCCCTGGTAGCAAGCTTTAAAAAGAAAACTCAAATGAAAAAAAAAAAAAAGATAAATGTTAATAGCTTTTTGTGCCTGCAGATACGCATGAGTTTCTCTATGTTCAGAATGGTGCCACACGCAGAGAGCTGTAGGGAGATTAAGGTAACGTTTTCTTCCCCTATATGGACTTGTGAAATCATCAGAAAGGAGAGAAAAAGGTTGACAGCAAACTGCTATTCTCTCTCCTGCCTAAAAGACTGTGTGTGGGTAGCACACAGCTACAGTCTTAAGGTGGGAAAAGAGCAAAATATATGCTACCAGTTCCTGAGGATGGGTACTCTCTCATACTGTAGAGAACATAGAGACGGAGCACTAGAGTTGTTGCAAAGTCTCCAGTAAACTATTTTTTTGGGGGGGTAAAAGTGCACAACTGTCATATATTATATATGGACTCAATTGGAAGGCTTCATTTCTAGGTCCATATAAACATTTCTTCTGGAGTTTGTCCCCTGAAGATTAGTGTATATGAGAACAAGGAAACCTACTAACCTGCAGCCAGTTCTTGCATTGTTAAATGATCTACTTTGCAGAAAGATGGATTTTTATCTCCTGAGGGTATAAATTCTGTCATGGTCAAGCTGTTTTGGGTTTAGCTTTGGCCACACACCACTGTTGAAAAAGTCTCGATATAGGTAGGACTACAAAAGATCGGCTAGTTCTTCCAGTGCTTTTTAATTTCCTGAATCACCAACTAGTCTTTTCTTTCTGATCTCATCTACCAAAAAAATAATAGTGTACATCTATTTAAAGTATTGGTAAAAACTTTGACAATTATGGCAGATAACAGGGTTATTTCCAAAAAAATAATAAAAAAAAAATAAAAAGACAAGAGGTTTCTGAATGATGAAGATTGGAGTCAAAAATGCAGATGGCATCTTAAAAGCTGTGCAGAAAAATGTCATACGCAGAGTTGATATGAATGAAACTTATTTCTAAGGCTGACAGCTGTCATCTAGGTACAAGTTTTCTGTGCTTTAAGTTTTAGAGTGATTTTCATGTAACATTTTGACAAAGTATTCAGAAATCATTAACACTTGGTTTTTCATGGTCTATCTCAATTTCACTTTCTTTCAAGACCAAGGGAAAAACAAACAAACAAACAAACAAACAAAACACATTTATACTGAATTTCCATGGAGGCTGAGAGCAGTAATTGATTTACTCCAGAAGTTATGGAGCAAGGACATATCAGGGACATATTGTTCTTCATAATCACTCATGCACCCAGTCATATGATAAAGGAGCTGTGCAACTCATCTTCTAACCAAGAATGCACAGTGTTTCAGTTGGCCAGATTTGATACTTTACATGCTTTGTTGAAGGCAGATTCTACTAAAATAACAATTGACAATACATACAAATATGTGCTTTCATGTCATTTCTCTGTTTTTATTACAATTATACCAAATTTCTCTCAAAACCAAAACAAGTTAGTTTATTAAAAATATAAGCTCATACCTCAGTGGATGCATATTGATTTAGTTCAAATAGCAAAGTTGCCTCAGAATATGCCAGTAGAGAACCTAACCTGGCATACGTAAACTAATAAAATCCTATTTCTACTTATTCTACTTCAATTTTGTTGAACTGTCAGGACTGCATCAAAAACAAACAAAAATTAAAGAAAATCTTGATCTAGAAAGGAATGATTTTGACATATAAGCTAAAATATGGGTGGACTCACCTTCATCCTTCCTAAATGTGGCTTTTGGCATCTCAGACACTGCCTTCACCTATAGAGAAAAATATTCCAAACTAGAGGACAACACTCGCTGAGGTGATCAGCTCTGGGGCAGACGTGTTTGAGGTGGGCAGGGCATTTTTTCTGCATCGAGGCCACTCGAGAGATCTTAGGGAGCCGCCAGGACCTGACAGCCCTCACGAGGGAGGCTGACGAGGTGTAGGCAGAGCCAGCAGCACCCCCTCCATGGCTGTTCAAAAGCAGCCCCCAGGGAGCGCAGCAACCATGATGGGCAAACAGGGCAGGTCACATCAGTAGGGCGGGCAGGCAGGGTGAGCAGGGTGGGCCCCTCGCCACTCTTTGGCAGCGGTCTTTCCCAATGGTGCTTGTAACCTGCTCGTGAGGAGCCCAGCCATGGTATCCACCAGGTAGAAAAACATGGCCTCCGCACCTCTTGCGGCCTCTTCAGCCACAGTCATTGATGTGGCTACTCAGATGGAGGGCTCAGGGAAACATGTGGGAGTCCAGGTCTTGGGCTGCAGGCTGTGCCTGAGTTTTTTGTCAGTGTCAGACAGCAGCAGCGGGAGGTATGCCTGTTGGAGGTGTGCTCAGGTTGAAGAGCTGCTCAGCCAGGTAGCGGAGCTGTGGGAGTAGGTGAGCAGGCTCAGGAGCATAAGGGAATGAGAGAGAGCAACTGACTGCTGGAAGTGTACTCTGCCCTCTCTGAGACAGACTCACGAGCCTGCCACAGCACAAGTGTCTCCTGCTATGCAGAAGACCAAAGTTCTCTCATCCCACCAGGCAGTAGAAGGGGACCTAGGCCAAAGGGGGGAATGGAGGCAGGTTCCTGTTCGGGTGGTAGGTGAGCCCTGTCCCACCTCACCTTCCCATCTACCCTTACATAACAGGTATGAAGCTCTAGAACGTGACAGTCAAAACAACGATGTAGATGAAAGCACGTCCCAGTTGGAGAGGGTGCCTAAGGCAAGGCAACCTACCCCCCGCATTGCTACATCTTCTGTCAAGAAAGTAAGAAAGGTTATCATCATGGGGGACACCCTTCTGAAAGGGACAGAGGGCCCAATATGCCAACCGGACCCAACCCACAGGGAAGTCTGTTGCCTCCCTGGGGCTCGGGTGAGAGGTTTTGCTAAGAAAGTCAAGCGCCTGGTACGGCCCACCAACTACTACCTGCTACCGGTCTTTCATTCTGGTGATGACGAGGTAGCAAGGAGAAGTCCAAGAGCTATCAAAACGGACTTTAGGGCTTTAGGGTGACTAGTTAAAGGTTCAGGGGCACAGGTTGTATTTGCCTCTATCCTTCTGATAGGGAGGATCAATGTTGACAAGCAGACTCCTTACATTAATACGTGGCTTTGGGACTGGTGCAACCAGCAAAACTTTGGGTTTGTTGATCACGGGAAGGTCTACGCAACACCGGGCCTGCTGCCAACAGACAGGATGCGGTTCTCTCAGAGGGGGAAAAGGATTTTTGTTCAGGAGTTAGCGAGGCTAATAGATAGGGCTTTAAACTAGAGTCAAAGGGGGAAAGGGATAAAACCAAGCACGTCGGTAATAAGGTAAGGGATGGTATGCTAGAATCAGAGGGACTGTGTTCTAGTGAGGTCCTTCAGTCTGCTGTACAAGGTGCTGCATGCAGGGAAGCGCATTTGAAGTGCTTCTACACAAATGCCCGCAGTATGAGAAATAAAATGAATGAGCTAGAAGTCTTGGCCCAGTCCCACAGCTACGACATCATTGGCATAAGTGAAACCTGGTCCTGTGGCTGGTGTGTCGCAATAGATGGTTACGGGCTCTTCAGGAGGGACAGGCAGGATGGGGGCGTGGTGATGTACTTGAAGCAGGGGCTGGACTGCGTGGAACTTCAAGTTGGCGATGGCAAAGATGAGAGCCTCTGGGTAAGGATTAAGGGATGAACAAATAAAGGGGATATCATTGTGGGAGTCTATTACAGACTTAGATGATTCTGTGATTCTGTGATTCTGTGAATTCAGAAACTACTTTGGTATATGCTTAAGAAAACATCTGGAGGCAGTGAGTAGGATTGTCTCAGCAGTGAGCAGATAGTCTCCCAAAGGCAGACATATGCATCTCAAGGCATTCATCTAATTTCAAAGTGGACATCCAAAATACATCAAATGACTCATCTTCTGTAAAAGTCTATTTTACTCCTTCTATTATGAAAGGAGCACAAATGACTAAATCAGATATTGTTTCCTGTATTGCAGTTGTCTGAACTAATGAGATATGAATTAATCTCCCTAAGGTAGATTGTACATCACTGAAAAATAAAATAAAATAAAATAAAATAAATCATTGAACTAAACAGGACATGGGAAAATTAAGAAACAAAGTTGGAGAGAATATGTGGAATTATTTGCCAGATAAAATTTAAATTATTTGCCAGGTAAAGGAGGCTTGCGGAATCCATCCCCGTCCCCATCGATAGCTCCAAAGTCTTCTGACAAGGAAGACTGATGAAATATCTTCCCTTTACCACAGAACAACGTGTTTAACCTGCTGCTATGTGTTGTTAATAGCTTTTGTCTGAAGGCATTTGTGAAGAAGATATATTTTTGTTTGTGAGACCAAGAGATACAGGTGGAAGAAATGGACAAACTGTTGAACACACAAATCCTTTATCAGTTACCAGGTGATTAATTTTCTGCCAAAGGTTTTTTTTTTTTTTTTTTTTTCCTTTCCAATTTTATCAGTTCATCTAATCATTATATATTTTCCTTAAATTTTGCCTGGCTTACAGCACTGCAGATTTACCACACACTTGTCACAGATATTACTGAATTGAATGGATTTAAATACCATGCAAAAGCTAATGCTTTAGCTTTTTCTGTCTCCCTGAAAAGGTCTTTGCTTTTTTTTTTTTTTTTTTTTTTTTTTTTTAAAATCATTACTATACATTTATATCACTGTAACCTGTTAAAATCTGTGCAATTAGAAATGTCTAGAAATCTCTTTCAAACTCTGTAAAAAATATTCAGGGAGCATGACATTTATTTCCTAATGGACAAAGCATTCATAAGTTTTAAACAATCAGATCAAGAGCCCTGCCAATTCTCTCTCTGCATTGACACTTCTAAGGAGAGCACATATCTGTAATGTTTTTCCAAATTACTTCCTTTTGTAATCTGAATACCTGCCATACCTCTCAAACCTGCAATAAATAACCCAGGCCCATTTTATAAATGATCCCTCTTATAGTGTAACCAAAGCAAAATTTTTGTTTCCAAGTAATTTCTTTCAGACTCAAGATGTTCTTGTTTTCATTTGATGCTGCTAAAATGCCCTCTGTTCTACTCTTTGGAGAATAGAACATTTATAATAAAGCAAAGAGGCTGAACTAAGTTTTAAGTAGAAGAGGAAGAGAAGAATGAACCTTGTTAAACCGAGTAGAGGTGTGTTTTTGCTCTCTACATTTTATTAATGGGCCAGTAGCATCCAGTAGAGGAACTGCAACAGACAACTAACCAGTAATAACATCTTGAACCACTGCAGTTCTTTGCTCAGTGAACACTTTTGCTCAGTGAAATCTTTATCCCTAAAATAAATGTTTGTTGCTGTTATTTATTTATTTATTAATTATTTATTATTATTATTATTTATTTATTTAATAACAAAGCAACTAACAAGAATTCAAGATCAGGATGTAAAATTTCATGGGAGTGAGATTCTAAGAGGTTTTATCACAGTTTTCTCAATGAAGAGAAATGAACTTCAGAATGAAGATTAATTAAATATTTGCTTTCTGGCAATAAAAAAATCTTATGTTACTCCCTATACCCACTACTTGTTCCCAGCCACACAATACAGTATATACTGCTTTTTGAGATAACACAAAGTAGGTTTTTTTGCTGTTTGTTTTTTTGTTTGCTTGCTTTTTTTAATAGAGCTCTGTTAGCCATAAAATGTTTCTAACCTACCTACATCTTACAGAAGGAAGAAACCTGTGTTTTGTTATGCTTAAGTTTCAGCTAAACATAATATATGTATATTCCAAACATTCCAAACAGTTTCTTAAATCTTTTGATTGTTCAGTCAGAAGTATATTAATTACCTATGAATGTTGTTGCTTTTGCTCTAATACATTTTAATTAATTTCATTTTATTGTTATAACTTTGGATCAGTGGTTTGTAATATAGTCATATTTAATTAATGAAAACTATTTGTACAGACTTTTCCTCTAATGTACATGATATTAATTTATACTTTAACAACCTGAGTGTTCTATGATATGTTTAAAAGAGTGTGGTATGTTGTGATTTGTTCTCTGTTGTATTTAAGCAGCTGTTGTCATTTCAAAACACTGTAAACAGAACGGCAAGTATAATACTAGGAAACCATTATTAGCATGTGATCACCATCTAACAGCAAATATGTTTTGGCTCCTGTCTATATTGTTGGCTAATTAAAATTTTTATTTGTTCAATAATCTCTTAGAGATTTTCCCTGCATTTTAGTTTTATATTTATAATGAACTTACCATTAATAATAACATTCAGATTTACTACTATATGCACTCACACATAATACACATATAAGATTTTTGTTAATATGTAGTCTTTCAGTCATCTAAAACAGTCCAAAAGTGCTTCTGGCCATGTCTGCCTCTGGTAGTATAAAGCCATCATTTAACAATATTCTGTTTTTAATGGAAGTATGACTTACACAGTTTCCATACCACTGCATTCTAACTCCCAACCTGATCAGTGTTGCTATTCTTCCTCCCTCCAGGTTATTTTGACACAGATGACTGTGGACTATGCAGTAAATGCAGTCATTTAAAAGTAACCTTTTCCTGACCTCCAAAATAGAAAAAGGTCTTTTTTAATCTGGATCATTTCATTGATTCCATTTACTGCATGACCTCTTAAACAGTTGCACTGGTAAAAATGAAGAGTAAAGAGCTATTGAGGAGAGGTCTCCAGAGGCCGGAAGGAAGCAGGAAGTCCATGAACTGGTCTCAGTTTTTGAGAGCCAGTATCATGAAACTGTAATTACAGTCTAACTTCTGAGATAAGTGGGATTGTTCCTGCTTGTAATGAAGTATAATCACTTTTATAATTCTGATTTTCATTATCATCTTTTGCCTTGCCTTTAAATCCACCAAATGTTTCCAATTCAGATACAGCAAGAGCAGGGAACCAAGCCATCAGAAAAGTGTCATGGTGAGAGTTCCAGTTTAATTTTTTGCTCAGTTACTAATGACCCATTCATTTCGAGGCAAACTGAAATTTATTTCTTGATTTTGAAACAGTTTCTTGTCATTGGGTGAAATGCATTTAGGATGGTGTTAATCTGTTGACTAGATGAAGCTGAAAGAATTTCTTGAGCCTTCCTATTTTGCTGGGTAGGCTTCCTGCAGATTTAGCTGCTTAAGGGACTTATTCACTTAGACTTGAATAAGAGAAGAAGCAGAAAAAGTGAGCTGGTGCAGAAGGTAGAATAGGACCGTGTCTTTTGGCAGCAATTTAACATCAAATTGGCTTTCTGTTGATATGAATATGTGCCCTCAATTATTCATTGATAAAATGGAAATAACACTTTCCTTTCTGTGTTGTTATGAGCATAAACATATTAAAATTCATGAAGTGTTTATGTATATCCATTACAGGGGCCAGACAGTGTCTTAAATATATTTTACAGCTAGGATTAGCAGTAGATTCTCCACAATTTTTTACTTCGGGGTGTGACTGTCACTAATCCAAAGAAAGGACTAGAGCCTTCCTGTCTAAATTCCCCTTTTCACTTGCTTGAAATGTTAACAGATGCAAATTACAATGCAGGAGAAAAAAAAAAAAAAATCTGTCCCGGAAAGTTTAAGATATTCCTAAGTTTTATTGATCCAGTTCATAGCCAAGAGTAGACTGGGGTTTCAAAATTTAATTGCATGACATTGTCTCTATCAAAGGGTATTGTTTAAAAATATGTCTATTTCCCCTAATAATTCGGTTATTTAATTTCATCTGTGATAACTGAGGTTTATAGTGTGATCTGCATGGCGGTGTGAGTGAATAACATTGCAGCAGCAGTGTCTAAGAGAAGAAAATGTGACAGGAAGGATACACAAGCTGAATTTTCCCCTTTAATTGAGAACCTCCTCCCCACTAGACCATTTTTTTTTTTATGTCTTTGCATTGTGCAGCCATGCAGGAGGAGGCGATGGCACTTTGTGACCTTGTTTACTCTTATTGAGTCATATGTTGAGTCATATGTTGAGGACTCTATAGTCTTGACTATTTGTGCCTTTGAAAACTTGATGAAGACAGACAGTGTATAAAATCAAGTTCTGTGGTGATGATATTTATACAGTTCTAGATGTTACATTACTGCACCCTTTATTTTTATTAGTTTATTTTAATTTTCATTCTCTAGAAATTCGCTGACTTTCTGTAAAGGAAACTTGCTGGTTTCAAGCTTTTATTTAAAGCAAGTATGTGAACTACTAGAAGTCATTTTTTCCTTCTTCTTCATTTGGTTATACTAAAAATCATTTTGGCAGAATATCTTCTGTGCATACATCAGAGTCCTTGAGAGAAATGCTTGGAAAATTAGTTCCATGTACATTTTAGGAAATCTTGCTAACAGCTGCATTTTTCTATTAGAAATGCTTTCAAAGGCTACCTTAAAAAAAAAAAAAAAAAAAAAAAAAGTACAAAGCCAAATGAGGCAAGGTTTAAGTGAGAAAACATGTGAGCAATATTAAGCCAAGAAAAGGGAACAGTTACTTGGAGAAATCCAGACCTTTCTACTTTTCTTTGCAAAACTTTTCAGAAAACGTACTAGGTACTGCTGTAGGTCAGATCTTCATTTGGTGTAAACATGTGCAGTTCTGCTGAAATTGATGAAACTTCCTTTAAGTTTTCAAATTCTGGGTCTGGCCAACTTTCAGGTTTCCAAAACCATTTCAAAGAGCTGCAAGTACCTTAAGTTGAACTGATTGGATTAGTTTTCTATTTAGCTTTACTTGGAATTAAATGCTTAACTGTGTTGTGTACTGAGAATATTTAAAATTATTTATATACATTATACCAGAAAACACTTAATAAAAACATTAAAAAATATTCATATATATATATATATATATATATTTGATTCTCCTGGCCCCTCGAGCCTTCTCAATGTTGATTTTTTGCTGAATGAAGAAAGCCTGAACATTTTATTTTCTCTATTTGTTTTGAATCTCTTTCTTTCTGCCTGGAACTCTGCAGATGGAGAACTAGGATGAGAGTGACATCATCAGAGACAGCACTTGGAGCTACTCAGAGGGAGAAAAAAAAAAAAAAAACAGTTGCACAAATTACAAGTGGTTTCCTGAGATAGGGTTAGGAGAGAATGTAAATCAGCTTGTAATTTGGCCCCAAGACTGCACAGAGACAGATTTTGAAAACACAGCCTCATTTTTCACACCTCTATTTTCAATCACAAATGAAGTTTTTGTTTAAAAGAATTTTTAAAATGTTTTTATTTATACAAGCAAAGTCAAAATTACTTCACAAATAGGCAGGATTCTATCATCAATTATTATCCAGGAGGCAGGATATAAAGTAAACATGCAAGAATAACATGAATCTCCTGTTGTATCACTTCTAATAATAACAAGAGGAGGCTCGTGCAGCAATCAAGGCCATTTTCTTTGAATAGCACCCAAATATCTAACTTTTAATTTTTTTTAATTATTATTATTTTTAATATGTATTATTCAGGATTCACTCATTCAGCATCACCGTGGGGCTTTAATTAGAGCTTGTTCATTGCAATAAAACTGTTGTAAACCTATCTTGAAGTTATTTAAGTTTTAAATTTTAATTTATTTTTTTTTGTAACCAAAAAAAAAAATAAGGTCTTTAGTGGGAAATGAAAAAGAAGAACAATAACAACAACAATAATAAAACTTTTTTTTTTTTTAAAAAAAAGTTCATAATACTGTTAAAAAACTATACCTTTTTCTCACCTTGAATTTGTCCTCTAATTCCTCATCCTCCTGCCTCTCCTGCTCTTGTTTTTCTTGGCTGTCTCTCTAGTCTTTCTACAACATTTCCTTCCCTGTGGAAATGGCAGCATTCTATCTGACAAACTGATCAGTAGCTAACCTAATGAATATTTTGCAGTACCTTCCCCAAACCAAGCTTTTGACTTAATCTGTGCAAAATCTGGACTCTCCAACCCCTGGGAAATTTTCATTTCTAACTGTATTTTCATTCAGATTCAAGTGAGAAGATTGAAGAGGGAAGCAAAAAGAAAATCCCATTTGGGAAGGTGTAAATTACAATGCATTTGGTTATTTTGTCTCCCTTGTGGTCCATCAGCGGGATGCTTTTCTAGCGGGCAGCACAGGAGCCATAATGCTTTGGGAACTGGAGAGCAGGGGAATCTGGAAGCCAGTGTCAAAGGGACTTCTTTGGCTGTGTGCCAGGTAGGCTTCCCAGGAGGTGGGAGTTTCTGGCAGCCCCGACAGGCCTGCCTTGGGATCTGGGAGGCAGAGACACTGGCAGAAAGCTGAGCAGATTTCCATCTGAAATCCACCCGGTGGAAATCTGAATTGATTTGCAGCAGTTAAACCTTTTGGATATTTTCTGAAGGAAATAATTTAGATGCTTCTCCGCCTTCTCCCCAGGACATTGGCTGTGCACTGAAGCATTCTGGCAATGCTGCAGGAAGGTGGGTGTGAGAGGGCTGGTCTCTGAGGCTGGCAGAGCTCTTGCCATGGCTGGCCCCAGCCCTGTGGGGCTGCAAGTGTGGGAACATTGCCTCCTTTTCTCTCTTCCTTCTCCTCTGCCAATTGACTTGGCAGGAGAGAGCAGCAGGGAAGAGAGACCTGTCATGAGAGTGCCTCACAGCAGCTAGTTCAGGAGAAAAGGGGAGGGGAACTAAAAAATGTTGATTGTAACACTGGAGCACTCAGTTCAGAGTGACAGGATTCAGCTAAGACAACCAAAAAAACGACGTTGTAATAGGAGTAAAGGTATCCTTATATTTTTTCTGAAGAGGATTTCTGACTGTTGCCTGACCTCAAAGTTGCTCATGCCTGTGGCTTTTACAGGATAGGATTTTACAGGATAGGATTTTTTTTTTTTTTACAGGATTCAAGGAAGTCCTCAAAACTTGACAACTTTAGAAGTCAGCCTCTGAGGTAGCCTCCTGCCTGCCTGGGGACATTTGCTGATGCATCTGCTTAGTTTCTTGTGATTTCCCCTAGAAACTGACTTACAATGCAAGGCTGTACTGAATCAGTCAAAGAGACAATATGGGACTGTATAGGAACAGAGGGTAGAGAAGAGACATGGAATTGGCAGACGAAATCCTCAACTTTTCCTCTTCCAAATATGACTGTTTAAAATGCCCTTACAAGACCTTACAGGCACACATATTTCATTTATTTATTTATTTATTTATTAACTAAACTCTGAATGTGGTCCTCAGAAACATAATCACTCACAGATAAATGCACAGTAAATAAATCTGGAATACTTTATGAAACCATAAATGGAGAAAATACAACTAATTGCTTTCATCTCCAGAAGACAAAACTAACTTAAGAAATAAACATAATTGCAGCATCTATATTCAGACAATACACTGAAGTAATTTGTCCAAAGCAACCCCTTCCCTCCAAGAATCTAGGTTTCTGTTTAATAACATTTTCCCAATGAATGAACATTTTTGTTGAAAAAAAATAAAAATGCAACCTTCTTCTGCAGTCTCTGCAGTAATTGGAAATTCTCTGTGTCTGTTAAAATGATTTGTGCATTTTTATTATGGAGATTAAAATTAATGGAGAAGGGTCAGATATCTAACTGAAAGGATTCTTCTCAGGACAGAATTTGGACTAGTGGATTATGATTAAAGCATTTATTTCTATCTTACAGAATTAATTCCCTTGAAAACAACCTGCTGTGGTAAATTGCGTATCACTCCATAAGTACAACAATACAGAAATATCAAACCCACTTCATGATCATTTTCTATTAACTATATCATTAAAATTCTTCTTTATTCACATACCTCAAAGGTTCGGAAGCCAGAATGAACATCAATTCCCAATAACATCTTTTTAGACAATAGCACATTCGACATAGGACAAGTCACGTAATATCATAGTGAGAAGACTTTTAGGTTTTAATCAGATAACATAGTAAATTGATGTAAAAGCCATCAAATCTGATTGAAGTTTCATCATCTGTGACAGATTATTCTGCTTCCTTGAAGGAACACACAAACAAGCTCAAAAATATTTATCACTAGAAGCTTTTCTCTCATCATTTTCAGTGTAGTAATAAAGCAGAGCCTCGTATTCTCAGTGAGTTAAAGTCTGCTTACATAGTCAGGAAATGCTCTTATAAAAGCTAGAAATCACTAGCTGATGTATTTCAGTACTTTTCCAATACCTCAGCCATTCTGGGAACACATCAGCCAGAACCAAAGTGGTTAAAGAGACACTTCTCTTTTCCAGAGTTCAGCATTTGTCATGACGTGCATTGAGATGCTGCTGGGGCTGCTAGGATGTAGCAGCCCATCCTACATACCGGCATAATTCTGTTATTGATTTCTGCCATGCTGCACTATTGAGAGCTAATTTCACATTGCATTTCAAGGACAGCACCGCAGACAGGGACACTGTAGTACAGAAAGGACACAAATTGAGAGAACACATTTAATTTACTGCACACTATGATACACCGTCTGGAACCAGGCTCTCTGAAAGGCCAGATCTCTCCAGTGCCACCCCAAAACTGAAAAAGGCTGAATAATGAAAGAGTTGTGGGGAGGGGTTATGTGAGGTTTAATGTGTGCTATTAGGAAGCAAATGTCCTTACTCTTCCTCTCTCCTCTAAAAAACCTGGTCTTCAGCTAAGTCAACCAGAATGTTCCAGCTGTGATATATTTTGTTGCAAAACAAAGAAAACAAAAGAGGCAGTGACTTCCAGAGGGGTGGGTGAGGGGGTGGTGGTTGTCAGGGCAGGAGCACACTGCTTGGGGCACCAAAATCTTACATTGTTCTCTCCTCATACTGCCAACATTTGGTGATGTACATATGGTATATTCACAATACAGGGATTTTGGAGAGGGATGAAATCCTGATGCTCTGGGCAGCAGGGAATGTCTCCAAGAGGCTGGATGGTTGAATTCCAGCTCAGGCAACCATTTTAACACTGCTGCAATTCGAACATTGGATTGGAGATATGATGGAGTGTATAGAGGTTTTTTTGTTTTTCTTTCTTATTTCACCCAGCAACCAAAGCGGTGTAAAAAATGTCACTACTGTAAAGATATCTTGGACAATATATTTGAGAAATGTAGAACATACTGGTTTGAAGCAGCTGCAGCTTGCGTTGGTAGGTGTCCAGTGACACAGTCCCTCTCCCTGCCTCTGCCCTCTTCATCACTGCTGTGTTTGTCTTCCACTGAAAGGAAGATATCTTGGAGTTTTGGTGACAATCCAGAACTTTCTTTAATAAGATACAAGAACACGTGGTATCAAGAACAAATCTCTTTCTTCTGCATAGCAGGTTCAAAAGAGTGCTTTGTCTCTTAATGCAATTGAATGCTGCCAGAAGATTTTTATTTTAATATTGCTGATGCAGAGACTCTAGTCTTCTTTAATAAAGCACAAAAGAATAGCTAGCTAGGATAGCACTAAATGGGAAAATATCCAGAACATATTGCACACCTATAAAAATGAACTTTTTGAAGATGTTAGCTATTTGAAAAAATTAAATCATGCAGCAAATCTGAGGACATGTTTAACAGACTTCAGTATGTAAAGGCAAAGGTACAGTCTGTAGAGCTGTGGAATCAGACATCAGGTATAATGAAAATCAGCTACTGAAAAAAAAAAAAAATGTTGTTAGGAAATCATGAATTAAAAGTGAGAGTTTGACAGACTATTGAGCAGAAGCAGACTAGATGGTGTGATGCAACTGTGTAACCAAAGAACAAAATCCAAAGAATAGTCAACAAAACAAAGGTGACTAAAAAGGGAGGGAACATGTAAAAGTGCGGGTGTGGAAGAAAACACATAGAAATTAAAGAACAAGAAATGAACACATAAAAGTAAAAGTCCCCAGAAATCAAAAATGCCATGCAGAAAATTAGGAGATAATAACACTTGTGTTGATAAAGAATGTGAAGGAAATAGCAGAAAATCACTAATGTGCAGGCAGGTAAGTTTAATGAAACTGTGGTTCTCCTGTCCAGGACTGGCATACAGCTGTTTGCATACACTGGAGAAAAAATGGCATGCTGTGTTTAGATTCATATTCTCACCATCAAGAAACATCATTATCACAGAAAATGACTCTCAGACATGCAGTCTCATAAAATCTGTATTTATTACATATGTCATCTCTGCTATGATAATGACAGCTATAGAGTGAAAATCAGAGGTCCGCAAAATTAAATATTGAAGGAAGGAAGGAAGGAAGGAAGGAAGGAAGGAAGGAAGGAAGGAAGGAAGGAAGGAAG
>CM021697.1:32724278-32748655 GCA_011074415.1 Stictonetta naevosa | reverse complement strand
AGAAAGAAAGAAAGAAAAAGAAAGAAAGAAAGAAAGAAAGAAAGAAAGAAAGAAAGAAAGAAAGAAAGAAAGAAAGAAAGAAAGAAAGAAAGAAAGAAAAAGAAAGAAAGAAAAAGCGTATTATTTAGACATATTATGTAGAGACTAGGACACTCAAAGTCTTTTGGTATCAGAAAAAAATGGTGTGGAAATCTTAAGAAGATTTTTTAGAAAGGAAAATAACATAACAGGCAAGGAATAACAGTCCTGCCTTGAACCTAAAAACGCAGTTTTGTAACTTAACATAGTACTTAACAATTACCCACAACCAAAAACAGGAGGTCATGTTTCTATTTTCCACCACCGCTTCTTAAACATCTTCCCTGCTCTTCACTCTTCAGCGCTCCTGCCAGTGCTGTGGTGCCTGACCTGGCATTTGTTTGATTGCACTATAACCTGAATACCATCTCACTAAGCTAGCAAAAAACTAATCTAACAAAAACCGAGATAATACCTGGCCACGTTAATAAATTGACTCAGATATTTGTATAAGTCAAGAGCCAAAACCGGATTAAGTAAGAGAAGGAACTATCAATAAAGACTGAACTTTGGACTGCCTCAGGACCTAACGTAATGAAAATAGGGCTAGTGTGAATTGCTGTAAACAAACTGAGGCAGCAAATGCAAAATATATATTCTGATAAAGGATCATATAATTTCAGTACTTTCACAGCCACAGGACAATGTCTATGGGTGCAATGGCAGAGCACAGGCACTGATATTGTCATCTCCAGTGAAGGTATGCATAGTTTCTGGAAGGCTGTGGCTAGGTGAGAATCAACCTGTAGAGAAAACCATAGAATCCTGAGCTTCCTCCACAAGCAGACAGGAAAAGATGGAGGAGCCACAGATGCAACCAACATAATGGGAAAGTGCTGAATGGAGTGCTAGAGTAATGAACGTCTGTAACCATCTCTCTTCAGAGATCTACAAAGTGAAGAAAACCAGCCTAGGGACTGAATGAGAACGCAGTATAACAAATGGTGTATTCATTCCCCTCTGGAAAGGGAAGATGTAAGGCTAGCCACAGATGTAATAAGAGAATAGATTTTATTGATCTAAACTAGTGGTGCTAACAGCCAGACTAAGTGATGTGTACAAATCTCTCTTCTTCTCTCACAAGTTGCCTCATCACTTACATGTTTATTTTCACTTTAATACTGTCACAATTTGGTTTTAAAATTTGGGTCAGAGCCCCAGTGGCCCCATCAGATATATCCTACAGATATAGATATATATAGATATCCTACATGTTGATATGTAGATATATATAGATATCCTACAGATATCCATATAGATACCCTACAGATAAATCTGATCTGGTAATCTAAACAAGGCAAGGGTCAGGGCTGAGAAATGGCCCAAACCATCCGTACAATTACACGAATACCATTACATGAAGGGTATAAACCTTGGCACAGTTTTGGGGTGGTCAAACTAGTACCAAACTTTATGTACCGCATGGGGTTTAAGAAAAATGGGAACCATACAGTTTTCAGCTTTTCAGGGGAAAGGGAAGAAAAGGTGGCTGCATGGCTATGACCCTGCTGAGGTAGTTATTAGGACAGAGTAATGGGCCTCAGCTCATTTGTTTCACTAGCATAGACATTGGCCATAATTTCATGATACACTACTCAGACAGCTGGATTTGTACCTATTTATCTGAAGCTGTCACATAAAGGAGGTATCTTTAATAGTGTCACTATAATTTGTAAAAAATTGTTCTGGAGGAATATAGTTGCTAAGATGTGGTATCTGTCTGAAACAAGAAACTTGCGGTGGTGCACTGTATATTCTTGAAAACTTGTAAGGACATTGAGATGCAGGATGTCTAGAAGGTGTATGGGGGACTACCCAGCTTTGTATCCTGAGGAACAGAATATGACTTTTTTAAATATTATATTATAGCATAGTATATTTTTTGTTTGTTTTCTTTTGTTTTCTTTTCTTTTTTATTTTTTTGTTGTGAAAAGTAAAAGGAGAAAGCAGAGGATTATAACCTAGAGATTTGCATACCTCACTTGAAATCATTCAGAATGCCCTAGATGCTTCTGGATCTTTGGAAAATCATACCCTCACCAAATAAATAAATAAATAAATACATATATCATATGTACATCATATTCATATATACATATATCTTTTCACTATTTCTCATCCAGGCCAGCTATTTCTCTTCCAAGGCTCCAACTATATTTTCCATTGCTCTTCTCAGTCTAGTCTTACTCCTCTCTTTCCTCCATGGATCCCTCTCTATGTCTTTCATCTTGTACCTGTTCTTCACTTGCATCCGACAGTTTTTGACTCTCAACTAATTTGACTAAATCAACTAATTTCAAAATATTCTGAAAATCTGGGAGATTTACAGGTAGCATTGTCTGACAGTGGTAGATCAACCCCTTCTTAGAGATTTTGTCAGGCTTACCATTCTGTACTTTCAATAAATGACCAGTGTCTCATGGAAAGAAAAATCCTCCTTAATTTGGAGAATGTAGTTTTTTATGTTCTACTTACCTGTCTAGTTACATTTAATATTTTATTGATATGTTCATATTGACTATAAATTCTTCAAGATGGGATTTTGATGGCTCACTGCAAATGTATCAATAAAATTTGGTTTGTGAATACAGAGTGTTTGGTGTGTGGGCAGTGATGTGAGTCATTTTGTTTTCTTTTTTACATTTAATTTATTTTTATTTTTTTGGTCAATACCCTACAACGTTTTTGCCTTTGTGGAAAGAAAGAAAGAAAAAACATTTAGCCAAAAGTAATGCTGAAGTCACTGTGACTTTCTAGAGAAGTAACTTTCCAAAGCTTTTATCCTCCAGTTTTCTGGTTGTGTATACTGCAGTGCCATTTCACACTACAGAAATGTATTCTGATCTGTTTAGAAGTTGGTGGTGGTACACTGGATTTTTTTTTTTTTTCCCCACAGTTTTCATTAAAATTCTAAGGCTGGAAAACTTTGCCACTTGGGTGGCAAACACATACATTAGTTAGGCTTGCAGTTGGTGTGCAGCACAGAAGTTTGAAAGCAAAAACTTATGTTAGTTTAAGCAAACAAGCAAACACCCATTCAAATGTTTCTAATCTGAGCTGGAAAAGAGTACATTCCCAAGAACCAAAAGCATCCAGTGTTTTTTCATAAGCATATTTATAAATTTGATGGAATCAGTTATTGAATCAAGTACAAAAATATCGTGATTCTTTATGTTTATATTATAATCGCCTTTTGAAGTTTTGGTTTAGAGATTATGAGTTTGGTTGCTAGAGTCTAATCCACTGAAATAGATGGCTCCAGTAAGAAATTTCTATTACTACAACACAGCCATTAGATATTAACATGAAAAAAAAAAAAAAAAATCACATTTAGACAACTTATGCTGATTGAAGTTCTAAAAAATAAAAAATAAACAGGAAGTTCTCATGGACTGGGTATGGGTCTGCAACTGGTTTGAATGTAAGCAATATCCTTGTTAAAGGCCTGCAGAAAGAATCAAAATGCCCATTGTAAAATTTGTGAAGACACCTTTCTTTTCAAAGACAGTTGGATACTATCATGCACAAGACAGTTTTATAGAAAAAAACTGTATAATTGGGTGATGTGGAGTTATGTGAGAAGAACAGAATACTACACCTCAAAAAAAAAAAAAAATGAAGGCTAGTAATGAAAGCTGGTAGCAAGTTCACACTAGGAATAGGGAGTGTACACAATGCCAGAATAATTTAATTTTAACACTCAACATACGTTAATCAATATTAGATGTCTTTACCATATCTTTCAGTTGCACATGCACCATATCAATAAGAAAATAATACTTCAGAAATTTCTGGGTCAGCTCCAATAATCTGTGATTTGTATGATACACAAGGATAGCCAATATCCCTTTCAATTTGAAGTCTAGAAACCTACAGACCAAGTAGAATGATTAGGAGAAATAAGTGATCCCACCTGCTCATCCTTATTCATTGTTGCTTGTCCCTTACACACAGCACTGAACCTTGTCTGACACCTATGTGTGAGCTGACTCAGTTCAGTTAAAACAAACTCTAAAACATTCAAATCTTGTGGAGTAGGAGTGAAACATATAAGGGGAAGTCAGTTTCTTGTAGTGTGTCTATTATGAAGTTAAATCACTGTTCATATGTAATCCATTGAAAATAAACTTTTTTTATTTTTTTATTTTTTTCCTTTTTTTGAGCCCAAAATCATACAAGGGACTAACATTGTTCAAACTACTTCCTATTGCAGTGCAATGGGAGCTCCAGTTATACAGTTATACAGTATCAAAAAAAGGAAAATACCCCACCATAATTTCACAGAATTTCCAGAACACTTTGGTTCTAATTGGTTGTTTGACTATTAATGGACTGCATTTTTCTGTGCCCCCTAACTGAGGATTTTGTAGAGTTTTTGAGGAAATTATGAGATACTAGCTGTTTCTTGATAATTTTCAACCTGTCAACCTGCTTCCATTTCAAACTCTTTTTTTTTTTTTTTTTTTCTGTCAAGCAGTGAGAGCACTATTTAAGTACCATATTAAAAATAACATTAAAATAAAACCTTTGCCCAGCTAGGATATTTTTTGAAATAAAAGCTGAGTTTATTACGTCCGCCATTATTTCCAGAAACAGAATTGTAGAGATTTTTAGAACATAAAAATAAACAAGCTGTGAATGTGTCTTTAAAATAAACAAATAGCAATGAACTCTAAAATTCATCACAACATGTTGAAATGGTTGCACATATTTACCCTAACTGGTTTACATAGAGATAGTATTCCTCAAGGCACCTCAATGTTATTTAAAAAGCCTCTAACATCTAAAGAAAATGGCAGTATAGTGACACGTATACTTACAGGATATTCAAGTGTGGCTTGATTGTTTGAGTAGCCATGAATGAGTGTGTTCTACTAAATATATGTATATAGACCATAAACTTTTGATGAGTTTTCAGAACATAAGAATAACTTTGCTAAAATATTAAGTCTATGTCTCATCTCTGTAGAATTTTAATATTTCTTTAGTGCAAAGTTGTATTTCGTTTCTGTTCAGCATTTTCTTATATTTTCTTCTGGAATCATCAGGTTTCCTCGGTTTTGTTAATTAACTACAAAAAAAAAAAAAAAAAAAAAAAAAAAAAAAAATTTTTTTTTCTGACTCCTTAGCTATTGTCTTCTTTTCTCCCTAGGGCAACAATGTTATAATTTGAAAGAAATGATGGTATTTCAAGATTAATTTCTCAGTTCTTCCAAAACAATGTAAATCCATTCTATGTTTACACTTCTTGAGGGGAATTATCTCTATTATTTTAGGGAGCTTTCTTTTTGTCAGAGTTCATTGGCATGGTTGCAAGTCAGCTGATTTCAAAGGATTTTTTTTGTTGTTGTTGAGTAAAGACTAAGGACTTCAGTATTGAATGGTCAGAAACAAATCAAATCTTACTGGAAAAGAAGAATAAGGATGGGGGTGTACTCTTCAGTTGTTAATATGGGACTTAGTCTTGACTTTTCTTTTCAATATTCTGAACACTAAATGATTATTGTGATTGGAAAAAAACAAAAATCCCCAAAACTTCTACCTACAGCTATCAGCTCTCAGGAGTTTTTAGACATTTACTTCATTGCTAATTGCTTAATTAGGAATTAATGGGACTAGCCCGTGGTAGTAAGTGCTTCTGCAATGGTTTGTTTAACAGTGCTAGTTAAACTGCCATGAATTTTAGTTGAAAAAAAAAAAAAAAGGTAGCTTTTCATTTTTAAAGTATTATTATAACAACAGCAATTTCATCCCAAGGATGAAACTCTAGTTTCATGTATCGTAATATAAGGCTTTAACATTGTTAAAAAACAGCAAAGGATTTTGGAGGGGGAATAGAAATTAGCATATTCCTTGTATTTCTCCCATTACTTGAAACTTTTATATGGAATTTAGCAAGTTAGACTTTTCCACTGCTTATCTGGTGGGGTTTCATTGTTGTGATTACAGATTAGCTGTCTAGTGTTCCAAAGAGAAAACTAACAATGACAAAATGCCAGTGTGTATATATATATATATTATATATATTATATATATATATATTTAAGGTAGATGTGATTTTGCTTTCAACAGTGTAAAACAGTGTCTCTCAGCCTCTGGTGTTTCAAGGATTACTTCTGCTTTGTTGTATATATGTTTATCTTACTAAAAATTATAAAGCAAAGACATATAAACAAAGTCACATTACATTAAGCAATAAAATAAAACACTAAAGAGCCAAACTGAGTGTGATTTATTTATTCATTTATTTTTTCATTTAAATCTAAAACATAACTATATAACTTGTTAGATATTTTATTCCATCTTCTTTTTTTTTTTTTTTTTTTTTTTTTTTCAGCAGTTTTGAAAAGATGAAATGTACCCAAATTTAGAATTAAAAGGCTTGCATAAACAAATATGAACCTGGACAAGCTGTCTTGAGAATCACAGCCAATCATTCTCTTTAAGGATGCTTTTACAATTCAAAGCATGTTATGTTTTTTAAAAAATGTCATTTGATATTATATTGTCTTGCTGTAAAACATTTGTAATGTATAATAATGCAAGAGGCCAGCTGGCCGCTAATGGTAACTGCATACTTTACCAGCACTATCATCAGGACTGTTGAAGGCAGATGGCCCTTTTTTGCAGCTTTATCCCATTAGAGATCCTACCAAGGACAGGCACACTACAAACCTCACAGTAATGAGAAGAACATTGCTCTATTGACTAGAAAGCCTTCCTGCAAATTAGGTTGAAAGCTGTACGTGATAGAGAAGATCAGCGGCATGCTTGTTCACAGCCAAAATAGAGGATTCTGGACTGATGCTTTAGCAAATGATTCCTGTGTCCTGGAAAACTTTTACAGGCATGCTGGATTGGTATTCAAAGCTGCTGTAACACAGAGAGCTACTTTCCTATCTTATTAGAGAGAGGCATGCAAATTAGGGTAGTTAATTATCATGCATCCACTTGCTTCATGCCCTTACTGAAAGGAGTTAAAATACAAATGTAAGGGGAAAAATGATTCAGCCTGAGCTGATCATATGGAGATTAATTTTGATGATAGTGTCATTGAAACATGTTCTACAATTTTATAGCCCAGATGTGCATTTTCACCAGATAACAAAGGTTCAGTTGGTTATGCTTCCTTTACTTTTAGGGCTATCAGAAATAATTTTGTTTTAGCTTCAATTTTTTTTTGTCTTATGGTAGAGAAAAGGCTTATTTTGAAACAGTGTACCATGTTTTGCATGGCTAACAATTTCTGTTTAGCTTTCTGGTGGGATAGGGGTTTTGTTCTTTCAGTTTTTGGTGGTTTTTCAAATGTGTTTTACAGTGATTTGTCTGTCATTGCCTTTAGGACCACACAGTGTTCCTGTTTAAATCATTATCTTCTGTAGCAAGTGGATTTTGTCCTTAGTACTCTAGTTACCTACTTTGCAGCACACGGGAAACTTAAAGTAGGCAATTTTATAAATCCTATTCACTTCAATCTTACATTTCAATTCATCAACAGCTTGTCTTTTAGCATAGGTAGCCACATGTACTGATCTGTGTTATTATGTAATGTGTACATAAAAACTATAATAATTCATTCAGTATTTTATTTGAGTACTTCAGAGCTTTTTGTGATTGTTTTGTCTAACCCATGTGGTTAGCCAGAATTTAGGGTTCTATAGACTATTTCCTCTAGAAGGAAAAATTGATACTTTCTTTCAGACATAATTCTTTCTTTATTTACTATGAACACACAAATTATGCTCCCTAGAATCCAAGAGTAGTTTGCAACAAAAGATAACCTATTTCTTCTCAATGCCTACTCCCTTTCTTTTGGCACTTAAAATCTTTATTTTTTAAAAAATAAAATATTTATTTAATTATTTATTTATTTGTCTTGTATCCTCACAAATATTCTCCTTAGAGAAGTTCCCCTTTGGACATTTGCTCTGCAATGACTGATCAATAGTTTGGGCCTGAGGAGGTTGAATTCACTTCCAAGTTCACTTCCTCATGCATATAACAACAGCAAACATGAACAGGCCAGCAGACAGCTATAGAAGTACCAAAGCTTATGGATTTCAGATCTTTTTGTGGCTTTGCATTTCAAAACTCATCTTTATTATTTATCATACCAGATGAAAGAGTACTTGACAGTGTTTTATTTTACACATATGCTTCTTTTCTTTGAAAAACTTGTGTGTGTGTGTGACAGCTAGTATATAGCATACATTGTGATTCTGATCCTGTAGGAACTTGCTCTGTGACTTCATATTTTGGCCTGTGTATACCTCTCTTCACTTAGTTGTCTTGAAATTGCCTAGTTTAATCTAGTAAACCAGACCTTTTTTACAAGCAATGAAGTGATCAGGTACCTCCACTGGGCAAAATGTCACACTTTACAAGGAAGTAACTCACCCTTTGGGAGTGGGTGTTCTGCCCATCCTAAAAAGAGTATTCAAGTAACTACTTCACAGAAGACATCAAATTTTTAGACAGAAAAAAATTAAAGGAGATGAATCCCACCTTTACTTTTCTGTATGTCTTGTAAATGTGGAATCTTACTGTCCTGTGTGTTTATGTATTTCTTAGGGTGGGTCTTGTCTTTCCATGCATAGTCCTCAAGACGTTACAATTCTGCAGGGATCTCTTTATGGCCATTGTGATACAAATAGTACTGATATTGATTTTTATATACTGAACAAAATAACATCTCATCTTTTACAATTTGAAATGTGTTTCTTGCTCCTGAAAGGAGCTACTCATCATAGCATTTATTTCTTCAGCATCAAATGATGCTTGCCAGGCATGGTCAGGAAGTGGCCTAGATTCCAATAACATCACTGGTGGCAGGTATGATATAGATGGACAAGGAGTTGCTCAGTGCAAAAATTCCCTCATCATACATGCCAACCCTCTCTAAAATATATATCATATACCAGATCATAGAATGGCTTGGATTGAAAGGAACTTTAAAAATCATGTAATTACATCTCCCCTGCCATGGGCAGGGATGCCACCCACTAGATCATGTTGGCCAAAGTGCCATCCAGCCTGGCCTTGAACACCTCCAGGGATGGGACATCCACAGCTTCTCTGGGCAGATGGTGGTAATGAGAGAGAGAGTCTGCAATCATGTCTCATCCCCCATTAAATACTACACAATCCTACACCAATCAACATACAGGACTGGAGTCAAAGCCAATTATATTCTGCTTGGTGCTTTTGTTGCTATCTTGAGACTGCAAAGCATCTTTAGACAATGGCTATGTTCCCTTTGTACTATACATGACTATAGTACCTTGAGTGTTGTAAAATGAAAATAATAACAATACTGCTGGCAGTACTTACTGCAGAGCTTTTTATGTTCTATTTCCAAAGTCTCTTTTAAGCAAAGGCTGCTAATTGTGCAGAACAGTGACAAATTAGGTGTTATTTTCCCGATGAATTATTTTCCATTTCTCATCACTTCATTAATGAGCAGAAGAAGGTACTGTTACTTCATTAGTTAGAAAGAACAGAATCTCTCTAACATTAGATCATGTTAGAGAGAGCAAACAATGTCAGCAGTTATGTTTTCGTGAACTGAAATGGACTGTCTGAAGTGGGCACAGCCCAGTCTTCCTTACTATTTCTCTCAAACAGTGACACTGCACAGAAAACAGAACTTCTTCTGAGCCACTGCATCTTGCAGGTTACTTATTTAATTAAAAACTTCCTTGCTTAGCTATGAACTGTACCAGGTCAGAATTTGGTACCTAATCTAGTTCACTTAGCTGTCATAGGAGAAACAACTTGAAGAGGAAGGGAGGGATTGGCATTTGTTTCATCCTGGTTCACACAGTTGCCCAATGTCCCAACCCTAGGGAAGGACAAGATAGGACTGAAGTGAGCACAGGTAAAGGGGAAATGAACAGAGTTTACTCTTTTCGGGTGTAACAAACTTTCAGGTGGGTTTAGCTGTCTCATCTAACTTCACCTTCACAATGCTCAAGCTCTGTAGGTACTTTGGATCCCAGATACTGAAAGCATGTTTTAAACAGAACCAGTCTTTTAACATTTCATTTAAAAAACACAGCCTCTGTTACTGATACTCTTATAGCTAAGCCAGAATGAGCTTTTTTGATATTTCCAGTCTACTTACTGCAAGGGCACTTTTTTTCCCCCAAATATTAGGTGTCAGACTGCCAGACATTTGCAAGTTAAAATATAATTTGTATATACAT
The DNA here is from genome assembly GCA_011074415.1 of Stictonetta naevosa. NCBI lineage: Eukaryota > Metazoa > Chordata > Aves > Anseriformes > Anatidae > Stictonetta > Stictonetta naevosa. Next base: position 32,738,372 of record CM021697.1, on the reverse strand, counting down.
AGAAGCAGATGTTCATGATAATCATTTACAGAAGGGAACTCAAGAATATTTTCAAACAGAAATGTAAAAATAAATCACTTAAGCACTCCAATGCCTTTGGGATTTTCTCAGTCTCCATTTGAATATTTTTTTTCTTTCTTTTCAGTAAATAATGTAACATTTAATATTCTGCAAAAAATAGAATGAGCTGTAATGTTTATCACCACTGTACTTACACTGAACTGTACATTCCCAATATGTTTTTATTAAGTCAAATAATTCTGCATTAAAATAATTTATCTTCGCTTGCTAAAAAGTATTGGAAACTTGCAACAGTAAAAGTTTAAGACAAAACAGGGGTTGGTGGGTTGGTGTTCCCCCCACCGCCTTCAAAGGCAGACATTTACCAAGATCTATAGCTTAACACAGTAGTATCTTTTTGCACAGAATAAATTTAGGCTGACAAAATCTGACTAATCAATAAGTAATATAACTCTAAACCATTGCATATATAAATATATATTATTAAATATTATATAACATTTATATATTTATTTTTCTGGCAGAGTTTTGTCTTCTTTCTCTTCTTGACTCATAAGAAAATAAGAATAGTTTATATATATTTTTTTTCATTCAAATTAAAACTGCCTTTTTTTTTTTTCCCAAACAAATTAATTGGGAAAAGTTTATTAAAAATTAAAGTTAAATAAGTAATGGTAATTTGAATTTCCCAAAGTTAAAAAATGATAAATTTATAATTACAGCTATTATAAAATGGATCAGTCCTATATCAATTTCTATATTCCTTTTCCACCTTCCCATGACTGTATGCTTCTGCTAGTACACTCGATGTCTAAAAACTTGTCATGTGTATTTTAGCATTCTTTTTCCAGTAGAAAAAAAAAAAAAAAAAGTGCAGTGTGAGATTTCTTGAAAGTCTAAATTTACATTACGGTATACTATTTTTGTTTATAAAGTGTACAGTATTCAATGTCTATATGCATTTATGTTTCATATGTTTTTAAAGCAGTTATTCTCTAATCTTCTCTAATCAACTTTTTTCCTTTTAATTATTTTTAGCAACATATAAACTGTGGGCTAATGTATATGACTAATATTTTATTTTTTATAGTTGTATAATCTAGCACATATATGCTGTCTATAATGGAATAATCACATTTGGCTTGTCACGTTTTTTAATTGGAAATATATATATATATGCTTATCTGAAACTGTTGTGAAAATAATATTTGAATTCAAAGGCAATCCAGATAGTCTTCTGATTACATCATCTACCCATAATATTGGAAAGGCCAATAGTCAAATTCCTTTAATTTGAACAAAGGAAGAGCTTGAGTCACCATGTGAGTGCCTAGCTGTCTGGCTGAAGGACAAGTCTGGGGAGGTCTCTCTTCCTGTATCTATTAAAAAACAAAAACAAAAACAACAAAAAAAACGATTAAACTACATTTTTAATCAAATATTTTTCTTAACAAAAATATTCTCAAGTTAGCCCTACAATAATACCAAGATGTGCTGAAATGTACTGCTTTGCAATTTTATTCAGAGTATTTCTTTTGCACAGAACTATATGTAAGTTGTTTTGAAATACTGAGGCAAGTTTGCACATACAACTTACTAAAATTACACTGTTCTATTCTATTGAGATCAATAATAGTCCATATTAAAAACTATATATGAAAACTATGTGTTAGTGGCCACCTCATAAAATAAATATGCACAATAAACTTGTAACTAAGATGTGTTTGTGTTTTTGATCCCAAACTGGCTAAAGGGAAAATAAATGGATTCCTGAATTTCCTGGAGTTTTCAAAATCCAGAAGTGGAAAAGAAGAATCTCCAAATTAATATTTAGAAACAAGCAAGTAAACAAACAAACAAATCTTGTAAGCTTAATATATGTGTTATTATTTTCATGCTGATTGCTGTAAAGATTAAAAAAGTTATTCATTTGCTGGTGAAGAAATTTCAATTGTAAAAATAACAGGGTAAATAATAAGAATTAATATTAAGCATATATTTCAGATGTACCTTATATTCTCCGAGTAGTGAGTTTTAACTGGAAGAAAAGTTTGAAGTGTATGCAGTGTTCAGTTATTAAGAACTATTCAAAAAAATAATTTATCTGCCAGAAGTTATAGCATTTCTTAGAAGACCAATTTTTATTAACTTTTAAGTCCTAATTTAATTGACTTAATTGACAGTGTACAGAGAGAAAAATTTACAGTTTTTTTCAGGGTGCTCCATATTTAAAAATACAACTATATGGTTTCTGTGCAAAATTTAATTCTGAGATCACAAGCTGTAACAGAGCAACATTCAGTACTGTATGTGCAAATAATGCCAGTTGGAGCTGCTAATGAGTTATTTTGTAATTCAGAGGTCACTGCTCTTTTGCATAATCTGTCAAGATAACATCTATGATGGGAGAAGACACATGACTTCCAAACCTGAATTATTGGATTGGCTTTCCTGTCTCTGCCCAGCTGAATTTTGCACAGCAACTGAACACCACTTGGGATACCATCAGTAGGGTTTGACAACATGGTGCTCCAGTTGGAGCCTTTGCCTGCTAGGATTTCCCAGCACCCAGCCACTTTCCCCTTGGTGCTGTTCACAACCTTATTTGAGAGTAAAAGGAAAGCTACAGCTGGCAGATCAGGTACTCCATGGGAATAAGGGAAATGATTACAAGGCTGGCATTAAAATGCTGTAGGAACTCACATCCATGACACACAGTGATAGATGGCTTAATGAGAGAGACTGGCGTCCAGCCGTAGAATCCATCAATTAGCACTGTAAAACTTCTCTCCTCTCTAATATTTCCGGTTTACAAGAACTAGCCAAATCCTTCATTTGTTTTATAGTGTCAGGAAACCAACATCCTGAACATATGAAGGCTGAAGTAGATTTTTCCGCTTATTATTTTTAATCAATACCATCACATTTAACAGGACAACCTACAGCTTTCCACCACCTAGAACTACATATTACTGTGTGAAAGCACACATATATGTCTTCATATCAGCATATCAGACTTTTTCCTCATTGTTTCACTTGGCTCCCCAGTTTAGGTCCTTTAACTTTTCCTCTGAAATAGAAAAGAATGAAACATATAGATACTTTGTTGTACCTCTGGTTGCAATAAAACAGCAGCTTCCACTTGTGGTTGAGCATGCACTGCTGTATTTAAGAACATCAGACAACAGGACACGTTTAGGACCTCTTGGATCTTTTAGTGTAATCTACACCACAGACAATTGCATCACATAGTCCTTTAAAAAAATTACCTTTAAACAGAGGATTTTCACCTCTGTTCTCCCAGAAGGCAAACTTAGAATGTAACTACTTTGATAGGTAGATGTCATATTCTCTTTTTTAGCTTGATTTCTACCTAGTTTATATTAATTTGCTCGTGACATTGTCTTATAACGTAAATAGCTTTTTTTTTTTTTTTTTCCAACTTCACTAAACCTCTCATATTGTTTTATGTATGTGATAAAAATAGGGAGGGCTTTACCAAAAAATGTCTTTTATATTAAATTGTGGAAGTTATCCTTAAGCTGAAGCCTATCAAGAATTTAGATTTGACAAGACTTTCCCTTCTATTAAACCTTTCAGTACTTAACTGTTATATGAAGTTTCTGTCAGATTCTGTCTTCTCCCCTCCACTCTGCCATAAGTTTTCTTTCCACTCAAGACTTTGAACACACAACTCCTTTAATCTTTACATGAGTATAATGTGCCCTCCTCCTTCTTCCACAATAAATAAATAAATAAATAAATAAATAAATAAATGCTCCTTTCCCAACCACAGTGTGGTGGTTCACATTGCATGAGACATTAAATTCCCTCCCTTGTCGCTAGGTGAAGTACTTCTGTGACTCATTTTCCACAGCTGTTTGTTCATTCTGATAATACAGAGCAATAAGCATTACAGAATAAATCTGATGAAGAACATGTTAAATAAAATCGGGCTTCAGTTTTCACCTTGGATCATGTTCTTTGTTCTTGACAACATTTTTCCTGAAGAAACAACTTATGACTTACACATTTTTTTCCAAAGCTTGTGCTATTGGGATATATAATAACTAGAAAATCATGTAGGTTCTTCAGTCACCTACGCCATGTCTACAAATAACCTTTACTTGTGCTTTTTCTTGCAGAGTTTTCAAACCTTAATTTTTCTCTGAATAATGTGATTATTAATAGATCACTTCGGTATTCTGATGATGTTGTATTCTGATCAAGCAGAACAGAAGTTTCAGTTCAAATCTTAAATAAATCACTTGGGTCAAAATATACCCTTTGGTAAAACTCAAAAGAAATTTATTTTTCCCAGTTATAAACTGTGACTCATTACCATGATTTTTAACATCCTTGGCCCAGGAGTCACTTGCTTAAGTTTAATGTCAGAAAGATAGATGTCTGAGCCTGAGCTAGTCTTGCTAGAATCTCTTTATACTCAGCGGAGAGAAATAAGATCTGCCAGGGAATTACTGATCTGACCATTTAAACATATAACTTACAACTGACGTACCGTGTCTCAGTTTGCAGTGTCTTTATATGTAGTCTTAGGTGGAGTAATGCTATCCCATTTTTACAGGTGCAGATGTGAAAAAAAATGACTGCTCCTAGATTTTAGCTGAAAACACAGAGAAACCAAACCAAACCAAACCAAACTCAATCAAACAAACAACAACAAAACAAAACAAAAATGCATTCAAAGGAACTGTGAACACACTAGGTCCCTGCCAAGGCACAGCACAAGTGAGCTATCTGTACAGCTTTTACAAGCAGACCGTGATCAGGCTGAGCTCAGTTGCCCAGAAAGCCCATTTACCCTTCAGTCAGAAGTCACGGCACTGGTTCTTATTCAAGCAAGGTTCTCTGAGCATCCTGTCAGGTTGCCATTCACAAGGGCAAGGAGAATAGCTCTGGGTGGAAGGGTGCTTACACTTCAGTTAAACACATTTTGGGATGTTGCAAACACTGTATGTATTCAAGGTATCTCACTGAGGATACATGCTGGAACAAAGAGAAGGTCCCAAGAGATGTTGCCTCAGATAGAAAGCATACATTTCTTGATCCCCATATCATGAGGGGCATACTCAGCTCATGAACATACAAGCTCATAAACCTTTCTCAAGATCACAGAGGAAGTGTAACAAGAAACTGGAAACAATTCCTCTGGGTAAAAGGAAACAGTTGAATCACTTCTTTACTTTCAGCCATGGTTACAATTAGAGTTGGAAGACCCTGAGTTTTCAGTGTGGCAGAATATTGCATTAATTTCTTAAGGTAACGTCTAACTATATCTAATAATTTATGTATGATATATATTTAATAACAACCCTTATCATAGTTACTTTTGCAATTGTCCCAGTCCAAACATTTTTGTCTGGAAGGACAACGTTCACTGGGGATGAAAAACTGAAGAAAGACAATGTAGAGCTCTTGCTTTATTATGCATTAGAATATTCACTTTGTAAATCTTTGAATAGAGTTTCTGTAGAAAGAGAATTCCCTTATTTCTGGCTTCACTGACACCACTGAGAGTCTTGTGCTGTTTTTGATGGGGCCAAGACCTTGCCTTTACAGTATATATTGTTCACATTTTTTCACAAGTTAGAGCATCCATTGTCTTCAGAAGAACAGGATTACAAAAGTTCTAAGTCAAAATCTTTCTCATCCATCTTCAAGTCTTCAGTAGAAATAAAGACAAAATGAAAATGGGAGCTAGGTTACAGAAGATTTATTGGCCTATATGGCTGCATGATATCTTCGGTAGTGTCTCATATTTCTTCTCAGTTCTTCATAAACACCTAAGCTTTACTGTTCTCTTTGTAGGTCTAACCTCCTCCTCTTTTTTTTTTTTTTTTTTTTTTTTTTTTTTTACCTCTCTGAAGTGAACACGACAATTAATATTGTTAAATGTTCTCTCTTTTTGTTAAATGTCACCTTGTCTTGTTTATCCTTTAAATTTCCTGGTGTGTTCTCATATCAGTTTCCAAATACCATGTATGATCCACTTATTCCTGTGGGGTAACAATTTTGCTCTCCGATTTCCCAGCATTTATTTATTTATTTCATTATATAGTAGAAACAGCCAAAGCCATCTTTCTGACTCTTTCTTTACATGATGGATTAATAATATTTTGCTTTTCTATGTGTCTTCTGTTGCATGATTATTTTTGCTATTTTTTTTTGGGGGGGGGAGAAGGGGTATCTTTTAGGTTTTGGGTTTTTGTTATTGATGATCTGAAAGGAGTAAAATGTTTTTGGTCTTGGTTAGGAAGTACTTTTCACACTTACACACACATTTGTAGAGATTTGTAAGACTGAAATGAATGAAATGTGTAAGGACTGAACAGAACGTAATAGTTCAGTTGGAAGGGACATTCAAAGTCCATCAAGTCCAACTGCCTGATCGTTTCAGGGCCAACCAAGGTTAAAGCATATTACTGAGGGCATTGTCCAAATGCCTCTTGAACACTGGCATGCTCAGGGAACCAACCACCCCTCTAGGAAGCCTGTTCCAGTGATTTGCCACCCTCACAGTAAAGAAATTTTATCTCATGTCCAGCCTGAACCTCCCCTAGTACAGCTTTGTGCTGTTCCTGTACATCCCTTCATTGGTTCCCAGGGAGCAGAGACCAGCACCTCCTTCTGTTCTTCCCCTCCTCAGGAAGCTGTAGGGAGCAATGAGGTTGCTTCTGAGCCTCCTTTTCTCCAGACCAGGTGACCAAAGTGTCCTCAGCCTGTCCTCATAGACAATGCCTTCCAGCCCTATTATGAGCTTTGTTGCCCTCTTCTGGACACTTTCAAGTATCTTAACATCCTCTTTATATTGTGGAGCCCAGAACTGGACACAGCATTCAAGTTGAGGCCTCACCAAAGCCAAAAGGCAGGAGAATCACCTGTTTTGACCATCTGGCTTTGCACCCTAAAATGTGGTTTGCCCTCTTAGCTGCCAGGGCACACTGCTGACTCATGTTGACTGTATTGGTAACAGAGAATATCAGATGAATCTTTTAAAATAGACTTTGGAAATCAATAGTCTGAAGACTAGTTCACTGTTGCCAATCCATAGGAAGCTGAGAGGTGATGACTTGATGGAGTCTGTCTCTTTATTGCCGTTGTTGCACAGAATAGTGGCCCTTCCCAGGCTGCTTTGACACATTTTGGTGCTTGTAAATGTGAGTCTCTGAAAGGAAATTGTTTAAAGATGTTATTCAATAAAATCACTTTTTCCTCCCATAGGAACTCCTGTTGAGTTTTGTTACACTGATTTTCCTACATAGTAGAAAGTTACTCTGCTGTACTATTACCATGCAGCACTGCTCACATTATTGCTGAATTCAACCTGAAAGTTTCTTAACAGGTTCTCCAGATACCAATAGCTGGTGGCTGTCTTCTTACGGCTGTCTCTCACAATGGACATGACTAATCCCACATAATTAGGGAATACTGTTAAAATGTTTAAGTTAGGGGCATAATTGGCTGTGGTTCCCTGTATACAGACAGATACCCTCTAACAGACTGCTATTCAAGTTGGGCCAGTTGAATTCACATCTAGAAGTACCTCTTTTCAAAGAATAAATGTATAGTAACTGCTGGCTGTGTTTCTAGCTTTGGTGACTCAGAGAAATGCTGAAGAAAGTGGGATGAATCTTAACCAGTAGGTAAAGAGCTCTGTGTTGGAGTATCAATTAATCTTACCAGGACAGAGAATGGAATAAGTGCTGCAGTGACAAAGGGCTTAGGCCTCCTTGCTGTTGAGCTAGAGAAATCATTATGATGCTTCTGCATACATGCTGAAGGTCACACACAATCAATCCATCAGGAGCATTTATCTGCTGACCATTCAGAGCCAGAGTGAAAGAGGATATACTTTTATGTATTTAATTTTTATAGTTCAGTTTTTCTGTGTGTTAACACTTGTTTTCAGGTTCTATATTTGTGGACTAGTCTTTTTTTCTGGCGGTTTATCATAAAATTATAGAATATCTGGAGTTGGAAGGGACCCATAAGTATCACAGAATCATAGAATAGTTTGAGTTGGAAGGAACTTTAAGATCACATTGTTCCAATCCCCTGCCATGGGAAGGGATGCCACCCACTAGATCAGGTTGCCCATGGCCTCGTCCAGCCAGGTCTTGAACACCTCCAGGTATGGAGCATAAGGAGCATCCACAAGTTCTCCGGGCAACCTCTTTCAGTGCCTTACCACCCTCTGATTGAAGAATTTCCTCCTAACCTCTAATCTAAATCTCCCCTCTTTTAGTTTAAATCCATTCCCCCTTGTCCTGTCATTATCTTCCTGTGCTAAACGTTTCTCTCTCCATCTTTTTTTTTTTTTTTTTTTTTTTTATAAGCTCCCTTTAAGTATTGAAAAGCTGCAATGAGGTCACCCTTGAGCCTTTTCTTCTTTAGGCTGAACAGCTCCAGCTCTCACAACCTTTCTTTGCAGGAGAGGTACTCCAGCCTCACAAGGGCAGAGCAGAGGGGAACAATCACCTCCCTTGACCTGCTGGCCATCCCTCCGTTGATGCAGCCAAGGAAGCAGTTGGTCTTCTGGGCTGCAAATGTGCAATGCTGGCTCATGTCAAGCTTTTCATCCACCAGATGCTTCTCTGTAGGTCTGCTCTCAGTGAGTTCTCCACCCAGTCTATTCTCAGATCTGAGATTGCCCCAACACAGGTGCAGCACCTTGAGTTCCCTCAGATCCCTGGAATGCATGTCACCAGGTCCCATAAACTTGTACCTGTTCAGTTTCTTCAGGTGCTCTTGAACTGCTCTTAACTTACAGTGGGAGAGATGTTCGTCCCCTAGCCCTCATCTTCAGTTTCATGAAAATGAGATATGTGGGAAACCTGACTGGCAGTGTAGACTGAGGTAAAGAAGATTTTAAGTACTTCAGTGTTCCCCATGTCTCTTGTTAACAAATCTCCCTTCTCTTTTATCAGAGGTGGTACACTCTCCTTGTCCTTTCTTTTCTGAGCAATGTACTTATAGAATCCTTTCTTAATATTTTTTGCATCCCTTGCCAAGCTCAGTTCCATCTGTGCCTTGGCTTTCCTGATCCCATCCCAGCACATCCAGACAATATGCCTGTGCTCTTCCCAGGCCATATGTCCCTGCTTCCACTGCCTGTGCATTTCCTTCTTACACCTCACTTTGACCAGCAGGCCCTTGCATAGCCATCCTGGTTTGCTGTCCTCCCTGCTTGCTTTCTTGCACAGGGGGATGGCGAGTTCTTGTGCTATAAGATAAAACATCCTTAAAGAGTTGTCAGCTCTTATCAGCTCCTTTGTCCCTAAGGACAAAGGGGATCTTGTCCACTAGGACCTCAAACTTTGCTCTTTGAAAGTTCAGGGTCTTGACTTTGCTCTTTGTCAGTTCCTCCAGATCACAGACTCAATCAGAGCATTGTCATGGTACCCCAGCCTGCCTCCAATCTTATCCTCTTTAATGTGTTCATCTACAATGGTAAACACCAGGTCCATTAATGAAGTACCATTGAGTCCAACACCTGGCATCCCAAATTACTGCCTGGAAATTAAATGAGAATGTCGTACAAATGCTTCTTGAACTCCAGCAGGCTTGGTGCTATGACCAGTTTCCTGGGGAGCCTGTTCAAGTTCCTGAGCACCCTCTCAGTGAAAAAACTTTACTTAATATCCAATCTGGTTTGCCTACTGCTGTCTTCTTGAGTTTGTCTCTGCCCGAAGCCAGTCCAGACGAGTGTTTTAGTCCTCTGTGAACAGAGGGAAGGAGAACTGAGAGAAGAGCAGCAGAAAGAATGCAAGGCTTAGAAACTTACTGGGCATTTAAAGATAGTATTTTAAGAGAGAGTGTTTTTGAAAGAAAATGTAGTTCTAAAGGATCTTCCTCTTACAAAGGCTGATCCTTATATAGAGCTGCTTGAAAAAAAAATCCTTAGTAAACTTTATATCAGAGAGCAGACCTGCAGCAAAACATGCTGTATGCTGATTTTGGTAAACCTTTGTTTTAGAGGAAGACATAAAAAAAAAAAAAAGGAAAAAGAAAAAAAGTCCTATCTAAACAGCTTTTAAACAGCTTTTGTATGAAATACTTCATACTTTAGAATGACGTTTCAGTATTTTGTATTTTTTTTTATGCTAGCTATATCATATGATGGAGGGCATTGAACAGTTAAAATCGAAACATGTTGTCCCTGCCAGTATTGACACAATAAAACCAGACTAGTCACCTCCAGTGTATGGATTTGCAATTAACCGGTTAAGAGGATAACCACTCTCCTACCCTAGTTCTCCATCACAGTCAAAAAAGTGTCAAGCTAAGTGCTATTATACTCCAGCATCTCTTTGCCCTTGTGCTACAGGCTACAGAAAAAAATACAAAAACTTTTCACAGTGTTCTTTATCTTATGTCATTATCCTTATGCTGCCTTAGGTCATTAAAATAAATGTTTGGTTCTTGGATCCATTTATTTTATTGTCAGTGATAAATGTACCTGCTTGATTTAATTTTGTATGTATTTTATATTGCCCATTGTATGTTTTCAGGTTTATTAAATAAGTACTTTATCTTCTTTCAAAACCTGTAAGCATGATATCTTTTTTAATTTATTTTTTTTTATTTTCAATTATTTTATTTTTAAAACCATGCTTTTTGCTTAGTAATTGGTAAGTACTAAGTTAAACCTAAGTATGTTATTTTATTACTACTTGTGCATAGTTTCTTATGATCTCCATGAAGGTCAAAATGTCTTACATTTCAGGAAATGTTAGCCTGGACTAATTTCTCCTCATTTTCTGACCTCTTTTGTGTGCTTCCTATAATATTTTGATTCAAAGGGGCTTCTACCTCTTTTTTCATTTCTCCCAAATTCTTCTTAATCTGTGCTGTTTCAGCCAACTATGTCCCAACATTTTCTTATTTTTTTCACTATCATTTTTTTCACACATTCCCAAGATGTACATAGAAACAAGTTACTGAAAGGGAGTTAAGTTAACCTGGGAAGCTCTGCTAAGAAAAAAATGAGAGAAAGCTCTGCTGAACCCCCTTGAAGCTACGTCTTTGGTTCATGTTCCGTCTAGTAACAAAAAAAAAAAAAAAAAAAAATAGAACTATGAAAGTCCCTTTATCCAGGAAGCTCTAAGTGGTTCCTGAGCTGGGAGACAGGTACACACACCTGAAGCTGTTTATCCCCTACCTAGCCTCCTAAATGTAACATCCCTTTTCACATTAGATATAAGGTAGATCAGATTTCCATTCTGGACTTGGCAAACAACAATTGCATCAAACAGCAACACTGCCAGTATTTAACCTTAATTACAGTTTGTCAACAATTTTCCAGGCTGAAAATCGAATCAATGTCCCAGGATTGTCATTGGGATTGTACGGAGTCCCCTCTCTACAATGAAAGATAAAAACAGTTTTAAAAATATTTGCTGTAGCACATGTGCATTCCAAGCACATTAGTAATTTGGAGATGCTGAACAGATGTGTAGGTGGATATATGCATAATGTAGACTGTACAAAAATTCTACTGGACCATTCTTGTAAAACAGTGTCCAGGAAATTCTTCCTGATGTTTATATTATGAGGGAGGAATTAGTCATCTTATTCCATCTCAAAAGATCATTCCCGGTATTGTTTTTTTATTCATGAGCTTTTTTTCCTGAATCCTTCTAACTCTTTGACATCTTCATTTAGTATTACTTGATGGGAAGAGGTTAGAAATAAAGTAGGATAAAAAAAAAAAAAAGTGTAAAATAATTCTTGTAGGAAAAATATCCTTCATGAGAACCACTGAAATGTAAGAAAGTTCTCTGAAAGCTCAACTGTTCAGAAAGACCTGATATTGAACAGCAGCTTGCATCTATCCTGGCATTACATTGTGGTGAAAGCAAAATCAATTTCAAGCTGCATAAGCACAGCTATTGCAATAGCCAGCAGGGAAATGACGTTATTTCCCTGTGATCCTTCTGAGATCACACCAGGAACACACTGTATGCAGTTCCCATTAATAAATATATGGGTTCACCAGCCAGATAAAGAGATAGGTAATTCAAAATGTAACTCCAGACTTCAAGATAGTCCAAAGCTTATTATGGATCCAAAGTACTTAGAGCACTTTTCCTTCTTAGGTGTTTTTAACTTCATGTATCCCTGAAATTCCTGGTCCTCTTTTCACTTAACATTAAAAGCACCTAAATATTCTAGGAGAAGATATCATTTTAATAGAAGCAGAAAGGCCTTGAAATCTCAGGGGAAAAATTTCACTGTCAGATTTTCCAAGCTGTTTTTTCAGTCCCATTGAAAAAAATTAAAAATATTTGGATGAAGTTCAGTGCTTACATTCCAAGTCTTGTGTGCATATACAAACTGAACAGGAATTCTGATTTCTGTAGCTCACCCATCTCCTGAGTGGGTCACCCGCTAGTCTTACTGGAGAGTTACTATAATAACCTGAGAAAACAGGATCAGAACTATCTTTATAGATTTTTTCTCTGCTTATTTCCATAGAATTATTCTGTAAAGGCTATAATGCTTAAAACTCATTGCCTAAGATAACATTTCAAATATTTAATAATGCTTTGAAAATTTTCATTCCTCTTGGCTCCACTTCAGGTTTCTTTTGTTATATACAAAAATATCTTAGACTCAGTTACAGGTCACTTTATGTCACTTTATCTAGGAAAGTGACAACACTACTGATATTTCTGATTAGTGGGAACATCTTACTTTGACAGATGTTTGCATTTGTCTAAAGTTGTAAACATTTTGGAAAAACTGTAAACCTGAAGTAATATATTGCAAGAAAACACTGTTGTTATCGGTAAAAATATTGTGACATTTGCTCTGAATGAGGTATCATTTTGACTTCTCATTTGAATGACCCTCATCTTACAGATAGCAAAACAACAGGCAACTGAATAGGCAGTATTGAAAGATGTTGTAATAAACCAAACTGCTTTTAAAAAGGAAGAACAGAATATTGTTTGTACAAAACACAGGAGTACTGACTTTGAGAGGTAAGATAACATTAAAAAGACTTTAAGTTATTTGGAGAGATCTGCAGGCTTACATGTCTGAGGAGAACATGGCAAATGTCTAATAGCTAGCCCAAGAAATTTTTATGCAGTACACAACTGCTGTAAGTTGTGAGCATTTTATTGCAACCCCAGTCAGCAACTTGGATTAGACATCCATTCCATAGAGCGCTGTGTGTGTCTGGATTACTCTCCAGATGAGGTGTTCAGACAGACTTGTACATTTATCATCTCTTCAGGGACAGCTCATGAAGAAAAAAAAAAAAAAAAAAAAAAAAAATACCGATATGTGTTCAGAGTCCAAATTCTACAAAAACTACGCTTTGTTGGGCATTTCTGTCAGTGCGACAAAATGTGTCAGCTCTCCTGATGAGATATAGCTAATGGAAGACCTCATAAAGTGTCATAAAGGTCCAAATGGTAACTTATTTTTTCTTTACCAGAAGAAATGTCAGGTGGCCACAAGTTACTGTATGGTTGGGTAAAAGGCAGGTCTGTTTTCCATTTACCAAGCAAGAGCTGCTAATTTCTACAAATCAATGTTCTGGCTTAACACAGAATATTTTATTTCCATTATTAACACCATTCAGAGGTCACTGAAGCTGTCTTTTACCAGCACAGTCTGAGTGTTAACCTGTATTTGATTATAAATACACATTCGGGTGTAAGTTTAGCTAGTGAAACTCATACATGCATGACTGTTGCCAGATCTGATTGTTCAGATCAGATAACCAAAACCAAACCAAAAGAGAAAAAATAAACAAAACCAACCAACCAACTAACCAACCAAACAAAAAAGCCATAAGAGAATATACAGAAAAGGAGAAATAAAATCAGAGTCCATGGATGCATCCCTTCTATAATCCACTCTGCTACCCATAATAAAACATATATAAAGTGAGTTAATCATTCTTTCTTATATTTGGTCAATAAGAAATAATATTAGATGAAAGAAGGACTGTACAGATAACTCTCCCCTCGCCTCCCCTCCCCTCCCCTCCCCTCCCTTCCGCTCCCCTCCCCTCCCCTCCCCTCCGCTCCCCTCCCT
>CM021697.1:32681964-32723878 GCA_011074415.1 Stictonetta naevosa | reverse complement strand
CCTATCCCCATCAAGAACATGAAAAATAGTTTAACATGGACCATTGTATTTATTTATTAAAAAGTTTAATAACAGCAGACTGCATCCGGTCACGCGCAAAGAAAACTTTTCTTCATTGTCATACTTAGATTAGTAGTTTTATCAGTAAGACAATTCATTTCGTAGCAGGTGAATCACAACAATAACAAAAGAGAAAACAAACGTTTCAGAAGTCTTTTTTTTTTTTTTTCCCTGTGATTCAAAATATTATGTCTGTAGGTGAAATTATACTATCACAGACACAGAATCACAGAATCACAGAATTGTCTAGATTGGAAGAGACCTCCAAGATCACCTAGTCCAACCTCTGACCTAACACTAACAGTCCCCACTAAACCATATCCCTAAGCTCTACATCTAAACGTCTTTTAAAGACCTCCAGGGATGGTGACTCCACCACTTCCCTGGGCAGCCTATTCCAGTGACTAACAACCCTTTCAGTAACGAAGTTCTTCCTAATATCCAACGGAAACCTCCCCTGGCACAACTTTAGCCCATTCCCCCTCGTCCTGTCACCAGGCACGTGGGAGAATAGACCAACCCCCACCTCACTACAGCCTCCTTTAAGGTACCTGTAGAGTGCGATAAGGTCGCCCCTGAGCCTCCTCTTCTCCAGGCTGAACAATCCCAGCTCCCTCAGCCGCTCCTTGTAAGACTTGTTCTCCAGACCCTTCACCAGCTTTGTTGCCCTTCTCTGGACTCTCTCGAGCACCTCGATGTCCTTCTTGTAGCGAGGGGCCCAAAACTGAACACAGTACTGGAGGTGCGGCCTCACCAGAGCTGAGTACAGGGGGACAATCACTTCCTTGGAACTGCTGGCCACACTGCTTCTTATACAAGCCAGGATGCTCTTGGCTTTCTTGGCTGCCTGAGCACATTGCTGGCTCATATTCAGCCGACTATCAACCAATACTCCCAGGTCCTTCTCTGACAGGCAGCTTTCCAACCACTCATCTCCCAGCCTGTAGCTCTGCTTGGGGTTGTTGTGCCCCAGGTGCAGGACCTGGCACTTGGCCTTGTTGAACTTCACACAGTTGGCCTCAGTCCATCAGTCCAGCCTATCCAGATCCTCCTGCAGAGCCTTCCTACCCTCAAGCAGATCGACACACGCACCTAACTCGATGTCATCTGCAAACTTACTGAGGGTGCTCTTGATCCCCTCATCCAGATCATCGATGAAGATATTAAAGAGAACTGGCCCCAGTACCGAGCCCTGGGGGATGCCACTAGTGACCAGCCTCCAACTGAATTTGACTCCATTCACCACAACTCTTTGGGCCCAGCTATCCAGCCAGTTTTTAACCCAATGAAGAGTAGGCCAGTCCAAGCCATGAGCAGCCAGTTTCTTGAGGAGAATGTTGTGGAGAACGGTGTCTAAAGCCTTACTGAAATCAAGATAGACCACATCCACAGCCTTTCCCTCATCCACTAAGCGTGTCACTTTGTCATAGAAGGAGATCAGGTTTGTCAAGCAGGACCTGCCTTTCATAAACCCATGCTGACTGGGCCTGATCGCCTGCTTGCCCTGTAAGTGCTACATGATGACTCTCAATCTGCTCCATGAGCTTCCCTGGCACTGAAGTCAAACTAAAAGGGCTATAGTTCCCTGGGTCAACCTTCTGGCCCTTCTTGTAGATGGGCATCGCGTTTGCTAGCCGCCAGTCAAATGGGACCTCCACTGATAGCCAGATAAACGATGGAACATGGCTTGGCCAGCTCTTCTGCTAGTTCTCTCAGTACCCTCGGGTGGATCCCATCCGGCCCCACCGACTTGCGTACATCCAAATGCTGTAGCAGGTCACCAAACATTTCCTCATGGATTGTGAGGGCCACATTCTGCTCCCCATCCCCTTCCACCAGCTCAGGCTACTGGGTATCCAGAGAACAACTGGTCTTGCCGCTTAAAGACTGAGGCAAAGAAGGCATTAAACACATCAGCCTTTCCCTCATCTCTTGTAACTAAGTTCCCCCCCTCATCCAGTAAAGGATGGAGATTCTCCTTAGTCCTCCTTTTTGTGCTGATATATTTATAAAAACATTTTTTGTTATCCTTAATGGCAGTAGCCAGATAGAGCTCCAGATGAGCTTTGGCCTTTCTAATTTTGTCCCTGCACAGCCTCACAACATCCTTATAGTTCTCCTGAGTGGCCTGCCCTCTTTTCCAAAGAAGATTATGAATCTTCTTTTTTCTCCTAACCTCAAGCAACAACTCCCTGTTCAGCCAGGCCGGTCTTCTTCTGTGCTGGCTCGTCTTTGGGCACGTGGTAACAGATTGCTCCTGTGCCATTAAGATTTCTTTCTTGAAGAATGCCCAGCCTTCCTGGACTCCTCTGCCCTTCAGAACCACCTCCCAAGGGACTCTGCCAACCAGTGTCCTGAACAGATCAAAGTCAGCCCCCCAGAAGTCCAAGACAGCGGTCTTACTGGTCCCCTTCCTGACTTCGCCAAGTATCGAGAACTCTACCATTTCGCGGTCACTCTGCCCAAGACAGCCCCCGACCACCACATCTCCCACCAGTCCTTCTCTGTTAGTGAACAGAAGGTCTAGCGGGGCACCTCCCCTGGTAGGCTCACTAACCAGCTGCATCACGAAGCTATCTTCCACGCTCTCCAGAAACCTCCTAGACTGCTTTCTCTGGGCTGTGTTGTGCTTCCAGGATATGTCAGGGAAGTTGAAGTCCCCCACGAGAACAAGCGCTGATCATTTTGCAACTTCTTCCAGCTGCCTGTAGAACTCCTCATCCATTTCCTCATCCTGGTTTGGGGGTCTATAACAGACCCACATCAGTATGCCTGCCTTGTTGGTGTTCCCGCTGATCCTAAGCCATAGGGACTCAACCTTATCATTCCCAGCATCAAGTTCCACAACATCAAAAGACTCTCTAATATAGAGAGCCACACCACCACCCCTTCTGTGCTGCCTGTCCCTCCTGAAGAGCCTAAATCCAGACATTGCAGCACTCCAGTCATGAGAGTGGTCCCACCACGTTTCCGTGATGGCAACCAAGTCATAGCCTGCCTGCTACATGATGGCTTCCAGCTCCTCTTGTTTGTTACCCATGCTTTGTGCATTAGTGTAGATGCACTTCAGTTGGGCCATTGCCTTCTCCTCCGGCCTTGCCCTTGTTCCCCCGGTACACTTCCAACTAGCTTTATTTCACCCTCGTCCCCCTTCTTACCTAGTTTAAAGCCCTCTCAATGAGCCCTGCCAGCTCCTGGGCTAGGATCCATTTTACCCTTGGAGACAGTTGGAACCCGTCTGCGGCCATCAGGCCGGGTGCTGAGTAAAGTGCCCCATGGTCAAAAAAAAACATATTTTCTGTGTTGGCACCAGCCTCTGAGCCACGTTTATCAGGTGGGCTTTACGTGTCCTCTCTGTACCCCTCCCTACCACTGTAGGGATGGATTAAAACACCACCTGTATTCCCACTCCATCCACTAACTGTTCCATCTGATATCTCTGTCTTTTGTCAATGACAGATAGTAGTTATAAGAAAAGGATACTAAACAAAACACTCCAAATTCTCTTCTGTAACTCATATTGTATAAAGACATGAGTGTTAGTGCAAAATGTTTTCATAACCTGTTCATCATCTTGCCTTTGGGTTTTTTTCTGCTGACAATGGTTAATACTTTTTTGTTGTTATTTTTTGCTATGGATTTTCAAGAGTTATTGTTGTCAAAGAAAATCATTGCTTTTAATGAAACTTCAGAAAAAGAAAATCTTTCAAAAATATTTTATTATTGAATGTAACACAAAATAAAAGATTAATATCACAATTTATTAAATTTTGATTGTTTTGTTTTGCTTTGTTTTCTCTCAATTATGCTTCACATGTAGTGGGACAGGAAAAGCTAAAGTAGCATTCAAACAAAATCTTGTATGTATTTCTATATTTATTGTTTTTCATTGTCAAAGAGCAAGGTGAGTTTTCGTTTTGTTTTGTTTTGTTTTTCCTTTTTATATTGTATTTAGATGTGCTTGAACATAGAAGTCCAACCTAATGACTATATCACTGGTGGCTTGCATGGGACAGTTTATCTGATTGTGACTTTCAAGAGATTTCTCCATGTGGGATTCCTATAGCTTTAAATAAACAGTTATTACTGTTACAACAGTTCTGTATAGGTATGTATGAAACACAACAAACAAAACCAACTGTAGTAACTGCTGACACAGAGAGGCAGAGATTTTGCTGATGTCCCTGGCTGGCAAGGACATCAGCAAATGTTTTAGGGGTATTTTTCAGGCTCTGAGAAAGTAAACAGAAGAAAATTCCAACATCTTTGCTTTCCATATTTTACAGTGTGCTATAGGATATATTTACATAGAGGGATTCAAACAGAATAAGGTTTGTTTCCTCCTCACACTCTGGAGAGTTTATTAGACAGCCATTGAGACATGACACTGTGGCCATATGGCTCCCCAGTCAAACCTCACACATCTTTCTGATCAGCTAAAATATTAGTAAAATGGGGTGGCATCTGCCTGCAAGCATCCAGGACAATATATCCCAAGCCATGCACAGACTGATAATTTTTATCCCAAGCCATGCACAAACTGATAATTTTTTCATTGAAAGCCACTTATCAAATTAATCCCAAGTAAAAAGGAAATTTCTGTCTGGTAAAAATGTCTGTCCGTGGTTAAAGATTTTCAGAGGAACCTCATATAAATTCATGGCAAAAGCTTTATTTTCTGAATATCCACAGTGTTACAAAATACCATCAATCTCTCAGCAACATAAACTCATGACTTGATTTAGTTTTCTACTCATAGGCATTTCATGCCCTCTGAGACTTCCCAGATGTTGAAGACATTCTCATGCAGGTGGCAAATGCTACAGCCAAAGATCTTTCCATAGCACATAACCTTTCATCTGCAGGGCATTTTACTATGTGCAGACACTTGCAAAGACATTCACAAACAATTTATGAGTACATAACAATGATCTTATTTATTGTCTAATACAGACAGCAAACAGATGGACTATAGTTCTAGCCTTAACTGATATTCTTAGCACACGCAGGACAGACTCCTGATGACAATGCTGGTCAGGCATCAGTCACTCATCAGTTGACTGGGGAGGCAGTAATGTCCATGACACCTGGGCTAATCTTCCATCTTGTTGAATTGCCATCTTCCAGCTTTGTTTATTTATTATTATTATTATTATTATTATTATTATTTTCCCCTCAGGTTTTTTTACCTCTTTGTGTAGAGGGGTTTCTCTGGAGGCCTTCAGCTAGTAGCTACTATTACTTAAACCAAAAATTTCCAGCAATTTCACCTCTCTGTTTTTATTTTCCTTGTCTTTTATGTTTTTAGCTTTCTTATCTAAAATCCAATAACAGATTTTGTTTTCTTTAAAGTCAATACAATGTCACACACAAAACCGACACCCCTGATTTGTAGTGTACAATATCCTGTCTCTCATATATACCTTTGGACATTTTATGTTTAGGCAAATAAGTTGAATGAGGATTCTCTTCCTGCACACTCTTATCCTTCCTTGTGCACATGTCACTAGCCTGCAAAGCTTGGAGTGTATCTTTGAAGTCGGATATAACTTTGAAACTTGAGTGGGTGGTGAAAACTTTGAACAGGGGTCTGGATAAGATGACCTCCAGAAGTTCCTTCCAACATAAACCCTTGTGCAATGGATGTATGATATGCTTGTGAGCTGCAGGGATGTTGATAATCTGAATTTGGCTTTCCAAACTAGCATAAATTGTTTATTCTGAGTCTGTCTCTTACAGATCTTCCCAAGTTTCCAAGGCAACCATACCTTACTGCTAGGACCAAGCCATGATTTCCCATGCCACAACCAGTTCAATCTATGCCTTTTTGACTGACTTGCCTTAGTGCTTGTGTGCAAAGACTACATGTTGCTTAGACAGTAAGACCAGGCCCCACATCTTGTGCTTGGTGAATCTGCTCTGCCTGTGGGAATGAGTATTTCATCAGTATGAAATGCCAGACCTAGCCTGTGCAAATTCATGTTCATGGTT
Organism: Stictonetta naevosa; assembly: GCA_011074415.1. NCBI lineage: Eukaryota > Metazoa > Chordata > Aves > Anseriformes > Anatidae > Stictonetta > Stictonetta naevosa. Next base: position 32,717,827 of record CM021697.1, on the reverse strand, counting down.
CTCAGGGCTTCTGGCACTCTGAAGAGATCCTGTAGAGCAAGAAGCACTTAGGCCCTCAACAACACCAGAAGAGTCCTCTGATCAGTTCAGGACATGATACTCTAGTTTCATAGTAGTAGCAACAGCAAAGTAATAAAGACATATTTTTGTTGAGAGCATATGCAGACAATTTTGTATTTCACATTGTGTGCAATGGATTTGATAGCACTATGTCTACCTTAACAGTCACCATGCTCAAACTGAGAACAATTTCAAAGAATATTTGCCATTTAGTAATTGTATGAGATAACCTATTTTTGAGGAATTAGATATTTTTGTTGTTGTCTGGTGTTATAAAATGTCTCTCCTTTTATGTTACGGTCCCCATGAGTAGGGACTGAGATAAACACCTGTGGTAATAATGACTAAATCAGATTTCTGGCTTTGGTCTTTAGCTAGTTTAAGATCTTTAGGGACATGATTCCATAACATTAAGGTAAATGGGAGCCTTACCTCCAATTTCAACAAGGGAGGTGATTAAGCTGCATTATGTTCCTGAAGAGATAGACATGGCAATGAAGACATAAATTAACTTGAGCACCTCTCAATATCAGTCAGATTTCTCTCAAAATATTGCCCTGTTCAGAGCTATTTAGGATGAGAGGGTTGTGACTTTGACATTTTAGAACAGCCCTCAGCTAGGTAACTTGCCACTGACTTGAAAGGAAAGAATCACCTATATAACATGGGATTTGAAGAATATTGCAAGCCAGTAAGTGTTTTGTGAACAAGTGTGTGTGTGTCGCTTTTGGAAGTGGTAATGATTTACCAAATTCAGAAGCAGAATTAATGAGCTATAAGGTGAATGTTGTGAGCAGAGTGGAATTGTATTATAACCTTAAATTATGATCACTTTTCTAGGTTTCTCCTTGAATTTGAGACTCCAGGCACTAAGTACTGTAATTAAGTCCATCTGAATAGGTTTTAACATGTTTGTTTGACTCTGTACTATGGTCCATTTTCCAGAGCAGATTAGGGTAATAACTTTTTTTAATATTATGCTTTTAGATTGCCAACTGTTCACTCTAATAGTAATATATAATTGACTTTCCTGAGGATCAACTCCTTTAATCACTGAGCATGTGTGATTTTTGTATTGGCTGAGTATGTAGGCAGTTGGTATATCAGCATCCAAACAACGGCTTCCAATGAAATGACAGAAAAGTTGCCTTCTTTTGGCACAGAAATGCACACAGTGATTCAACACAAATGATGCAGCATAAATTGACAGTGAGTGTTATGCAAGAGAACACAGATGCTTAGAAGTGTTTGGAAAGTTTTTATTACTTTTCCTCTGACACTTTATAGGCTTTTTTTTCAAATATGTTCCCACCAAAGCCATAGCTGTTACACTGAAAAATAAAAATAAAGGAAAATAGGAAATATCAAAGCATTAAAGAATACTATTAAATAATAATAATAATAATAATAAAAAGTACTTTTAGTCCATCAGTTTCCTAATAAGAATAATAAGAGTATATCTATTTTTGATTTTAGTGAAATTCAGAGAAATTCAATTTATCTTTTTTAGCATTTGTCTCTTAACACCACCACCACACAGGTCATCTGAGGGTGGACAAAAATTAAGTAGGGAAAAAATATAAAAGGGACATTCCAGAACACCATGAAGCACAATCAGCTAAATCTGGTTTAAAACCTGTTCTTATTACTACTTTGACTTGAGAGAAGAAAAAGGTTAAATGTTCACAATGAAAGTATGGGGAGCAGCCATAAAGTCAGTTATGTGGATAAATGTTTGAAACTGTTCTTTGAATACTAGATTTTTGTCTGTGAATTTTCTCAGTTCAGAAGAGGTCTGCCATCTACAATGCATACAAATACAAGACAGAAATCTGATCTCACATTAAGATGATCTTTTTCGCTAGTAGTTGGCTAGTAGAACGTCAGTGAGACAAAAACAACAGTGTAGCATCCATCAGAACATGGTTGTTTTACTACGCACAGAAGAAAACTACTCAGAGGACCAAGAATGTCTCAGAATTCCCTGCTCAGCTTTCTGGAGGATGAGTCAAATTCCTGATCAGATACTTTTTTCAAGGTTTCTCAGCAATGTAAGTAAGTTTAATTTTGTATGTTACTGAAGCCTACTTTTGTGTTACAACAAGCAGTATCCTCCAAAGAGATTCAGGGACCCAAGGCACTAGCAAGCTGCCTATTCAAAATAAAATGTGGATGTGGTCTATGCCCAGGTTCATTTTGCAATTCCACCTCCCTGCTGAACACGATGCCAAGTCTGTCTGAGACAGCATTCTTGATGGGTAAGGAGGAGGGCCGCCGACCAGCTTTGTGCGTGGAGTTGGTCTGACTTGTCTGATGCAAGATTGTCTTTTATGACAATATAAATCTTGGTGATTTTCATCAAAACTGTGGCTTTTTAGCTCATCGTTGTCCTCCTTCCTTCCAATATCCAACAGCTTTTCATTTCCCTCTTCTCTGAAGGACTCAGAGTAACATCTGTGATACTGATTACTATTTGAGCAGAAACTCAGAGATCTAAACAAAGAGACGGGAAGCAGAATATGAGTTTATGTTCATTCTCCATGTCAGGACTTCAATATAAATTTGAGCTCTATGCTGAATCATTGCATTAACATACAGCTGAGATTAGATATCTATCCCTGATCTTCATCTGCTGGGCAACACTAGGGAAAGTTGTGAACATTTGTCAGAAGCAGTATGAAAAACTAGTATGGGAACTAAGAGCGTTAGGCAGCAGCTGACCATTGTTTTGAGGAATTCAGAGCACACAAAGGAGGATGAATGTGCATCCCAAATCTTGAGTCTGAGCTGCCAGCTTACTCTTCTCCTGGTCTTCAATCACCAGCTTTAACATCTTCAAGTTCCCCTCTACTCGACATTGGTAAGGCCATACTTGGCATACTGTGACCACTTCTCCACTTCTGGGTCCCCCAGTACAAAAAAAAAGAAAAAAAAAAAAAAGAAAGAAAAAAGAAAAAAGAAAAAAAAAAAAGAACATACTGGGGTGAGTCCAATGTAGCACTACTAGAATGATGAAGGGAGAAGGTTCAGGGGGATGTCTGTATCATGTCTATATCTATCAATGTCTATTAATACCTGAAGAAAGAGTGCGAAGAAAACAGAGCCAGATTCTTTTCAGTGTTGCCCAGTGACATGTCAAGAGACAATAGGCACCGACTGTAACAGAGGAGGCGCCATCCGAACATCATGAACTGTGCAGATGACTGAGATTGCTCAGAGAGACTGTGGAGTCTCCCTCCTTGGAGATCTTCAAAAGCTGCCTGAACATGGTCCTGAGCAACCTGCTCTGGGTTTCCCTGCTTGAGCAGGGGAACTGGACTAGATGACCTCCAGAGGTCCCTTCCAATCCCAATTGTTCTCTGATTTTGTGATAAAAATCAAAGAATAGTCTTGCCTTTGGTTTAAAGAAGCTTTGTTCTCACGTAGTACTGTAGTTATAGAGTTGCATAGTCTCATGTAGCTAAAGAGCTTGTTCTGATCCAGGTCTCATCTGCTTGGTAAAAGAAGAGAGAAGCTGGTGTTGAGTTATAAAAGGGGCTTTTTGTTTTGTCTTTATCATTAGAGTCTGTTCAGGAAGTTTGTGATAAGGAAAGTAGTAGGCAAGCAACACAATTCCAGCAGTTCACCCAAGAATGAGGTCATGTATAGATAAAGATAAAACTGATGATCTCAGAACTAAATAGGAAAAGTATTTGTTTCCCATATGTTAGTTTTCTGGTTGGCCTCTGAAGCTTTGAAGGGTATTTTTCCTGAAGATAAAAGCTACAGATGCTTTTTAACCTTTCTAAGTCCTTGTATACCTGTAGTAAAACTCTGGCAGAAACTGACATAACACTGTTTCGGAGGGCAGCTAGATTCTTATTGTCACCCTTTTTCTATTCATCACTTGGAAATTTAGCAACTACCTGCAGCTCCAAACATAGTCAGCTTGTTGGTACAACAACAGGCTAGAAATAAATTTCGTTTATGATCTATTTAGGATATTAATTTATTCATGAGGATGATTTTGAGCTATTAACAAGTTTAGGCCTTTAAGACTGCTATATAAATTATATATATCTATATAGATATGTAAATTTGTGAGAAAACACTTTCATTTCTATGTGACTGCTATTTTTTTCTGTGACCCGTCACTTCAATCTGAACTTGATCCCAAACCATTTCACATTGGCTCTACCTAGGATCTACTATAAAACAACACAAAACAAAACAAAACAAACAAAACAAAACAAACAAACAAACAAGAATGATGGAAAACATGCTCAGGCAAAGACTTGCAGGCTACAAAATAATGAGCATAAGAAATGACTTAGAAAGAATGCAGCACTTAGGAAATCAAATTAGAAAGACAGTGAAATATATTTCTTGCATGAAAATGTTTTGAGAAGAAATAAAATGGCTCAAGTGAGAAAATTGTAATGAAGAAAGCATAGTTAATTATTTAGACAAACCAAAAGAAAATCAAAGTAAAATATACAGTGTCTTTTAGTGCAAATAATTTATTTATAAACAGTTATGTTCTGAGACTGTGTCCACATCAGATTTTTGAAACTGTGTCCTATATAGTAATATTTAGGGTCCAAATAAAAAACTCATGCAGTAGTTTAATATATGAGTCTGTGCAAGCACACTATTGAATACAGAAGTATTGGCTTTTCCTGGGAATTCTGCTTGTGCTTCATTTCGGGCCCAGACTGCATAACCTCAGACAGTAGCAGCAGATTTTTTTGGTTCTGAAATTTCAGCGCTTCGTAATAAATGTATCCAGACATAATTTTTGAGACAAGCTAATATTATTTGACATAGATATGAATATATTTTCATGGATTATTAATGTTTGGTGAATATTTTAAGTTCACCATGTAGGTACTAAATTCAATTTTCTCCAGGGTATATATGATATGTGGAGTTGGTAGAGTTTTCTTCAAAACTGATTACGTGACAATTGGAATTTTAATTCATAATGCAGCTTGACTGTCCATTGTGATGCTGAGATTATACATGACATATAAATTGGAAAACTGGAAAGAGCTGATGGACATCCATTAGCATACATTCTGGTCCACTGATTCTGGAGCCAGAAAGAATGGATGCAAATAATGAGGGCTGCTAAATGAAGACTAACAACCCCTAAGATTTCCAAGAGGATATAACACTGTGAGAACTAGGGAGAGGATGGAAAGAAGATCTTTTCACTCTTCTTTTAAGAGTTCAGATAGTAACTTTCTCTAAGCTACAGTGAGTGCTCTGCTGCCTTCAGATTATGCAGAAGTCTGATAATGTGTGCAAATACAAAGCAGAATATGCCTGGACTGTGTTTTCCCCATCTCATCTCTGCCGTCCGCACCATGCCTATCACATCTCTATATCACAGGTAAAATGAGAATAGTTCATTAAATGCATAGGGCAAAAAGCTGGCTAAGAAAGGAACAGGAGAGCCCTACTACCTTACTTCTTCTGGGGGCCCCTTCATTGCTAGATCAAGAGTGATGGAAGTTAGCTGGTCCTCTGATGTAACTACCTATCTGTAGAAAGAAGAGAGAAATCACACCACTAATATCTTTAAAATTTTTAATCTTCATTAATATTTGTGGGTATTGTGGTCTGACAGGGGGCACACAATTATTCAATCAAGCCCTCTTTGGGAAAGGAATAAAGTCACTAAGATTAATACCAGTTTTGTCTAAACTGTGCATTGGGTGCCTGAGATCAGACCTACACAACAGGAAGAACGCTTTGCCCATTAAAAGAGTTCCCAAAGCTCTCTTCATTATATTAGTTTGTATAGCAGCATATGGTGTACATTTCAAGTGCAGAACTACATGTCTTAGGCTACAGGGTGTGGCTACAAAATGCTCTTAAAGGTATGTTTTACATGTTTGGGGTTAATATCTTCTTTGGGGAGGCTTCCACGCCCTCTGTCTGACATGAAATGGGTAGATAGAATTTTATTGTAGACATTTTTGAAATGTTCTCGATCTTTCTTTCCATCTCATCCTTCTATTTCATGATAAACAGTGCTTTCTTAACTCACCTTTCCTGTTTTTCTTGCATATGGATATCTAACTGGATATGAGTTCAGACTTCCTGAGAAGCACATCCAGAGATTCAGATTAACTTTTCTTATTTTTTTATTTTTTTTTATTTTTTTAAAGGAATCTTTTAGGCAACCTAACATTTTATCCTATCATAAGTGGCAACCTCAGTTTTATTGTCTGCAGTTTTAGCTGCATCTATCAGTTTTGTTGGCTTTAATGAAGTACCAGAAGCAGTCTGCCAGTTAACAAAGGAATTAATGGACCAATTTTCCCAGAATATAGAATTTTACAACATTGTCATTTTCAAGAACATATTTTCATTTCCATTTCTATTCTTACTTAGTAACATAATTGCAAGGACAATCCCCCTTCCAGCTGAAATATTATAACTAAATGTATATATGCTTCAGTACACATACAGAGGGGTTTGTTAAAGGCAGAGTAAGATCACCTTTCATTCTGATATTCTTTGATTAACATATTCCCCTTAGCTCTGATGTGTTCTTCTTTTGTGGGTCTGTGTGACACAGTTTTATAATTTTAAGAGTGATTTTTGTTACTTGGTTGGCAAAAACATTCTACCTTTTTTCAATCAGTGAACAGAGATTTTTCAGGAATATAGTAATTACACTTACAACAACATGATGTTTTTTGTTTTTATGACAAAATAATTGATTACCTGATTTTTATCATACTGAGAGGCTATGGAAATATTCTGGTGTATTGATTAAGGACTCAGCCTTTCTGTACAACACAGATTGTTCATATATCTGGCTGCCAGCCAGCACAATGTGCAATAAACCAGAGAAAAACTAACAAAATTATTTTTAAATTAAGTTGTATATTGATTTTTATTCTTATTAAATTTACTGAAAAGAGGAAGGGAACCTCATATGTTTTGTCTCCCTCAAGGAAACACAACCGATAATTTTATAGTGTTTAATTTGGAAGTGAAGTATACATATTTGTTTGCTTTGTTAAGTATAGATATCGAGGAACACCAGCGCCAGCCTATATAACAAGGATGGGAAAGCACGTGTGCTGCAGAATGGCACATGAGAAGATCGAGACAGAGCAAAGATAAAAACAATCTTATATGAATAATCTTGTAAAAATAATTCTACCTAACAAGGGGCTAACTCCTTTTTAAGGAATGCTCTTTGCTGCTGGGAAAACAACTGTCCATTAGAAGCAGTCTCCATTTATGAAACCCTAGTGTTGGTTTCAAATTATTTTGTGCTATTGTTTTTCCACCACTGATACTGTTTTCATACTGTTGTAATTTGTGGAAGTCCACCATGCTTTGCCCAGTCTGCTATAGACAGAAGATTCAGAAAGAAATTTACCTAAACTGAGCAAGTGAACTTTTCTTCTGGGGAGTATAAGATCTGCTGAAGTCTAGGACAATGTACAACTGGTTAAAATAAGTATTAGGAGAGAAGAGATTGATCAGGTTTCGGTTTGGTGTGATTTTCACTGTAGTAATATCAGTATGAATACCTGTTAGATGTGACTGTAGCCTGACATCTTAATTACTTTGGAAGACCCTATGAAAAATTATGTGACATGGCCCAGTGTTTAGCATTTCAGAGTAGTCTATGTAGGGCATGTAATTGCTGAGATGATGGGTGAGATGGACCATATGAAGGATGGGGGAAAGTACAGCATCATTAGGTTACTGCCTTTCAAACATGGGCTGGGGAAGATGTAAGGACTGCAACAGCTGCAATGCCCCTGGGGCTCCATGCACCAGTGCTAGGGACAGGAAGTGTACAGAGAAAAGTCTGCTCTACTTGGGCTCTGCTGCAAATGCTTGAGATGTTATTGTCATTTCTGATAGGTTTTTATGATACATCTGGTAGCTGTTACTTGAGTGAGTGCCATGCTGAGTGTGAGACTTGATTTCTTGCACTTACCTTCCCTAAAACTACAAGTTCTCTTGGTTTTCTTTGTTCTGAGGTACCCAGTTTAAAACCTGCCCAAGGTGTATGTAATGAAAAATGAACCTTTTTCAAACCAAGACACTGAACCCCTAGAATCTCTCCAAAAAAAAAAAAAAAAGACTGCAACAAAGTGTTTTAAAAAGTAGATTAAACATTTTTCAATTGTCTCTGTTTTATTATATGGATTCAAATTAGCAAGGCACATTAGCCTAAGTATATCTTCAAGCATATTTAAAATTGAGTATGTGTTTAGGTGTTTTCTTGAATTAAGGTCCTTCCACGGTATTTGACAGAAAGTATAATTATATGGCATTAGATATCGAATACCCATTATCAGCTTTATTAAAAATTAAAACTATGTCTGTTTTCCCCATAATTCATATTTCCAGGTCTCTTCCTTCTAGCTACAGAGGAGAAAAAATAGGTATCCCTGGATGTATTCAAAGAGCATTTCCATCTGTCTATGTTGCTATTGAATATACTATTATTCAAGTATAATTCACAATAGAAAAAGTTCAGACTTTCAATAAATTTAGGATAAACTGCATGATTTATTTATCTATTTATTTTTACCATAATAAGGTATTAATGTAGAACTGCTTGAGAAATAACAAAAAAATTGTTCACAAAAGGTACTTGAAGTATGTCTTGACATTGCTCCACAAGACCTGTTCAATAAATGCATATAGCATATATACATAGAAATTAAAACTACATTCTTTTTTGGGGAAAAAAAGGTGTGGCTGTTTCTAGACATCTTTCTTTCACTTTGTGAGAAAACAAAATAAAACAAAACAAAACACAGACAAAAACCATATAAACAATAAGAGACATTTGAAGATCATTATGATGTATAGGAGTGTATAGTTTAGAAATGAATCACTGTGATAAGGAACATGGATGAAAAAATATTTTTCCCATGACTGAAAGCACTGATGTGTTAATCTCCTTTGTTTAAATAAAATTCTGCGATTAAAGCAAAACCCCAGGGATACCAATGATGTATTGACTGAGAGAATGAAAGCCCTGCCTTCCAGCCAGAGTAATATGGGTATTTATTAGCCAAAAGTATTTTTTTTTTCCTTAATTAATGACAGGTAGCCTCCTCAGAAGATGAATGATCAAATGACGATGGACTCTTCATTCACAATATGCTGTCATCAAAGAAAATTCTCAAGTACAATAAGAAAGTTTTCCTCCCTGTTTTTTTTTTTTTTAATTATTATTTATTTTATTTTATTTTTGGGTGAGAGTGGGGTGAAAATGTCAGAGGAATAGCTTTGATGTGTGTCTCTGAAGATAATTTTATATTCTGTTTGTTCTGCCACGGAAGAGGAATAAAACAGGATTTTTCCTCGTACAATTTCTAATGTTTATAAATGTCTAATTAAAAGAAATCCAAGAAATGCCTCTATAGTTCTCCTATGGATTACATTTAATGGAGAATTGATCCTGCTTTTAAGAAAGTTCTAAAATCAGAGCTTTTTCCAATAAAAGCAAAATCTGTGGTGTTTCCCTGAATGGTAAACAATAGAGGCTGTAATGATTCATCCACTCTTCAGTTTTATTATTGCCTTCCAGCTTCCAATCTAAAAGCTCTTAGCATCATAATTACCTCTTTTGGCTTTTGCAAAATGTCACAGCTCCTATTTAGCCAATAGATCGCATCACAGAGGCCTACAGCTTCACTTTTAAACACTGTATTAATAGCTGATATGTCTGACAGCCTGAATTATAAGCTTGGCAACAAACTAGTCTCCCTTTTGACCTTTTCTAGATTTTCTGTTACACTGGGAAGTAAGAAAGAGATAAGAAGCCAGAGAGACCTGGATCCAAAGACATACCTATCAAGAGCAGGCTTAGTCTAATTGTAGTCCTGTTCCAGAAATCTGAACACTATGTAACCTGCCACTTTGCAACACTGTAGTCAGACTTAATCATTCACAGCTTTTGTACCATGGTGTCTTCACATACAGAAGTACAGTTTGAAGGCAGAGAGGAAATTATATTAATTTCTATAGCTAACTCAAAAAGAAAAATTTTCAGTCACACTTCATACAAGGAGTCCAAACATGAAAAGACTGCCTATTTAATTCCAGCTATATCAAGTAGGCTCAAAAACCAAATCATTTCTCCAGACAAACATGGGTTGATCTTTTCATATTCAAAATTCTATTCCAGTAGGTCACTGGAATGAAACATTTTCTATGTGCAGGATCAAGATATGTATTTCTGAGAAAAGAGAAATGTATCCCCAAGAAAAAGTCTTCCAAGCCTTCCAACATAAATATAATTACGTGATTTCTGGTCTCCCATCCTTTTTGTGGAACAGAATAACGTGCTAATGCAGTACTTCAAATTCTCTCTGAGACTGGCAACATGACAGGCTGCTGTTACTTAGTGTGAACATGTTGGGGGAACAGAGAACAAAAGCTAGTCCTCATTGTGTCAGTGTGATCCTCAATATGGCCAATGCTATGATCAGACAAAATTGTAAGATTAGAAGAAAACTGAAAATTAAATTTTAAAAATTACTCAGTGTTTATCTGATGGACTAAAAGATATATTTTTTGGTCTTAATATTTGAGAAATGATGAATAAGATCAAATCATCTGAAGAAAAGATTAATTCCATCTACTGATGGAATTAAACTAAATTTACACATATACTATACTAGATGTATGTGGTTGAAAAACAACATATTATCTATGAGTTAGTTACAGACTGCAACTTTCTGATGATTAACTGGAATCAGGTATTTAACACCATATTTGAAAAAGTATCAGATATTTGTCAATGATTTTAATTATTTAGATGTCTGACTTTTTCTAGGCTCTGAAACAGACAGTTTATTTGACTGTATATAAATATATATATATCTATATAGGATCTGATCCATCTAAAATCCATCTAAAATGTTGAAAGATAAATGGGTGTTTCTTTCTAGCTTAACAGTTTGTCTTTAGATTTTTATTATGGAGGAGAGAAAGAAATTACATTAGTTCTATCCCCATCCACATCTTTTTTAAACTTTTTACTTTTACTAGTTGCATAAGTTTAATAAAAGTGTCTTGAAAGTTCAGATTCAGAAGCTGAATTTGACTTTTTAACATGTTCAGGTCAAAAAAAAATATTTAAGCATTCCTTTTAAAAGTACTCTGAAAAGATGGTGCATTTCCTTCAACTTTCTAGCTTCTGCATTACAAGAAAAGAAAGTGTGTTAAATTCTGTTAAAAAAAAAAAATCTGTTAAAAATAGTACAAACATACTATGCTGATTTATCTTTTACTAATTTATGACAGCGAATTGTTGTTTAAAGAGTTTAAAAATGAATTAAAATAGTTTTAAAAATGTATGAATTAATTTACTATTTTGTGCTTGGATAGATGAAGAAGTTGCAGTATTGTTTAAAACTCTAAAACTGCAGCATGAATTAACACACAGACACACAGTCAATATTGATCCTCAACAAGGAAACAGTGATCTCAAGATCTGTTGTTCCCAAAGTAAAGGTGTTAAATTCTGTGAAGTCTTTACATCTGGAAAAGAAAAAGCAGTTTGTCTGAATTATTCTGTTCACAGGGCATCTCTTTAACACTGCAAAAAGATGGAAAAGAATGGTGAAGCCTATGTCTGGGCCACTAAAAAGCACTTGTTTATTTGTGAATGTACTGTCTCTGGGGTATGATTGCCACCAGGCTTTCTCAAAAACAAACAAACAAACAAATCATAAAAAACACTAATAAACATAATAAGAGAGCAGCAACTCCAAATGACAAGTAAATGTTTTCATATTTTACATTGTCTATTCAGAAAGGTCAGCAAGGTATTTTCTCATATGCCTGCAGTTTTATTCTCTTATTCTTGTTTACGGATACTCTTTATATTTAAAATTACATGCATTTTCTTCTTCCTGTTTTGGACTTGGATTTGTTACCTTCACAATCATGTTAGATTGTGGTACATAGCTACACTTCAGCCCCTACTGATGAAGCAGTCAAACAAAGGCTGCCTCTGTCTCTCATCTGAGGAAAGTGAATTGCATTGGGTTCATCTTTAAGGTCTTGGGAATCTGTGCTGCAGATTTGCTTGAGCAGGATTATAAGATTTGATAAGCCTCTGTGTATTTCAAGGCACTTTAATATTCTACTCCTGTCCTATGGTGAGAGATGTGAACAACAGATGTGAGGTTAGAAGGATGTGAACAACTTGAATTGTACATTTGTAACCAGATAAATTAGAAAGGCAGTTTCAGGAAGGCCTGTATCCCTGTATTATTATCTGCAAACTGTCACGAGGTCAATGGATTCCAAATTTTAACTGAAATTCATTTACAGCCATGTTTGAAAGTTATTACTTTGGAACTTCTGCAGTAGATGCTACAGGTCTGAGACAGCTGATATGAGATGTGCACATCTATCTGGTGCATGCAATATGCAAATTAAGCTAAAAGCTTTTTGGTTTCATGTGTGCTGGACAAAATGTGTACAAGCAAGCTTATTTTCTTACAGTACAGCATGCTACTACCCTTTCTCATAAAGTCCCTTCCAACTGAACTATTGTGACATAAATCATTTCCTTTCTATCATAGTCACTTAAGTTTGGGGTTAGTGCATTTCATCTCTATCAGGAGAAATTGGCAATATATTTGCGTGATTCTTTGATGTGCTGTGTTCAGACAAATGTTCTCTTGAGCTGGACCAGCAAAACAATCAAGGAAATAGTATCTTTTCAAACAGTTTCAAAATGCTTTCAGTTGTTTCACCCCAAACCTTTTGCATGTATTTATTCTTAAAGCTGTATCACTGCTTTTCCAGACTGTGTCACAGTATGTTTTTGTTTGTTTGTTTGTTTTGTTTTGTTTTGTTTCTCTTGCTTCCTGAATTTCCATTTCTCTTACAGCTACAAACCTTGACAATAGCCACCAGGAGCAATAGATCCAGCTCTGTCCCTCCAGGTAACAATGTTCCATTCATCCATGGTTCATGTTTCAGTTTTCAACTTATGTAACAGAATACAACTTCCTCATAATTATCTTAATTGAAAAATAGATTCATAAGAATTATTTCATAACAGTATAAATTAAGAAATACTAATACTGTCTTTGCAGAAAACTGTAACTAAGATATAGCCTGAAAAGTACTAAAGTTTTCTCAGAGACTTTGTACATTTACTTGGCAATATGAACTTGTGTATGCAAAGATGGAGATTTTAATAGTTTCACCTGCCTGGTTTCATCTAGGATTGTAATTCTACCTTGTAGCTATTTAAATGAAGCAGTTAACCCCCTGATCTCAATAAGATTAAGTAATGACAATTAGATTATTAGACATTTGGGTTATTTTCTTCCATATAGAAGACTGAAATATGGTATAAGGAACATATCATGCTCGTTCCAAAGCCATTAGCAATTTAACCTTATTTTTCTTTCTTATGATTATTGCTAAGATTGCATATATACAGTTAATATAATTGCTATGATTAAAGTGAGGTCAGTTACCTCTAAAAAAAAAAAAAAAAAAAAAAAGAGAGAGAGAAGAAGTTCATATTACTGCTGTTATACCCTATCTATGAACAGAGGATGTTGAAATTCTGGATCATTTAAATGGGAGACCAAATCTTAACCCAGAGACATTTATAAGCTGAAGAGACTGGAGCTGACAAAGTGTTCTGGGGGATACCATAAATGTAGGATAGTAGATGATTTGGAGAGGGTTGTGATCTACAGCTGTTTCAGGAAATGACATTTTTATTTTTTATTATTATTATTTATTTTTAATTTTAATGCAGTGTTTACAGAAGATTCTAAGACTGAAATACAGGTCTACTCAAACCCCACTTAGCTACTAGCTAACACTAGAGTTGTTTGAATTTAACAGAATACTGACTCCAGGACAATAGACAATGGGCACAAGATGAAACATGGGAGTTTCCCTCTGAACAAAAATCAGGAAAGACTTTTCCAATGTTAAGGAGACCAAATACAGGTTGTAGATTCTCCCTTCTTGGAGGTCTTCTAAACTCAACATGGTCCCATGTAACTTGCTTGAACAGATGTTTTGGACCAGATGACCTGTACAGGTGCCTTCCAACATCAGAAATTTTGTGATTCCACAACCAGCAAAGTATCTTTCAAATGCCTAAAATACTACAACTCTGAGCAGAATTTATCCACAAGTTCTGAGCAGAAAGCTGGCTAGCTACTCCTTCTCTGAAGGGTAGAAATGTATGCCATAATTAGGAGGTAAGTTTTATTTATTTTTTTTTTTTTTCTGACTGAGGGGATTTTAACCTACATCTCTCCATTCCCAGTCGGACTGCACAACATATTTTCCATAGCACAACAGTATGCATATGAGAACAAATAGGATTTAAAGATGAGAAAGAGAGAGCCCAGGTCTCAAAAACTAACTTCACACTGAATGTCTACATGCCTTCAGGAATGGGAGGGAGGTGACTTTGGGTGCTCTGTAACTGGGAGGAGTCTGTCGCAGGCATTCCTCATGAGTACATTTCCACCTATTAATGCCAGCCAGCACTGGGTTCACCTTGGATCCAGGACCTAGGCTTGTGTCTTCAAAACACACCACACTTAAATTACATGCCTTTCCTTGATATTTCCATAAATTTGAGGGATTATTGTCCTGTCTTTTGCATCCCACTACGAAGTGCTAAGCTATTCCTGCTTATCCATTGTGCCGAGCCTGAATGCCTGACCCAGAGAAATGAATTTCACCAGACATTTAGTTGCCTAATGGGGACAAGCTGCTGGGCTTAGCAGTCCAGTGCCCAAATTCTTCAGTGAATTGAGCCTTTGGGTACTATAGGAAGGACAGTAAAAAATCATAATAGATGCAGTTGGCTGAAACAGACTGCCACTATTCCAAATGCATCCCATTTCCTCATATGAAAACCAAGCTATTTTCTCCTATAGCACTTTGTACAATAGCCTCAAATATTTGTCATATCACACATTTTTAAATGTCTAGTGGAAGTAGAAGCCTGTGTGAATGAATAATATCTTCAAAATAGGTAGTAATGGGATATTAAATAAGTTTGTTTTTTTTTTTTTTTTTTTACTTTTTTTTTTCTTTTTGTTTTTTCTAGTTGTTTGTTTGTTTTTTAAGTAACCAGGGAGATCATTTCATTTTGACTAGCTTGCTGTTGATTAAACTGAGTAACAAATCCAGAGAAGATGAGACGATAAAAACTTTAAATTCCTAGCAGAAGGTTGGATAAAACCTTTTATTGTCTGAGGTATACCTCTGAGTTAACTAATTGTGAAGTGATAATAAATGATTTAATTATTTCCCATCTGTTAGGAATTCAATTAGATGCTGCTCAGTTTGCATAGCTGCAGTCCTTCCATCACACTATTTTGCATTCCCTACACAGTTTGAAGCCCCTGGAGTTAAGCTAGGTTATTACCTCCTGAGGCAAAGATGGGAGAGTGCTTTATTTTCAAGAGCATTCATCTTTTTTTTTTTTTCCTTTTTTCCCTGAAATCCATCGTGCTTACCATTGCATTTACAGCATCTTTTTCTTAAGCTAAAAGTACTGTACATATTTGTTCTGAAAAAAAAAATAATAAATAGTGGTTTTAGTCCATATTACTATAGAGAAAAATGTTGAGGACTTTGAGGTGAAGATTCAACAGTACAATAAGTACATTTTAAAATAATGACCCTGTGATTCTCAGAGTTAGGATATAAAACCAGGAAATTAAAAGCAGAGTGACATGTCATGCCCCATATATATGGTGAATATATGAGGTATATTCTTCTACATTTTAATGATTAATTCTTGCTCAGTTTTATGCTTACATAAGCCACTTCCAGCTAACATTATCATTCCTCCACTAACTTTGGCACTAACTTCTAGCATTCGTCTCATATTAAAATATTGGGGATAGGGGTCGTCTCCATTTACACCTCTACTGTGCTGTCATGAAACACAGAAATATACATCATTTTGTCTTTCTTTCTAAGATGACTATGAGACAAAGATGTTCATGTAAGCAGGAAAGATGAGACAAAGACCATCTAGCTCAAAAACCTCTTGCTCTTTGTCATTTGACGCCAGTGAAAGCAGAGGAGATGCTCCCTGTCCTGCCTCAGCTGGTGTGTTCATTTGTCACAGAAGGCAAAAGCAGAGATTAAGTCTGTGACCATCAGTTTAAGATGGGCAAGCAATACTCATAGTTAACACTCTGTACTGTACTTAGCATAAAAACTGGGGTTTATATTTCCCTTACTAACTGGCATCTGGAAGAACATGGACAAGGGCAACTGCTTCAGTGATGGTTTTTCAGGAGGTTCAGCCGTTATTATCCCTCACAGTTTTTTCCTCTCTCTCCCTCCTTCCCAATGTGGCAGCCACAACACCTAAAGCAATTTCTCACTCTTTAATATCACCTATCCCAAACGCTATCACTGCCCCAAACACCTATTCCCTGTGAAAAAAAGTGCACCCAGCTCCAAAACCAGAGGAATATTCAGCACCTAACTCCCACAGAAATATAATGCCTCTAAGGATCCAGGCTGAATACAAAGCAATAAGGAAAACCCTTTCTAGGATAAAGGAAAAGCATGTCTTGACAAAGAGGACAGATGACCTGGTACTTACCAATGTGGACAGGGAAAATATGAAATTAAGAAGCAGGTTCCACCCCTAAATTGTAAAAGGGATGAAAATGAAGGGATGCAAATCACTTGATATAAGTAGTGAACATTGTGTTTTAATGGGCTTTATGCTGTCACTTTAACTGTGTTTAGAAAGTTGTCTTCTCTTTCCCTCAGTAAGGTACACAAATTAATTGGCTGACCTAACTGCATATGCTACATAATCATATTCATTGCTGATATAATCTATTTAAATATAAATAAACCAAAGTGAGCTTTTACCTTTATTTCAAGTTAGCTGCTTTTTGATATTGCATTTGCCTTTGACACTAAGCAACAAGTTCTCCTGGAAGGACACAAAGTGAAAAAAAATCATTATAATCTTATTCAACTCTATGACTGCTCTCATTCAGACATGGAGAGCCTCATGTGATTTAGGCCAATTGTTTCACTTATCAAAAATAGATAACATAAGCCCTCAACAAATCTGTCTGCATGCTTGTTTTCTGACCTCTTATCGAACATTTGTCAATTGTCACTTTGACTCACAGTACTACATTACAAGGTCTGAGAAATATTGCTTTGCCAGGGTAGATATGTATTGACACTTTTTTTTTTTTTTTTTTTTTTCTTCAGCATTATAACATCAACATTATTCTTTGCTGTTCTGATGATTAAGCACATAGAAATATAGCACCAATTAAAGATCAATGTTAAGGAGCTTATTTTTACCCATTTTTATGTCATTTAATTTGTGCTGAACATCAGGTTAAATATTTTAGACTCAGTTTGGGGCCTGCAGACCTCAGCACTGATGGAGAATTTCTGTCTATGTGTGCACCTGTGTATAATTATGCACAAAATAAGTGTACACACATTTTTGTGTTCTATTAACCCTACTTCATCCTGTGTAAAGTCATATCACATTGTCTGAAGATCCCTGTTGGAGAATATTGTTTGAGTAGGAGCTCTGGAGTGAATCTGGTGGATGTGCCAAAACTATAATTTATTCAATCTCCCCTTCTTACCCCCACCACAAAGAGAGAGAAGGAGCATGTGGTGATGGGTCAGAGTGGCTGTTTAAGAGTGACAGGAGTGTGATAGGGGTCTTAGCCCAGTGGTATAAATTAGAGCAGAACCATCGCTGCTTTAACATGCAGTGAGGCTGATCAGTCATGGGTCACTGACCAGGGAATTGCAAATGGCTGTTTGCCACCAGTCTTTATCACAAAGACGAAAAAACTCAGGCACACTGGAAAATCAAGACCATATCATTATAAAGGCATACATCATTCTACATTTACAAAACAAAACTAAAACTAAAAGGACAAATATGCATGCAACATTCAAACAGGGCAGACATTTTTATACAAACAGGGCAGATATTCTTATGTGGTAAAATACTGAGACATTTTTATAACTGTTTAGTTAACGTGCTTTTGCCATTGTACTTTTCTGTGTTTTACTCTCTCTGGATTCATTTTCCAAAATCTCTGATCCACTTTAAACAAACAAATTCCAGAAAGCCACTATTAAAATAACATGTATGCAGTAATTTTTTGAAGACGTATTTATTCTTGAATGCACTAAATTTGCCATGCTTCAATCAGGAAAATATTTAAAACACATCTTCAGTAACAGCTTTTACCTGGAACTGTATTCTAATTGTGTCAAAAGTTGATTGCTGGCAACTATTGCAATTTTATTGTAAGTTGCGGACTGGTTCTTTAGAGCTCTCAGTTTATATTGCAGCTTCTGCAAAGCCAAAAATGTACCCGTGGAAAAAAATAATATATATATATATACACCACATATTAAATATAATCCCTCCTTTTTTAAAAAAAAAAAAAAGTGTGTTTTTTTCCGAGTCCAAAAAAGATCCATTTTAGTGTACAATGATGAAATAAAACCAACAACCTGGTCTCCAAAGAGTGAGACTCCATGGTGGCCACTGCTTTGCTTCTCCTTGTGGTGCTGGGGGTAGTGATATGTCAAGTGATATGTCAAGCTCAGTAGCTGAGCATGCACCAGGGCCACTGGGAGCAGAAAGAGCAGCTCAGACACGAGGTGCATATCGTCTAAACCTTGAGTTTGAAAGCCTGTTGTTTGGTTTTGTTTTATTGTGTCTTATTCTTCCTTTATTATCCACTATTTGAAATTTAGAGGTGCTTTATCCCCTTCCAAGATTCATGTTTAAATAGCAAAATAACACTATCAAGACAAAATCAACAATCGTGATTTTTTTTTCCTGTGAAAAAGTTTTTTATCATGTTCTCCATACAACATTTTCCAGGAAAAGAATATTCCTACATCCTCTTAGTGAAACAAGTAAACAAATGCCAGAACAGCTTGACAAGAATTTTGTTATTTGTGCCAAACTCTGCAAGTGTTAAATTTGCTATTAAAAAGTATAAGCTGCAAATTCCTATGCTTATGAACTTGAGATCATTCCCTGGTCCAGTCTAAATACAATTTTGTTTACACTGATTTAGTAGCCTTACGAGATTGCTTGGTTACTTTCCTGAGTTCCCTCAGCAGGTGAAATTACTTGCTGAGTTGCACAAAATCATGCTGGGAATAACTGTTCCATGTAGATTTTGCCAGTATTTATTTAATGTTATGTTATTGCTTGAAAATAAAAAGCAGTAATATTTTAAATGCCGCCAATATGATGATGACCCATAAAAACAAAAGAAAAGGCTGGGTAACAAATGAAACTATAAGTTACATGCTGGTTTTGATGTCATTGTTTTTGCCCCTACAGCAGCAGCTCCCTTTGAGGTTTTGAAAATCACAAACAGTGTGTTAGTTTAATATCTTTTTCTCTGAGTAATAGGTCTCTCTCAAACCACTGGCATGCTCTCATTACAGCCTATGTACTCGGAACAGCTGAAGGCAGTGATTTTAAATTACGAAGGCAGGAGATCTCTGAGAAAATTCAGGTACCAGACATAATAACTACATCTGGGGGTCACACAAAAATTCTCAGAGGATTAATAGAGGTTCTTTTTGCTATAAAGAGATAATTATATGAAATTCATGTTCATTGAAATTTTACCTGAATAATAATGAGCATTTTAATTTTCTGTGATCATTTGAAGCAGTTTTAGCATTTATGCATTCACTTCAAAACTGCCAAAATAGCAAGCATAATGCTTTGTTAATATTAGTACAGTGCAGCTATCAGTGCAGCTATCAGGCTTCAGGCTGTCATCAGGGGTCTGGAGTACATTGCAAAGCAACATAGCCTCTTTGCACTGGTGGCACCACACTCTTTACACCTTCCTATTACCTGCAAAACAGGCAGCCTCTCCTTCCAAAAGCTGCTGCTGTTGTTACCAAGGCCAATACCTCCTCCATCATCTTGGGAGTTCAGCACAAACAGTTCAAATATGTGCTGAGGATCCCAAAAGTGTTTACGGCTTGTTCTGGACCCCTGTGTTTCCACAGATACACTCTTATCAATATACAAATAGCTTTTTGGAAACCAGCTTGGGTATGTGGATAAAACCTCATGTCATTACTCTGACCAAAGGGTAATGTCACTTGTAACCAGAGCGTGTCCTTAGGAGCTGCACATCTCTCCACGATGTGTCTGAAGAATGGTACAAATACTTGGCTTGCTGACTGCTGTATCTTCCTTGTTATGCATTGCTTGTGCTAAAGTAGCAAATCCAAGCACAGAATGTTTAATGAAAACCTCTTTGCTCACAAGTGTTTAAAATTAGAAGCAGAGTCAAAGAAGTTGGAAGTCTTGCTCAATGTCAGAGGTGCTGAGAGGAGCTACCTCTCTTCCCACATTAACATAATTCCCACATGAACCTGGACTCTGCTGAATTTACTGACTCCAGTCCCCTACACCTGAGTTTAGTAAAGAATGAATGTTATTTGTGAGCAAAATATGAAGGATATTTTTTTTTGTTGAGACAATTTCCAGTTGAAAACCCAGCTGTTTTTCATACATTTTCAGTTGTCAGACTTAGTTCAGGTAAGCATATGTTTTCTGTGACAGAGAGGGGTGACAAGCTTATTAGAAAATTAGCAAAAATGAATTGGCAATAAACATTAAAAACCTAAAGAACTTCTTATGTTGCACCTTGAAGATGACAAGAAAAGATGATGTTAATAATTTGACAGCATGAAGGAAGACCCTTCCCTCTTATTTACTTAAGTATTAGGTTTTGATGTGAAACTTTCTGTTAAAAACTAATCTTTATCTCATAATATTTTATTTTACTGTTCTAGGTTTGGTTAAGTATATCTTCTGAGACTGATATAGTAGAAGGTATTCAATTATGTCTATGATATCTGTAAATTCTCTTTTATAAGTTTATTTCTAAAAAGCTAAACCCAAGATACCCATGTCAACACTGGTTTTCATTCTAGATCTCTCTTCTTTTCTTTCTAGGAAAGCAGTTCTTTCTTGCTAAGTCATTCATTACCTGCTACTTCAGACCAGCATGGAGCAGTCAGTGGGATATACGAACAGAGAGGGTGCCAGAAGGACTATGAAATGCTTAGGGCATCAGCTATAGCCTTGCCTCTGCATTCCCACTCCATACTGTTCTGCTAGACATTGCAAAAGGTCCTGATGTGCTAGATTACTTTCCCAGTGCAGAACTTTGTGGGCAAACAAGTTTATATATCAATATAGATATATATACAGGGGCTTTTGTTCTCCTATGATTATGCAGTTAATAAAAACAGTGAAATTAGGGTGAAGTTCTACAACCCTCATTTTTCAAGTAACATACACTCGTATCACTGGTTGCAGTATGTCTCCACCTATGTAAATATAATTGACAGACAGTATCAAATATGGTGAAAAATTCTTACTATGTAATACAGGGACAGATGGTTGGAGTTTAAGCCATGGTACTCCAAATCTAAACATTGAGCTTCTTAAACTACAGGTGTCTTGTTGTGACACAAATCCATGGAAATATGCAGACACACGCAGCTCTTTCTTAGGAATCAACTGCACAGTGCACCCTGAATATTGTGCAGTTTAAGTCTTGTAAACAGAATATTTTCTTCTTCCCTTTTCAAGGCAAACTCCAGTGATTTATAGACACACCTTTATTCTGTGATTCTGAAGACAAGTGTAAATGTTATTGACATAGCTAAAAAGCTGCTATCATTAGCCAGCAGTCTTGGGTACAGTCAGTTATCACCATCTGGTGTCTAAATATTAAAATTCTTACGGATGGAATGTTTGAAGAGCTTATCTGACATAGGAAGGAAAATAACAATAACTATAGTAATGATACAGTAATAGTAAACATTAGGGGAAAATGTGTTAATGTGGAAGCTGAAACTTTGTCATATATAAGAACCTCTCTCCCCTTAAAGAGATCAAACTATGAGAGGCTGGAGATTTCCAAATAATCTGCTTCACAGTGGATTGCCTATTTATGTGCTAAGCAGAATGCTTTTATTCCCTCTATATGATTTTTCCAATGTATTTGTCAAGGCATTTGAGAAGATTGCATTTTTATAGGGTTTCTAATCTTTTAAATCAAAGATAAAGGAGAGAAGAGAAGCAAAGGTCAAGGATTTGATATCCCTGGTAGGGAAGATATATCCTGCTTTGGGTAAAACTCTGTGAAATCAGCTGTCAGAATTTACCTTCTCTCTAGCTGCAGCATTGCAAGGGCGTGAAGAAAGATGAGTGTCTGCTAATGGTTTCCTTAGATTCCCCTTCACCTAATCACATTCACAATACTAGAGGTTTCCTTCACTGCAGAAGCTGATGGAATTTTGTGACAAACCAGAGAAATACCTCCTGAAGGTCTGTTCTATGAATTACAAAGGTTTTGCAAAGCACTGCAGTAAATGAAATAGGTTTGTTCTTCACAGATCCAAGAGCTGATTCAGAGTTAGTGTCTCTCTCCCTTTCACTTTAAATCTGAGATTATTGCTATTAAGATGCAGAAGAGGCTTTTCAAGGATTGTAGGTTTCCTTCAAATTTTAACAATGAAGAAAGAGAATTACATTGTTTGTTCACTATGTGGTTGAGTGGTAAGAAGGCTAAATAAAAAAGCATACCACTTGTATTTATTCAGTGGATTTTTACTTCATACTTTGCAACCCACTTTAGCTGTAGTAGAAGGTCATTGTTGCTAATTTATGCTTGTTCATTGGTCTCAGTGACAGGATTTAATTATTTTAGCCTTATGAAACTGCAATGAAAACTAGTAAACCTTTACCTTGCCTCAACAAAAGGACCAGAAACAGAATGGTTAAACTTATGGTCTGTAATCTTAACCAAAAAAAATAAAAATTTGTATTACTTTCATAAATGTGAAATTTCAGCTGATTAACAGTTGTGACATTGTTCTTTAGGTTTGAGACACCTTCCACTAATGTCAGTGGGAGCCTTTCTAAGACTTGAGGAAGATTGAGCACAGTAAGTATAGAGAAAGAGGAATTCCCTGAAACAGAATCCACAGCCTTTGAGATAAGGTTTGCAGTGGTTTAAGGTAAACTTTCTTTTACTCAACTTAGAACGAATGCAAAACTGAAGCTGGTGATAACCATATAGGTTTAGCTGAATAACAGATTAATAAAAGAAGTATCTGGCCTTTTCATTACTCTAGAGTAACTAGCAAAGTGACAGGAAATCTAAGCAAGCTGTTAACTGTCCTACCACATAAGCATGGGACTGGAACACTATATGGAACAGCTGTATTTTGGTAATTAAAAAAATGAGCAGCCACAAGAAAACAGCAGGTACAAGGCACTCCTGACTAGAGGTACTTGCTTGTCAGCCTGACCAAAGTCACCAATATCACCCTGAGTACAAAATACATAAAATATTCCCCTGTCCACCTTAATAAAATCTTCTTTTACAGGTTTCTGTGTTTTTTGTATTTTTTTTTTGGGGGGGGGGGGAGGGAAGGTGGGGCTGAAAAATGAATGATAAAAGCTGTGTACTGGGCTGTTTATGCAGGAGTCCTTTCTTGTCCAAAGCCAGAGTCCTCCATGCAAAGTGACAAGTAAAAATTTTAAAGGAGCCTCTCTTTACGATGTAAGCCCTCCACTTTACATCTGCCTGGCTCCCAAAAGCAGGATGGGGATCATAATGTTAGAGACTCATGATGCTTTTAATAAAATTAAATTTGAGTTTTCTTTGTATGTCTGTTAAACTTTCTGGTTTTCCATTTGCTCATCCTTTACTAAGATGAAAACTATATGGAAGAATTTAAGGAAGTTGGAAAAAGAGTTTTATTTTTATTTTGAAAACCTTTGCATTTATCTTCTGAAACATCAGTTCTTTCCTGAGCTCTTTTTAGCCAAGGTACATCTCTAGCTGGGAGTCATATTTTGTTCAAAAAAACTCTAATTTAATGAGGAAGTTGGATATTACACATTATTTAGATATCTCAAATATTACAGAAATTATAATTAATAAGTGAAAGTTTATTGAAAGTGCAACACAAATAGTAAAGAGGAACGTAGAGAGAAAAATGTGTAAATATATCAATCATGACACCTTTAACTTTCTTTTGGAATAGAACATCTCTTCCCAGATTTGGCATGGTACCTGGGCAGAGGAGAATATTTGTGTCCTTTTTTATATATGAATGAATTACAGTGTTTCAGCATGAATGTGCTAATATATTTTGAAAATCAAATATCAAAATTGGCTTGCTTAAATTGTCTAATTTTATATTTATTAGTAACTTTTTTTTTTTTTCCCAGAAAAATCTCATTTAAGATTCCAAAATAACATCTGACATGTTAAAATAAAGTAGCTGTCCTTAATTCTCTAATTGCATTCTTGTTGAAGACATTTGCTAAAAGCTTCTCTGGTATTCTCTAAATGTCCTTTTGAATTTGTATTGTGGTGAAAACTAATGTTAGTGACAACATCTTTTTGCCTGTGAAGGAAGGTAAAACTTATAATTTTGTAAAAATACATCAGATATAAACTCTGAGGAAATACATAGATTCTGTAGAATTTAGATATTTTTTTTTCTAGATTTAATAAACTTGGTGTGTGAAATAACATTTGTTCACATTTTCACTAATAGAAAATCCTTAAGCAAAGCAAGTTGCTATAAGCTCCAAAGAGGAAGAGGATGAAAAGGAACAATTTAACCATCCAACAAGTCTTTAAATATCAGTGTGTAGTAGCTCCTACAGAATATTATATTGTGATTTGTCTAATCTGTTAACCTGCAATACTATAGATATTCTGTTACCTGTCTTGGTAGACTCCTCTTCACCTGAATTAATATCAAAACATTTGGTAATTTTTCTATTTAATTTGAAGTTCCAAACCTTCAGCAGGTGACTAACTTTACAAAGCTTCATCATCAGTTTTCAGATAATTGAGGAAGGGAAAGAAGTTAGGTGGTGCCAGCTTGAAGGCTAAAACATGGGTTTGTTTTTTCCCTTCTTTTCTCTTCTCTTGCTCACACCTCTGAACATATCAGTAGGATGAAAGAAGAATGCAGCACCTTGCTGATAGCTAACTTTCCTCTCAACAACACAGTTTTTAAGCACAGCATTTGTTTAAATGATAACTGAAAAAAAGGATGTTCAACTCGATCTCACATTTGTAGTGAAGTCACTGTTGTAGATTTGTAGAAATATAAGTCATTGTTATGGAAAAGAGCCATTACTAGATATCATTATTGAAAGCATGCACTGCAAATAAAATTGTATAAGAAAACTATGGATCATAACAAAATTGCTGGGAAGTAGTTTCCAAGATTAGTCTAAAATTTTGAAAGAACTAGAAGTGTCATACTAAAGGAAAGAGGTGGAATGATTTGAGAATATATTTGTAATAACATTAATACATTTACTGTCTTTCATACCTTGAATATAATTTTTCAGTTTCCTATCTCCCAGGAGCTTTCTTTTATTAACATCATAGAAGTTCTGTTCATAATTTGCTGCCAGAATAACTGAAAACATATTAAAATTCATAGGTAATCTACCTTTTTACTCATGGTGAAAACTGTTTTATTTGGTCCTAAATGTTTTGAGAGAACAAGTAATTAATCTGCTTTTACATGAGAGTACTAAATGTTCTGTAAACAATAATTACAAGGTAAGATACGTATGATCATGCTAGTCACAAAACATACTAATAAACCAATATATGTAATAGTTTAATTAACTACTTTTGTTTTCTTGATGAATTATCAACAGTTACTCAGGAATGATTTTAAACTGTCAATATGGCCAGTCACACAACAAAAAGATTTTTTTCTTGATCTATCACTTGTTTGTGATTTCTGTAACTACCCACTATAAACCATACTTGTTCAAGCTGTTCCTATCATTGATCTAAGTTTACAAATTGTAATTTCCAATTGCAACTTCTTAAAGAAAGATGACTCAGTGTCATTGAAATAGAGATATAAACAGCTCTGGTAATCTTCAAAGCAATGTATGTGCAGCCTGGAATATAGCTATTGTAGTGGAATAAGGATGCAATCTCATATTCTGTAAAACAGGAAAGTGCCTTCATAACTGCCACTGAATAATGTGAATATCTCTTTATCCAGTTTTGAAATTCTCATTAATGGAATGGAAAATGATAACTTTCTGTGGTGGTATATGAGGTTCATTTTGAAGATCTTTATCTAAAAAAAAAACAAACTAAAAAAAACTGTTTTGAATACACAAGGTTTTCTGCTTAGGCTGGAACTCTTTCATTCATGGTTTGAAATTAGATTTTTCTTTTTTTTTTTTTTTTCACTGAATCAAGGTCTGAACGAAGACTAAACAAAGACTAATCATCATGAAGTCTTCACAGGTAATTCATATATGTGTATAATCTGGGCTACCCAAGTACTTTTCTTAGTACAGAGTATCTAGAGAAATCACGTTATTCTATGGAGAGACTTCTATGTTTACTTTGAATATTTTGTGAAATAAGCATGGCTTTATTTCATTCATAAATCTAGTATAATGAAGAAGAGATGGTTCAGAGACCTGTTTTTGCCAGCCTGAATGTTTGCATAACAGCACTGGACATGAAGAGATCATGTTGTACTGAGTAGGGAACAAGAAGGATCAAAATGCTAAGCAGAGCTCTACTAGTTTCAATAGAGCAGTAAGTATTCTCCTGGATGGGGAGTTAGCTCTACGACATTTATCCTTTTCCTGTCTTTAGAACACACTTTGAAGGTACAACTTATATTCATGATGGAAACTCAATGAGTCAGGCTGCAAAAAGGTTCTCCAGATACTTTTGTCTTCACTTATCTGAAAACAAACAAAACCACTCATCAGCATATCATGTTGTGGACTTGCATCCAGCTCCATCCTTTCTTTTCCCATATGGATAATGTCTGGTCAGGAAGGAAATGACTGCATTTTCAACTACAGGAATGAAAACTGTCCTAATGAAAATTTGGTTGAGTTCCTAAAAGCTAATGACTAAGCAGAGCTTTCCAGGAGGCTGAGATGAACTGAGATGTTGATCAGTGAAAGGTGTAACATCTTAAAACACTCCCAACATGGATTTTCAAAATAAATAAATAAATAAATAAATAATAAAAATCTTACGTTGCTATGCAATTTGGGAACTGAGGATTTGTGATGTTTGAAAAATCAAACAGGATTTTGCCTTCCTTCACTTAACAGGGTCTCTATTTATTGATTAAAGGCTGAGTATCCCCACTGAGCCAAAATAAGCTTGTTAGGAGGTGTGAGAGGAATCATTTGAAACACCAAGAGAACAGCAGAATTTGAGAGGTCTCTCTGCAATCTTCTCACGTGCCACTCAAAATTGTGACCTTGCAATATGGACAGTTTCATACTCTTGCTGTCCACTTCAAGTTTCTGTACAGAACACAGAAGATTCCTCTTTTATTTTCACTTTTCTGACCTGTTTCCTCAAAGAAAGGTATGTATCAATAGGCTGATTCATGAGTTAGTTGGATGCAAGAATTATCTTGATCAGAAAAATAAATATTTATTAAGTAGCCACCTGAACAGTAAATTACAGTAAGGTTCAAAAGGTCGGTCAACATGGAGGACAGCTAAGCAGTCCAAATTATTTCTAGTACTTTAGCATATATGTAATGTGAATTTGCATAAAAAATTAGCCATACAACTTGGGATTTACATTTGCAATGTATACATATTTGATTTACTTTTTCCTTGGATTTGAGAGGAAGACAATCTTGGTGTGACCTCTTCCTCTTGAAGAAAATCACTGTCACCTTACTATGTCTTAATTAAAGTTACTTGGAACAGCATTTGTTTTAAGCAAATAGTACACAATGTTACAAGCTCTTTCTAAGAGAAAGTTTACTGTATATACAGGAAAATTCTTTATACTCCTTTTTTTTTTTTTTTTTTTTTTTTTTTTGGAATCTTTCCATTTTCCATTCCCCCTTTCTTCCATCTAAACATGCAAACCTAAAATTAAGCCTCCAAGTACTGTTACTGCATTGTTTAATCTCTTCCATAGTGCCTGCAGGGATTAGCGGAGGTGACACAATTTCTAATAAAATTTTACACCAGTAAACCTGGCTTGAAGAGCAGATGTAAAAACCCTGCTGATTGTCATGCATTTAGGCATTCATTCATAAGAAAGCACACTACTGTGCATATGTGGGACAGGATGTTTTGCTGTGCCAAAAGCAAATCTTCATGCTGTTGAATTTATGCATTTCCCACTGTTACTCAAAATGCTTGTCTGAATGCTCAGGCAGGGGAGAGCTCTCTCTGCGGAAAATGCTCATCTTCTGTTTGAGTCAAGAGGTCTGACATGTACTCTATTCCTTATTCATTGGCAATTTGCAGCCAATGTTTGCTTTATCGTCACAAATTAATGAAGAAAAGATTGTGGTGCTAATTTTTACTTCAATGTGATGTTATGAAACAGGTAGTAAATGGCAAGAAGAAAGGAGAAGGGAAGAAGAAAACAAATGAGATACTCCACAAAGATAAATGTAAAACCCCCTTCACCCTCAAGAAATGAAATTATTCTGACAGGGTCAGAGATTCTGCTTGGCAAACCATCTTAAATTAATTACCTGCTTGACATTTTAAAGGAAGGTTTCAGATTGTAAATTTAACCCAGACAAAGCATTCTTTTTAATCTTGTCAGTATGCAAACTACTTTGCACTGCAGTCTGTGAATTATTTATCAGAGAAACGACCCCA
This sequence comes from Stictonetta naevosa, assembly GCA_011074415.1. Lineage (NCBI taxonomy): Eukaryota > Metazoa > Chordata > Aves > Anseriformes > Anatidae > Stictonetta > Stictonetta naevosa. The sequence goes on along the minus strand of CM021697.1, from coordinate 32,689,026 downwards.
AAGGGTAAAAGGAAAATCGGGAGTATTTGATCTCAGGTTCTGCAGCCTGATGTAGTTCACTGCCTTAGATCTGTACCTGTTGCAGTTGCTTAATTTCTCTTTATTTGATGTTACTAATATTTAGCTCTCACACTTTGTTTCTCTAATATCTAGATTATATATATTTTTTTATTTTTAAAGGTATTTATGTAAGTTTTAAAACTGTGCCCCAGCAAATATATTTATCTGTTTTCCAGGGGAAAACAAGACAAAGTAAACAAAGCAAAGCAAAATAATAATAAAAAGCAAAATAATAATAACAGATAAATAAAGGGGACAAAATTACGTAACTTCTGTTCAATATGCTTTTGTTACAATAAGTATGCAGTGTCCATGGGTATTTGTTTGTTTCGTATTGCTTTTTTTTTTTTTTTTCTTTTCCCTACACTCAGGTGAAAATACAACCTGAAATAGTAAGTAATCTGCAGAGCCTGAGATTCTACATATGAACTGCATTAAAACATTAATCATGTAATGATCTGTGTAACATTAATGATGAAGTATATTCACATAGGATGAAAAAAAAAAAAAGGAAGTTATGAGTCTAGTTCTAACACAGCTTTTCTGCGTTAAGTTGCTTAATTCTAGTCACCTATGTTCTAAATAAAGGCTATACAATTTCTGATTTCCTATCTCACAGTCTTTTTAGATTTCAAGATTATTTATTCAGCATTATTCTGTAGAGAATTTAGTATTGTTGCAAATAGAAATGATCTCTAGGTGCAATTGCAATGCAAATGATAATTGCAATTCAGGGTCCAACACAAATTGGAACATAACCTGCCTGCTGCCTGTTGTAGGTTGACACTGAACTTATTCCTTTAGTTACTTTGGTTTTCTATTAAGATCGTTGCTCTCTGAAAACATGAACCAAATAAATATCTGATACTTAGAAAAAGACAAATTTAGAAAATCAGCAGGAAAAAAATCATTAGCCTATTTAACAACTTAAACACATAATGTTACTATAAATATTTTTCAATCTGAGTATACTTGCTTCATGAATGTGTAATGTCAACTTTCAATATTACTTCTTTCAAAGAGGTTCCAATATTTTCTGTTCAATCTATAAGTAACACAAACTTTAGCTGAGCTGAGCTACTAAATGAATCACCTTCCTTCCTAATTTTTCACCATTGTGGAAAATTCAATAGAAAGTCTTTTAATCTGTGGAGAAAAAATATAATTCCCTTTTGCTCTTGTCATGCAGCATGAAAAAGTATTTATTTGACCTATGGAAGATTCTGTATCTTGATGTCAGCTGAAATTAAGCTGATAAAAATGTTATGCCATTTTGGGTTTAATGCACTGACTACACATTTTTGTTTTATAATTTTCACTATTTATAGGGGTGATTTTTCCTACCACTAGACTTTCTCCTCCTTTGGTTGAATGTTCCAAGAGCAAGAATTGAGAGAATTGGTAATAACAATCTGTCTAAGCAAAATGTGGATGAGCTTTTATTTTACCATATGGCCCTAATGAAATAAGGCAGTTCTGACAGATAATTCTCCTTTCAAGAAATATTTGTCACATTTTTAGTTAGGTGTCTTCTACACTCAAGCCTTTGGTAACATTTGAACTTGCCTTCAGTTTCCTCTGATAATAAAAAATGTTAAAACTCTAATGAAAAATTAACTCTTTATGACATAAAATTAGGGTTATCACACTACTTAGTTGCAGGACTCCCCACTAAAACTCTATTCACATTTAATCAGTTTTACCATTAAACTCCTGACAAATATTTAAAGGATTGTGTACATCCTCCACACCTGTTTACCTACATGTAATTTCCCCTTTGCAGATTCTTATACCCATACAAAATGCACAACTAAGAAACTGAAGACTTGTGCTTACTGTATATCCCAGGTCCCTCTTTAATGCAGTGTAAGTATGAGCTCTAGTGTCTGTGGATACATTTTAATTAGAGATCTTGGCTATTGTTTAACTATGATAATTTCCCCTGAGATTTCTATTGAGCTGATTTCACTTCTCTTTCCCCCCAGCCCTTGACCAGAGCTACTGGAACATCAGTTCTATGATCAGAGTGTGTCCTAACTGCAGCTGCATTTCAAAGCGTCCTGTCTACATTTAAGGTTTCTGTACATTTCCCAGCTGATTTGTGAGGGTGGTTAGGACTCATACAAGTGTAAATTACCTTTATCTAGATTTAAATATTATTTTATGTTAATTACTGGTTATTCCTTTAAGATAAGTAAAATAGACGCTCATTTTTATGTACGCATCAATAGCAATCAAACTTTGATGTTCAGTGTCCATGACTGCTTTTTGATCTGCTCTTGTTGGAATTACCTGGGGGACTTTTCCATGCTGCTAAAATTACATATTTTTTAAAGCTATAATGAATAGACTGTACATTCTTCATGTCCTAGGTAGCTGAGGCTGAACACTAGCAGTGAAATAATATAAGTACTCTATCAAGATATGCACTGCTGGTCTTGGCCGTATTCCCAAGGCCCAAATCATTCTGAAAGAAATTCACCCCTCTGCAGCACCAGATAAACCCTATTTGTGCTCTGCCTGCCAAGTTAGTCACTGCACAGGCCTTTCACTGCTGCTCTGCACAAAAGTGGATTTCATCCACAATGTTTTCAGACCTTTAGCATTTCAAATCTATTTCATTAACTGTGTATCTTCTTGAGATTTTACTATTCTGATTTGCACTGAAATATTATTTTGGGGGGTTTGGTTTGGTTTGGTTTAGTTAACCTTGTATTTTCACTCATCATTTTCATACTATTTCTTTCATTCAAACTTTACCCTTCACAAAGACCTGATACATGTATTGTGATTTCCATAGAGCTATGCAGCTAAGGGGGATTGCTCTGGTGCAGCAAAAAATATGTAGCAAAACTTCCCTCTCTGTGCTGGAGGGAGGTGGTACTTCATGTTTTACAGGAAAAGGGGATGGCACATGACTACCATTCAACACATTATTAATATTCCTGGTTTCCCTAGTGAGAAATCATGTCAGTGAGTCCATGCTTAGCTTGACTAAAATTTTGGTATGAACATAAATGTTACTGAAATGTGACGCAACTCAAATAAGTGATGGACAAGACCAAAGCTCTTTTTTCAGCCAGTAAGCTGGTCTAACATATAATGTAATTAGAGTTTCAAAGTGTATTGGAATTTATTAAGCAATTGCTTTAATATTTGATGCTTATGCCTTCTTTTTTTTTTTTTTTTTTCCCCCTCAGTTTTCATTTGTTGTGCATCTTTCCTCACTTAACTCGTCCATTTGCTTCGTCTATGTCTTGAAAACTTGCGGTGAGAATGCCCTTCAAAATGCAACACCCTTAACCATACAGTGCACTACGTTTCACCTGGGATAAAGCTTTTATTTATTTTTTAATGAATTACACCTCAATTCTAAAACATTAAACTTCATTATTGAGTAATTTCCCTTGGTATGAAAAGATTTCATTAATTGTTCCATTCAAAACAATTATCTCTCAGAATGGGTGTTATAAAGGAAATGTAATGGATAGGGATTTTTTTTTCTACACTTTGCTTGAGCATTTCTTTTTCTCTAGTGATTAGTTTTGCTGCATCTGTGTTTGCCTAGGAACCTGAAGCTAAAATAATTAGTAACAGGTGGTTGAGGTCTTACTGATAATCTGCCTGCATTTTAGCTGTACTTCTATAAAAGGCTTTTAGTTGTATCCTCCATTCCTCTTCTGGTTCTTTTCCATTTTTAACAAGCTGTAATGAGAAATGATCTCTGTACTGTATATTCTTTAGGTTTGTTTGATTCCAGGGGTGGTTTTATTTTAACACTTCTAATGTTATGACAGATATTTTACCCTTTAGTAATAACAAACCATGCTTTATCTCTTCCTGTAATACAGGAGTTTTCAGGGTAATTGTTTTCTATGGCTTGGTTTTCTAAGGGTATTGCTGCATCACTGTCTTATTCTGTCTTTACGTGTGTTCTTACCTAATTTTTCTCCCAGAATTTTTCAGTCAACTTTCCTTTACTAGCTGTTCCCTGAATTTTTCTGATCCTTTTCTGCTGAGTACGGAGGTCTTAAGCAGTATGCCTGAATTTCTTTAAGGTTACATAGAAAGTATGTTTACCTAAAATGTGATGTTTACATATCTGAGCTTTTTAGCCACAAATGCAGTAAGAACAAGAAGCTATTCAGCTGCACATGATGGACTGAATATGGCTTATTGACATTTATGACAGCAGGTAGGAGATTGCTACATCTATTTGAATACCAAGGCAGGGTTGTCCTGTACTCAGACCAAAATGAAAAGTCAAGATTATGAAACCATCCATGCAGCTACTCAATTACCAAGTGTTTTTGACGTATGCTGGGGATATATACAGCTAGAATTCAAGAGCCCTACTGTGCCTAACTCATTCCAGGGTGTTGAAGTATAACTTTCCATGTTGCAAGATATCAAAGAGGATTTCTTTCTCTTATTGGAGCCATTTCATTTTCTGTAAGTAAACATTTACTGAGCTACAGAACAGCTGATTTCATATTCAAGTGACTGTTATTCTCTTGAGGTTTCTGGGGATACTAGCCTTGAATCAGATGGTTACTGGATTTTTTTTTTCCTTTTTCCTGATCTATGGGTAAATCTCTTAAAAAGGTTCTGAGTCATTTATTTAAAAACAAACAAAAAACACTTCAAAGGCTTGGGGTTGGCCTTAAAACATAAAAACAAAATCAGAGGTCCTTGCTGTTATTTTGAAGAGCAGTGGAAAGGTCACATTTTCTGAGACATCCTCACACTGGAATCAATCATCAGGATCTGCGCTACAGACTACACGTGGTTTGCAACTGCTTCCATTCATTAAGGTTAGTGATATTTTCCAGCCACATAACTCAAGCACAAAACTCAATATTTTTGGTTATAACATATAGCAAAGACGGTTTGCATATAGAAACTACATACTTCTGCATGCCCAAATTTCATTCAAGAGGTAGACTGTTTTTTTTTTTTTAAACAGCATTTTATTCTTAAGCAATAATCCAGTCTCCTCAGAATTCTGTAATGTATGAGAAAATAATCTTTTTTTTTTTTTAATCAATGATCAACTTTAAATACTGATTAATCAGAAATTTTAAAAGAACAGCTCATTGTAGAAAAATTGGTATTAACATGTGAATAACAGTTTCATAGTGATAGAATGAGATAAAATGAAGCAGTTTGAAGAACCTCTACACATTAACAATTCCATCTAGGAATATGGCATACTTCTAATGGCATATTTCTATTTCTGGATATAAAATATTTAAAAAGATAATGGTGAATTGTTCAGAGAGAAGATACGCAGATGCCTATTTAAATTAAGAATCAGATGATCATCACACAGTTCACTGTGAAGTAGTCAAAATATTAGTTGATCATGCACTTAATATAAATGATTCCGAATAAGAAAAACCAAAACTCTACAAAAGAATATTAAAATAAATATTTAAAGCTTTGGAAGCACTAAAAATATTTTATTGCAATAGGCAACAATGATGAAAATAAAATCAAAGAAAAAGGAAGCCACTAAACACAGGTATTACTAAGCTTTTTGTGAAGAAATTCCTTGCATGTCTTAAGACTTAAAGCAAATTTTATTTTAGTTGTTTTAGCTTTTTGGCTACAGGAATCACAATGTAACACAAGTTTTATTGTTGCTTTTTGAAACAAAACAAAGAAGCTCTCTGCTTTTATGTATGAAGAATAAGAATCTTTAATGTAGAAAATAAATGCATGTAAAATAAGAAATAATGTATGAGACTTCCATTTTTAATGGTCACATACTCCTCAGAGAATTTTCCTTTGGGGGGGGGGGAGTGGGGGGAAGGTAATTTGTTTTTTGTTTAAGAGTTTTAATCTCTAAACAGTATTAGATATGTATATCCCGAGACCTTACCTGAATGGGAATCTAGTTCCATTGTTTGCTGCTTGAAAGTTAATTTGGATTGTGTTGACCAAAACATTTCGCAAGTATGCTTTGGTAAGAATCTGAGGATCTGTAAAGGGGCTGGATATGGGATGTGTGATTTTTTTTTTTTTTTTTTTTAATCTGCTTTGGATATGCTAGACAGCCAGGTATTCCAAAGCTACTCTTCTCATGAAACGTGTGTCATTTTGGGGTCTCTTTGGTCTAGCAAGACCCCTTTCGCAAGTCCTTCTTGCTGACAGACTGGATAACTGGGCTGTGAGTGCTGTTGACCCAACAGTAAGGCTGAGAAGAATCACAGAATTGTAGGGGTTGGAAGGGACCTCAAGAGTTCTTCGGGTCCAACCCCTCTGCCAAAGCAGGTACCCTAGATCAGGTTGCCCAGGTAGGTGTCCAGACGGGCCTTGAATATCTCCAGAGAAGGAGACTCCACAACATCCTTGGGCAGCCTGTTCCAGTGCTCCGTAACCCTCACTGTGAAGAAGTTATTTTTGCATGTTGGTGCAGAACTTTGTGATCCATTTTTTTGCCATTGCCCCTTGTTGTGTCCCCAAGAAGCTGACCTATACAAAATGTTTCAGCAGGAGAGCCTGACCAGATGCAAAGAGTGAGAATGGAGAGGCAAGAATGGTAATAGGATCTAGCAAAAATGGAGTTCCTTAGTGAAGATCAGGAGAGAAAATATCAAGAACTGAAGTCCATAAGGTGGAATGCTCATATTGCATTTTCCACAAGACACCTCTCAACGTTTTAAATTTGAGAAGTTCCACAGCTTCTTTGGATATAATATGTAAACTTCATATTTTCATACTATAAAGGTTTTATTACCACACTTGTTTTAGGAAAATCTCCATTTGTTATGCTTATCTATACTACACAAATTATTGAGCTTAAGAAGACTGTGTGGAGGAAGTAACATTCTTGAAGATGAAGTTGACTTCTAAGTCTTAAAAATAAGTGATGTCAGTGTATTCTTTCATCTCCAAAAGTTTATAAATGAGTAACCTAAACTGCTTCCATTTGAGAGCAAGTCCAAGCCTGCATCTCAGTCTACTCTGATCTTATCTGAATAGATTGTATTCAAGCCT
>CM021697.1:32664305-32674974 GCA_011074415.1 Stictonetta naevosa | reverse complement strand
AAGAAAGAAAGAAAGAAAGAAAGAAAGAAAGAAAGAAAGAAAGAAAGGAAGGAAGGAAGAAAGGAAGGAAGAAAGAAAGGAAGAAAGAAAGGAAGAAAGGAAGAAAGGAAGGAAGGAAGGAAGGAAGGAAGAAAGGAAGAAAGGAAGAAAGGAAGGAAGGAAGAAAGAAAGAAAGAAAGAAAAAAAGAAAGAAAGAAAGAAAAGAAAGAAAGAAAGAAAGAAAAGAAGGAAAGGTATTGTTTTAAGACAGAACAAAAATATCTATTTATTTATTTATTTTGTGAATCTGTAGATTTTAAGTCAAACATAGAGAGTCTGGAAGATAACATTTTGCTTTCATGCTTAACTAATTGGAAGTCTACACTTTCAATTATTTACTAGCCCTGACTCTCAAATGGTAATCTGTGCTATGAAAACAAGCTCACTTTTTTGATCAGGTTTTCAAATCAATAAATCTGATGAAGATGTCATCCTGAGAATGGAGGGTGGGGGGTAGTAGGTCTGAAAGCCAAGACAAGGAAAAATCTGCAGAAGAGTGTTTGTACAAATGTAAAATATGGATCTTATTTATTTTTGGATCTGCTGACTGATATCCGATGTTAGGTATACACTATCCCTTGCATACAAAAAATTACCTCCTTATAATCAGTTCTGCTATGACAGTACACATCTCTATTTGCTTTATGAGCTGACACTGAAATAAGCATCCTCTTGGAATTGTCCCTTTTGCCCCAGTGTCCCCGACATACTGCTCTGGGCATATCCAAAGCTACACGTATCTCTGCTCCAGCAATCTGCAGAATAGGAATGCCATCTCTCAGAACCCACAGACCTGGGTCACAGGAGATCTGAATTCAGATACAGATGCCACCATTATCTTGAACATCTCTAGGCATGTGTGGATGACTTATTGCATGCAGAACAAATCCACACTAGGATTTATGTCTAGGAGTCTTTTTTTTTTTTTTTTTTTTTGGGGGGGGGGGGGGGTTGTCAAAGAAGAGGACTATTTCCAATCAGAATAGTTTTGTATTTGTCATGTATTTAGAAATACTTGCTCTTCCTATATCAACTTGGTCGTTGAAGTCAGTTTTCAGATTTATATCTGGTTTCCAACACTGCAGAGACCACAGTCTTTATACTTTAATTCCATGTTCTACAGAGTGAAGACAGTGACACCTCTTTTATCTTACCCTTTATCAGCTGATAGGAAGAAGTTTTTACAAGAATACAATTTTTTACATTTACATTTTTTTATACCACCTTGCATGATGTAGTTTGAGCCTTAGGTGGGGATTCTAGGAAGTAGTCTGCATGCATAAATACTGCAAATAAAATGCACCTAAGAACATCACAAAACACCTATAAAAAGTAAACACACACACAAAAAAAATCTGTCTTACTGTGTTTCATCTAAGGCTCAATCTAAAGTTCATTGAAGTCCAAGGGAGTATCTCTATTGATTACAGTGGACTTTCAATTAGGCCTTAGTATATCCTATAGAATCCTGGTATAAAAGCCTCATCTTTCATTGGATGATTTTTTACTTTGGAGTAAAGTAATCTTTGCCACATGAAGATCTGATGTACATACTGATCTTAATCCATATTCAGAAACATCTTAAAGAAACTTTAACCCTTTGGAGGGCTACAGAAATGATTGGAGGGCTAAAAAAAGATGGTCAGAGGACTGGAGCACCTCTCCTATGAAGAAAGGCTGAGAGAGCTGGGGATGTTAAGCCTGTAGAAGAGAAGACTCCATGGAGACCTCATTGCAACCTTTCAGTACTTAAAGGGGTCTTATAAAAATGATGGAGAAGGCCTCTTTACTCGGGTAGATAATGATAGAACAAGGGGGAATGGCCTTACAGTAAAAGAGGATAGATTTAGACTAGACATTAGGAGGAAATTCTTCACTCAGAGGGTGGTGAGGCACTGGAACAGGTTGCCCAGAGAGGTTTTGAATGCCCCATGGTGTTCAAGACCAGGTTGGATGGGGCCTTGGCCAACCTGATCTAGTGGGTGGCATCCTTGCCTATGGCAAAGGGGTTGGAGTTATATGATCTTTAAAGTCCTTCCAACCTGAGCCATTCTATGATTCTATGAAACTGCTTTTCAAGCTGTCTGGATCCAGGGATAGCTGAAAAATAATACTTCCAATTTGTGTAACATTTTGACTATGGATATATAATTTAACTTCCTCTCTTTGTTCAGAAATTAGGATGAAATAATGTTACTTTTGTAAGCAAAGTGGAATGATACCTTCTTAAACAGAAACTCAGTAGTTATTGTGTGTATCTTTATTGTGATTTTTGTTGTTTTTTATTTTTTTTCAAGAGATGTATGAGTCTCATTTCTTTTGACTCAATTTGCACTTTGAGATACTGTAGTAAAATCTTTCTGACTTTCTTGAACAATTAAGTAGCCCCAGTGGGACTTCCTTTTCCAGGTTAACAGCAGCTTTTTTTTGTGTGAATATGCAGCTTCACTGTTTGACAGTCACTTCAAAAAAAGTCTCTGAAATATATTTTTCCTCCTTCTGTTACAATGAAATGCTTCATTCCGTACATTAACAAGATGTGCTAGAGCAGACCACATGAAAGAGACTTAAACTGAGAAATACACTGCTGCTATATTCTTCCTAGTACTTGACAAGATATTGAATAAATCAGTGAACTTGAGATTTCCATCAGTGCCTAAGAATAGGATGAAGAATGATATTTCATTAATATTCTATGAATGGAAATGCAGATAACATAAAGCAAATTATGAAAAGACCACTTATTTTATGTAGTCACAACTTTTAGGGAAAGCAGCTTGCATTACCCACAGGGTAAGTCTATGCTACTATCCAAAACTGGCAAGGTGGCCAATCTCTGGCCGTGATGGCATGTTTCACAGTTCAGATCATCTTTGGCTAAACTTTTCTCCTTGTCCAAAATGTAGCCCTATCCATGAACAACCCCTGGCCCAGGCTGTCTCTTATGCTCAGGTGATGCCCTGACTGTGCTTGCTGTCCCAGACCAAAAGAGAACCCATTCCCAAAAACTGTACAAAGAGTTGTGGGACTGGATGGTCTCACTGGATGGAATACTTGATCCATGCCCTGGCCTTGTTTCACTTACTCATATAAGTCCAGCCAAAGCTGATAAGAGGAAGCATTAGGCTATTCTGCTAATCAGCAGTGGCATTCTGTATTTCCCAAGGCAGGTATTTATCCAAGTAAACATAGAACATGAAACAGGAGTTTATTTTTCAAGGAAAATTCTCCTTTTCCAGGAAGAATGTCAGGTGGCTTACTTGAAAGATTGATTAATTATATGGCTTATAGAAATTCATTGTGCTACCATTGCCTTCTAATATTGTTATGTAGGTTGAAACATATTCTTTTACAGCTAGAATATCTCAGGAGCCAACAGTAAATTATTGGCTATATACAGTATCTATAGTGTACAGCATGCTCAAGTTTGGGGACATTTAAGTTTTATTTCCTTTTTTACTGAATCATGGTATAACTTAACATTTAGATGAAAGAGATTGTTCATCAAACATGTGAAAAAGAAATACAAAGAGAAGGCAACTATTTTTACTTCTAAATATTTTACATAATCACAGTTAATGTTTTGTCTGAAAAGTACTTTCTCTGTTTTTTGGGGAGGTTGCTATGTCTAGGTTTCTAGTTAGTAACTCAATATGAGGCCTGAACCACTTCTCACTGAAGTCTTGAGGAAAGAGTAATGGAGAAGTGCAAGGAACTTTTCTTCTCAGGAATGACTGTGGGTGTTCTAAAGAATCATCAACAATATTTAATTAAATAAAGAAATCTGCTGAGCAGACGGAACTGTTGGAGTGATTTGTTTATCATCCTCTTACTGCCCTCCTGAGCCCTTCAGCCCACCAAGGTAAGGCAATGAGAAAGACAGCTTCATTTTCCTACAGGAAGGGCATGCTGCCTTCAGGCACCATGTGGGTACAGTTGTGTTCTTCCGTACCCAGCACGTTATCTCAGACCACAGGGCAAAGTATGGTAGTTCTTTCTGTTGACTATACATGGTAGAGAAAAAGGAGAGCTGATCTGGAGTTTTCCCAAAGCTATGCTGTCATTGTCAGGGTGAGAGAGAGCATAAACACATGGACATAAGCCTCGCCATGCCACTTACCCTTAGGCTCAGGAAAAGGGTCAGTTTTATTTCCTAGAATAGACATAGACCTGAGAGGTGGAGTCAGTAGTCAGATCACTAAGCACAACAACTAGCTTGTTATAGTTACTATTATTCAGAGAGCGCTGAATAAATTATTGAAGCTAGAATCACTAAGAGAATGAAATTCTTAACTAATAACTACAGAGACAATAAAAATAAATAAATAAATAAATAATTGCTGTTTTCAGATTTCCGAGTTTATTGAAATAATACAGCAAGTGAGATTCCTCACACTGTGCCAGACAGTCTTGAGCTACTTCAACAGCTTATTTTGGAAAGCAGCATGTAAAAACCTGAAAGGCCTTGTGATCCCCAAATACTTGTGCATCTATAATGAGACCTTAAACCCATCTTTTCGGTTTAGGATTGCTTTTCAGGTAGACAGCTTTGTAAACAGCTGTGCAGAAGCTTGAGTTTAAGCTGTTTCTTCCAGATTTGCAAACATTCACTGGACTTCTGTCCACTGTTAGAATCAGAGGCAGAGGTTATTATGTACCTCTGGAGCTGGCTTAGTCTCAGAGATGGGTCAAACAGGGCAGGCTGCTCAGTTGTTGAACATCTCCACAGCTGGAGTCTCCAGAACCTCTCTAGGCAGCCCACTCCAGTGTTTGACTGGCCTTGCAGTAAAAGTTTTGTCTTGCAGAATGTTCATATAGACTGAAAATTCAAAGAAGTTAGAGAATTATAAAAATGCAAGTGATAAATTCTCTTCCCAGAAGGGATTTATTTATACAGTAAAAATAAAAATATATTTTGCCTAAAGATGCAAGAGGTATACAGAAAGACCGAGAGTCCAGTAATTAAGGTATTGAGGAGAAAGAAATTTAATTATTTTTCCTCTTGTTTCTAACCTTTGCAATAATTTTAAATTATCCCAGATCTGCATTCCTTATTCCTAAAAGAAGTTTTATTTTTATTTTTAGAGCATATATCTTTGTTTTGTATAGATAATATGAGCTGAGCTGGGTTCTCTTATATTCATCAAAACAGAATGATAGGCCTACTTCCATTCCTAATAACAGAGAAAAGATTAGAGAGAAGAATTTTATTTCAGAATGGTGCAAAGTGAAAACTTTTTACTCTTTTGTAAATGAGAAAAGAATACTACATATACATATTGAATTAAAAGAAAGGAGCAGTTTAATTTTATCTGGCAAACTTCAACATTTTAAAAGATTTATTAGTTTCTGATGAATTTCCTCTGGTGGTTGTTTGTTGTTGTTTGTTTGTTTTGTTTGTTTGTTTTCAGGTACAGGTGTTTGAAGTAATAATGTAAGTTTAAAAATAATTTTGTTCATGTCCAAAATGTGTTTGGGAGTAAACAGAGCAATAAACAGAGTTTATTACTCTGTTTAAAAATCTACTAGTCCCTTGAATGAAAGATTTGTTTTCAGTGTTACAAAATTCTGATTAGAAAACACAGAAACAATGTAATGTATGATGGAACAGAGGAGGAACATGTCTGCCTTAATGCATTTATTTATTCCAGGATGCATAAAATAAATAAAATAAAATAAAATACAAAATAGTTCATACAATATAAAAAGACAAAAGTGCTTTTCTTTTCTGTTAACTATCTGGAAGGTCTTTAGGACCTAAAGGACCTAAACTGAACTATTCTGCTACATTAGGTTACTCCCCCCACTTTTAAAATGCTTTTGAAAATCAGATGGTTCATATAGATTGGATCCCTGTGAGATATTCAGAATAAATAATTGGAAATGGAATAACAAATTGGAAATATCAAATTGGAAATGGAAATATCAACTATATTGGCAAATCTCACTCATTTAAAAGAATGTTTACTTTGGCTAGATAACTGCATTAATACTCTGAGAAAGTAAAGGTTTTCAGGGACTGCACAAATGGTACATCTTGGCTACAGAAGTGTCATTGTTACAGCCATATGCAGGAATTCACTGTAATGAAACTGGGGCTTTTGTTGGCAGTCTGGAAATATGCACTCACTGAAGTGGTCAGTGCAGTACTAATACCTGTAAGGTGACTTTGTAATTGAATTGATATGATTCAGATGTGTTGAATGTAACCATGAAAATGGAAGCTTGTCTTGAAAAGCAAAGAACATAATAAACATGCCCTCAGCCTGTGATAACTTCAAGCATGGCAATAAAAGTGCAAACTCCTTCTTTTCTCCAAACCCAGCCTTATAATTTAGGTAAAAAAAATAAAAAAAATAATAATAATAAAAAAAAGAGCCGGAAACTAGAATTGTTTTTTATTTATTTATTTGTATATGTATTTATTTCTATTATTTAAAGTTCAGAGAAAGACTGAATGGAGGTCTAATAAGTAGAACAATTTACTTATTTCTATGTGCATTTTTTCTCAGGTAAATATAACACATATCAGCAATGAGCATTGCACACTGCAGTTGTAAAATTAGTTTTCCTCCAGATTTTGAACAACAGAGAGCAACTTTTACATGCCAGCAGTATCTCCATTCTCATTCTCCAAGTTCAGAATTACTTTTTCTTTAAAAAGGGCATCCTCCATAGGACATGAATGGTCTTTGAATGCCAGCTCGGTTGGATCTGAATGAAACTAGACTGTAATTCCATACCAACGAAAGAAAGAAGTCAAAGCAGGGAAGAAAAACAAGGTTTTGAAATGTATCTTGCATTTATGAAGAAACTAGGTGAACCACATTGAGAAGGTGATGATCTTTAGACTCACAAACAGGGCCTGTAAATCTGTCTTTTGTTTGTTGGGAATGAATCACGGTAGGATTCCCGTAACGAAAACAAAGAAATGTTCAGTACACTTAAAGTGTACTTTGACTGCTAGTGCCATTGAGTCACGCCTGCTTGGATGCCAAGACATGTTTTCAACAGAGGAAAGCAAACTCATCGAGCCAGCACAGTAGCTCAGAAACCTGATGATAATGCTTCAGAAGATCGTGACTCACGACAGGACACCCTAGGTTTGGTCACGGATTTATTCTTTTGTGTCAAATGGCAAGGTTTTTTTTTGTGTCGGTCACCATGGTGACGAGTTTGACCATCACCCCTGGGACACCACTGAGAGTGGTTTTACAAAGCCTGCCTTGGCAGATTTACTATCACTGCAATGTATCACAGAAATCAGTGACAGCAAGTTATTGACATACTGAACTGCAGAAAGTTGCTATCTTTCCACTTCAGATATATTAAAAAACAAAACAAAACAAAACAACAAAAAAAAACATTTACTCATCTGGTAGGCCATCTGAACTGCTAATTACTGGCAAAAATGCTCCCTGTCAGATGTTATCTATCCAACTACAGAATAGAAGTCAGTCTTACTTTTGCCAAAGCAATTAAAAGGGAGCTGACCTAGAACATATCAAAAACTGTAAAACACAATTTGCTGCTCTTTTACCTAGCCGAATACTTTAATCTCTGCCCTTCCGTTTTGCTCCTTATCCAAATTATATGGTAAATCAAAAAGGGAGAGGTCAACTGAATTAAATTAAATCACGAAGTAGGTGCGAGAGAGCAAAAAGTAGATGTCAGTTTGACTGTCAGAGTTGATACTATTGCATGTCCCAGGAGAACTCAATATTCTGGATGAGTGTGTCGCAGTAACGTATCAGAAAATTATTTATTTAATTAAATACATAGAAATGTAAACAGTTTAAAATCAAGGTCATTTTCATTTTACTTTGGGAAGGATGATGTGTTTGTTGATGTGAATTAGGATTTTCAGCCAGCTGAGACTCTCAGTGAAAAGTGAAAATTTTATACAATTTGCTAATGCAGTTGAAAAGTACAGACAAATCTGCCACCATGCCAGGCCTTTCTGTGGGACTGAGAATAAAAGCAGCAATGAGCTTTAGGCAGCATTTGCCTGGGCAGAGAAGTCTGAATGCATAGTGTTTATAGCAGTTTGGTGCCAAAATTTGTAGCAGACCATGAAGATCTCAGACAGCTTATCTTCCCCACAAAGCCATTAGAGCAATCTGTGCTGTTATTAGATTGCTCTGTTAATACAGAAGTATGCATGTACATTGAACTACACATAATATGTATAGTACATGTATTTATTGTTATATGAGGATACTTAAATGCAACAATTTGATGACCATACATGGAAAGCTAAATGTATATATGTTAGCAGACCTAAAATGTAACAAGTAGAACAAATGTCTGAGTGATTTCTGGAATTAACAACCCCTCCTGAACTGTAGACTGTAAGAGGAGATGCCTCTAACTATGCAGGTTTTAGCTGCGTGCCATCTGTTTAGATCCTGGAGGTAGATGTGTGTGGTTAAACATCCCTGAGCTTTGCAAACCACAGTATATTGAGAAATCAGTGTATGAATTCCCACACTGCTGAATTCTTGGAAATGCTGAAGGTTTCAGAGTATGCAATAAAGTTTTGCAAAATGTGCCATTTGCTTCGTCTGTGACAATTTTTGAGTATGATTTACATACATCTACCCTTGATATGAAGATGGATTGTGCACTTAGACCACACACAAATTCTTTTCCATATTTTTTTTTCAATAATTTCTTATATCAGCACTCTCATACTATGGTAAAGTTTTATACAGTGTCTTGCATATATTCAATGTAGGTAGAAAATGTAGGCTTTTATGGCTTGAGCAGAAGAGGTGCTCAACACGTTAGCAAGATTATAGCTGATGAGTCGACTAGTACGAGGACATGTGATCACAGTCAGATGTTAAATACTTCACACGTGCAAATGGTTTTGAAAAATTGCTTTGCATGATTACGATAGAATTTGTGCAGGCATGCGTCATGGAGCACATCAGGCATAAATTAGGCTGCTTTGCAGTAGTCACAGATTTACAATTTTATCTGACTCTGTGGAAATGCAGTTATACCCAACTGAAAACAATCTTCCATCATACAGTACAGAATTGGCTTCATCTGACATTGCATTTTTTAACTGCTGGAGTGTGCACAAATGTGACATCTGTGTCATGATATATGGCATTTACAGGGCAGAAAATATGCACATGCTTCTTTGCGGAAATTTATGCATACAGCTTTTCTCTGGCTTTTTGAATTAGATTTGGCTCTGAATGAAAAGCTCTGGATGGAGGTGCTGGTATGCAAGTTAGGTGTATAAACTACCACTGAAGGCTGTGGTGACAGGGAGCTCAGTTCATTTGCCCAAACACAGCTCTTTGGTGTCATCCCAGTGGTGCCAGGATATGCCCATCTGGTCTCCAACCAAAGTCAGATCTGCTGCTCCTGTATGGCATCAGGGACATGACAAGAGTGTCTCAGGTGTCACCACAGTGACATTTAGGTGGCATCTAAGGTCAGAGTTCTAGATCTCCACTGTCTGCAGTGGAGAACCAACTCACATGAATAAACTTGCATTTAGATACCCACATTCAAATATCTTGATGCTGAACTGAAGTATCAATATTTTGCTCTTTTGAGAAAATATAAATGAAATGCATGAAAAATAAATATCTGGATTCATTCCTGTTGTAGCAGATATTAAATTTTCAAATGAATATAACATGTTTTCATATACGCACCAGTATTTATAGAAAAAATGTTTCCCTATTCCTTTAAAAAGCTTTCTCTCCTGCCAAACTTCATTAGTTCAGGCACCCTCCCCCCCGCCCCCCCCCACCCCCCCATGCATTTAACAAGGTAAAAATTAATCTACAATAGTAGCAAAATAGATTAAAACCAGAAAGATTTGTGATCTATCTTCCATTACTTTTAGGATTGTTCTTCAAAATGGATTCCTGTAAGAAAAGAAACATAGACATTGTAAGTGCTATACATCTTAAAAGAAAAAAATGGTTTTGTTCAACTTATTCATCAGTGACCTGGATGATAGAACAGAGTGTACCCTCTGCAAGTTTGCTGATGACACAAAGCTGGGAGGGGTGGCTGATACTCCAGAGGGCCGTGCTGCCATTCAGAGGGACCACGACAGGCTGGTGGGTTGAGCTGAGAGGAACCTCATCAAGTTCAACAAGGGCATGTGTAGGGTCATGCACCTAGGGAGGAATAACCCCAAGCACCAGTACAGGCTGGGGGGTGTCCTGCTGGAAAGCAGCTCTGCAGAGAGGGACCTGGGAGTCCTGGTGGACAGCAGGCTGACCGTGAGTCAGCAATGTGTTGTGCCCTTGTGGCCAAGGCCAACGGTATCCAGGTCAAGGGAGGTGATCTTCCCCCTCTACTCAGCTCTGGTGAGGCCACACCTGGAGTACTGTGTCCAGTTCTGGGTTTCCCAGAACAAGAGGGACATGGAGCTACTGGAGCAAGTCCAGAGGAGGGCTACAAAGGTGACGAGAGGACTGGAGCACCTGTTGTATGAGGAGAGGTTGAGAGATCTGGGCCTGTTTACCGTAGAAAAGAGAAGACTGAGGGGAGACCTCATCAATGTATATAAATATCTGAGGGGAGGGTATCAAGAGGATGGAGCCGGTCTCTTTTCAGTTGTGCCCTGCAACAGGATGAGAGGCAACGGGGGGGG
>CM021697.1:32631158-32664205 GCA_011074415.1 Stictonetta naevosa | reverse complement strand
TGACAGAGCATTGGAACAGGTTGCCCAGAGAGGCTGTGGAGTCTCCTTCTCTGGAGATATTCAAACTCCGCCTGGATGCCAACCAGCACAACATGCTTTAGGTGATCCTGCTTGGTAGGGGGGTTGGACTAGATGAACTTCAGAGGTCCCTTCCAACCTCAGCCATTCTGTGATTGTGTGATCTTATTGTGAGCAAATATAGTTCTTGTTTTTTCTATGCATTTCAAAACATTATATTGTAAATGATTATTCAGTAAAAGGTACTGTTCTACATTAATTAACCTGAAAGAGCAAGAGTCAGAAATGATATACAAAGAGGTACATTAGAGTGTTCTTTATGTTAAGAGTCAGCTCATCGGCTTTCTGCTAAAATTTGAAACCTTTGCTGGCCAATGTAGGGTGTTTCCTCAATAACATTTTAAATATGTAGTTAATGCTTTTAAGTGTTAGAGTTGCCGGGCTTTGCCAGACATCTTCTCAAAATCCTTTTTGATTATGTGAATATGTTAACCATTTCTCTGATGATCTCTAATTATGTCTAATGAGCTCTTATAAAGGCAAAGACCAACTCATCAGAAGGAATAGAGTCTTGTGACTGTCACAGCCATCTACCTGGATCAACAAAGAAAATGTATTTCCCATTCAAAAACAGTATCTATATGCAAGCTGAATACTTACCATTAGTAAAAACCTATTTTTCTAAAACACCCACAACAGCCTAAAAATGTACATTTGTTACAAAAGGGCTCTACACCTCCTGCAGACCATTATACTGTTTTAAGAATACAATAAAAAGGAGAAAAAATATTTCCAGCATATGCCAAATTAAAAATAAGCGTAACATTTTTGTATTTCTATATCTCAGCAATGTAAGATTGCAATTAAAATGATTAATAAACTTCCTGAGTCACAAAGACTGAATAAGATTTACACCTGCCAGTCTTTGAAAATGGCAGAAAAGTGAGCTTAAAAAGTTTCTTGAACTTCAGTGTCCTCTGCTACAGAAGGGAAGGTTCAAGTTGTGTGAGAACCAAATGCCGAACCAAATGCCAACTCTGCAATAACGGATAAATATCATAGTTAAATCTGTAATACACTGTTACAGACAACAAATTAACTCTAAATCAGACTCCCATTACAGACAAAATAATGCAATAGGTTAATGGATAACTTGAATCAATACAAGTGATATAACTGTTTTACTAAGTAGAAGGAACTACACTAATAAGAATGAAATACTTCAGCATGTAGCACTGCACTAGGCTCCACAGAAGACTTTCACAGATGTTAACAAGAGCTTTGTGGAAGCAAGGATCAGCTTGAAGAAGATAACTCCACTGAGTACATTTAAATGAGAAATTCATAACACTGCTTTGCTTCCATCATGAACTGCAGACACAGGGATAAAATTTCACTCAAAGTCCCATATTTAAGAACAGAGGACCAGAATGTCATCAAATAAATATATATTTTTTGGCTCAGTAAATAATATAAACAAAACACCAGGGACCTGAGTGCATCAGCCTTGTATGTACAGCTTTCTGTAATGCCTTTCTCCTCTTCTGTAGCTTCTCCAACCCTTCATTCCAGAGCTAGGGCTGCTTGTGTTCAGGATCTGCTCTGATCTGGTGCATCTCAGAGCTGACTGCTTTGAAAGCAGCTCTGTAGTGAGAAGGAAATGGGAGAAGCATCACCTGTGACTTCCACCTCTGCACCCTCCATCTGTGGATCAGGAGCTGCATCTATTCTGCCAGTCACAGAATTGCCTGAGCTCCTTGCAGGCATGCTGTGCCCACATTACGCCTGGCCTGCTTATCCTGGCTGGCTGGACCTCAGACCTGCTGTGTTTCTGCTGATATGTCTGACCATCCCTGGGCTCTGCCAGCCTTGCCTTGCCATCTTCAGGCAGAGTGGGACCAGACTCCATGGTAGGAAGGGCTGTCACCTCAGCTCCCAGCTCCCCATCCTTTGCTGTGCAGCTCAGCCTTAATCATACTTAACATGAAGATCACAGGCTGCATTTTTATTTATCTTGATCATGGGAAGTGCTCTTGCTTATCAGATGTTTAGAAAATGAATGTTTGATCAATACTATAGATATCAGAGGGCATCGGTCAATAGGTCTAAAACGTACCTCATCTCATTACAGGTGGTGCTTGATTATTGGTGTCAATAAACTTTACCTGCATTTATTCTTATTAATTAGGCAATACAAACTTAAACAATTTTAAGTGATAACTATCTCTCCAGAAGAAATGTTCTGCAATGTTGAAAAAATATTCATTAAAATTTTCAGAAAAACAGTCTTCTGATAACTGAATGCTCTGAAGCTGTCAGTGTCACTGCAAAGGAGAAGAAAGACCTTCCTAGCTTTTAAATTACTACTCAAATAAAAAAGAACTGTAGTATGCCCCTGGCAGGGGGTAGGAATTAGATGATCTTTAAGATCCCTTCCAACATAAACCATTCGTTCTTTGATTCTATCATTTTAAGGCAATATGGGTAGGTGGAGGAAGGTGACCTTCCCCTCTACTCATCACTGGTGAAACACACCTGGATATTGATCTAGGTTCTTCAGTAGCAGAGATATGGACAGATATACTGGAGAAAGCCCACCAAAGTGGCATGAAGATCATTGGAGCATCTGTCATATGAGGAGAAGATGAGAGAGCTGGGGCTGTTCAGCCTGAGGAAGAGAAGGCATAGGGGATTCTTACCAATGTGTATAAACACCTGATGTGGGAAAGGAAAGAAATCTCCCAAACTCTTCTCAGAGGTGCTCAGAAAAAGGACAAAAGGCAATAAGCACAGCCTGAAATGCAGCAATTTCCATGCAAACATATGATTTTTTTTTTCTTCTCACAGAAAAGTTGTGGAGTGTCTGTTCTTGGAGATGTTCAGCCTCCAAATGCACACAGTCCTGAGCAACCAGATCACGGTGGCCCTATCTGCAAGCAGGAGGCTCGGACTTCCCACCCCACAGTTCTGTGATTCTACCACTACGTTTTTTGTAGGAATATTGAATTGTTTGTAACCATCTCTCCTTTTACTATAGACCATTGAGTGCCACCTTTATTTATGTGCCTTTCAATAGCATGGACATTTCTAAGCCTTTCTGCTGAAGTCCTCTGCTGTGAATATTACTCAACATGCAATCATTTCTGTTCGAATATACCGCTCTGCTTGACACAGGTATATATTTCATTCTAATTATCTTCATTAAAAAGATTTCCCTCTGTACTGAGATTACATGGCAAGGGTTTTTTTGCTTGCTTGTTTGTTTGTTTCGGGGGGTGGGGAGGAACTGCAGGAGTGGGCTCTGTGAGAAGAATCCAGAAGCTGCCCTATGTTAGATATGAGCCAGTTTCAGCTGGCTCCAAAGGGACCCAGTGCTGGCCAGAGCTGAACCAGTAAGCAAAGCTGTTTGTGCCTCTGGGAGAGCAGATTTAAGAAAGGGAAAAAAGCTGCTGGGCAACAGCAGCTTGGAGAGCAGGGAGTGAGGAAATGTGAGAGAAGCAGTTCTGCAGCCCCCAAGGTCAATGCAGAAGGAGGGCAGGAGGTGCTCCAGGCTTACAACAGCAGTTCCCCTGCAGCCTGTGGAGAGGCCCCTGGTGGAGCAGGCTGTCCCCCTGCAGCCCATGGGTCCCACATGGAGCAGATCTCCACGCTGCAGCCCGTGGAGGAGCCCCCGGTGCAGCAGGTGGATGTGGCCTGGAGGAGGCTGCGGCCCATGGAGAGCCCCCGCAGGAGCAGGCCCCGGGCCGGAGCTGCAGCCCGTGGAGAGGAGCCCACGCAGGAGCAGGGGTCTGGGGGGAGCTGCTGCCCGTGGGGGACCCGTGCTGGAGCAGTTTGCTCCTGACGGATGGACCCCGTGGTACGGAGCCGTGTGGGAGCAGTGCTTGAAGAGCTGCTGCCTGTGGGCAGCCCCTGCAGGCTCAGTTTGGGAAGGACGGCATCCTGTGGGAGGGACCCCACGGGGAGCAGGGGCAGAGTGACCATGAAGGAGTGGCGGAGACGAAGCATCCCTATTTCCTGTTCCCCTGCATTGCTCAGGGGGAGGACATAGAAAAGGGGGGATGGGGAGAGGGTATTTTTAGTTTAGTTATTGTTGATTTTTCTCACTGCTCTAGCTTGTAATTAATAGGTAATAAATTTTATTAATCTCACTACATTGAGTCTGTTTTGCCTGTAAAGATAATTGTTGAGTGACCTCCCTGTCCTTATTTCTAACCGTGAGACCTTTCCATCATATTTTCTCCCCTTTTCCCTTTGAGGGTGGGTAGTGAGAGAGTAATTGCGGTGGAGCTCAGCTTTCCATCTGAGTAAAACCACCACACCCTCTCAGCACTTTGATATTTTTATATCTTGTTTTCCTGCATCTTACTGACATCACTCTGGACACTTCGGTTTCTCTTTTTTTCTATTCATCCCAATGCTACAAAGCACCCAAACCCAGAACCATTCTTAGTTCTGGGTAGTGTGTTTTAGTAGTGTACTGTAAGATCAAATAGAGAAAACTTGATCTGTCAGATTCCTTCCTGAGCTATAAAGCAATATCTATGTGTTTTCTAAGGCTGTCACAGGAAAACTGATGGAGTCTGAATGAGTTTCAGGAAAGTTTCTGCTGCTTTAAGGAAAAGGTCCCTTCCCTAAGGACAAAAAGAGGTCACAAAGTTTTCCAAACTTAGTATTACCATTTCTTCTTGGTACTGCTATGGATTGGCAAGTACCATGCACTGCCAGACAGACATTTTCCTTCCAATGTTTTTATAGTTTCATCTCTCAAAACCAGAAAAAGCATCAAAGAACATTTCTAAGGTTGCAGCAATGCTGACAGGCAAACACCTAAGTTTATAATGTTGTCTGACAACAACATCTGGTACAATAATCCTGCAAAGTACAAAGCAATTTCTAATCACTATTACATATTCCTCAAATAGTGGCCTCAATTTACCACAGGCTAAAATGAAAATCATTAGCTTTGCATGTGTCAGGAAATTAGAAATATAACCAAGAAAGTACTGAGGCCTGTTTTTTTTTGTTTTGTTTTGTTTTGTTTTGTTTTTCATCACTAATATCCCTGCAAAATGAGGTAGAGGTGACTTTGTTTGTGTTCCTATTTCAGTAGCCTATGGTAGGAATGAAGGTGGATCTGCTTTTTTTTTTTTTTCCTTTTTTCTTTTTATTTTTTTTTAAAGCAAAAGCTTGTCCTCCCTGTGTTTGTGGCATAGACAGAAGAGCTGAAACCAAGTTGTCCTGAAAGACATTAGATTACTGGGGAGGGATTCCTATCCAGGCAATATATATGCAACCACAGCGTGGTGAGTGAGAGGATCCTGGCTGCTCACACCCCACAACACTGGCATTTTGGATATCTGTGGCAAAGACACTCTGATCCAGAATTGTGTGAGGGTGAGACCTGGTTCTTCTGTATGTATTTCCTCCTCTCCCTGCTTTCCCACACACACCTTTTCCCTTCACAGCATCTTGCTGCCTTGGCAACAAGTAATCTAAATGTGCAGGGATTACCCGAGCAAGCCGAGCTTGCCAGTTCACACAACAACACACACTGTCATGAATCCAATCCAATCCAAATCCAATCCAAAAGTGAATCCAATTTTGTTCTGGTCTGCAGATTTCAGCTGTGAAAACAACAAGAAAAACATGTTATCTTGGTCTCATCATTGGTCTCATGTACATTATAAAGGTGTATGGCTTTTTAAACTTGTAAGAGGTGATTTGGGAAATTGAATGTAAATAGAAGAATGAAATAGAACAAATTGCCAGGGGAATAAAACTGGTAATATATGTTATATTCTAGTTGTATTATAGCTTTCCTTTAAAAACTGTTTTAAAACAGCATTATGCAAAAAGTTTACTGAAAAACTTTAAGGCGCCAAAAAAAAAAAACAAACCACCAACAAAAAAAAAAACCTGCCAATTATACTACAATACATATGTTGGCAATACTGAAATGTGGACAAAAAAATCTATAAAATACTTTGAACAGCAGCCTGTGGAATTGCAAAGTCCTTGCCTTGCCTTGCAAACTAGATACAACTTTAATAGTGTTCCCATGGCTACCACCATGCTGTGTTCAATAATAAACCTGAGGAATCTGAAAAATAATAGGAAGGAATCTCATACCTTTGCCTATGAAGAGTAAAGCAAATTTTCTGATTTGCATACTCAGTTTTATTCACTGTCACTGGTGTCACAGCATTTTCTTTCCCTTGTTCTTCTCTTCAGTACTGCTGAAATACTACCTCAGTACTCACTGCAACATGCCCCTCTTGAGAACCAGTGCTTCCAACTGCTACTCTTTTACCCAGCTGAAAGTAAAATTTTTCCTTCCATTTTTTCTGTTAACCAAGAAAATAAAAAAGCTGCCTGGTGTTCTCAGGTATAGGGGGGAAAAAAAAGCAACAGAACTTTTCTTTGTCACTGAATACTTTCAGAAAACCTGGAGGTAATGACAGTATTCCATTTTGCATTTTATTGTTTCATTTTTATTTGCCAAGGGCTGGCAATATGCTTGATCTCACACAACAAGTAGGAAAAAAAATGTTCTGTCCTAGGGAAATCAAATGTGTATAAATACTAGGCAATTATTAATTTGTCCACTATTGTACAGAACTCACTGCTGGCAAAGAGAAATGAGTTGGAAAGGATTACCTCATTCCTGATGTCTCCCACAGCCTTTCTTGTGAGCACTGATGTATACCAGAAGTGCACCAGAGAGATATGGATATGCAGGCTTACTAACCACATCAAAGACTTCAAGGTTGGTTCATGGAGAAAAAAAAAAAAAAGGAGGAGAATAAAATATATAACCATTTTTGTAACTTTATATATAGCTTAAGAGATGGGGAACTGGAATCTGAAACAGTATCAAAATACTCAACAGGATTAAAGAGAATAAATATGATATGAAAAGCAGGATAAAGTGGAGGGAATAGACAAAATGGAAATGAGCAACCACAGAGATTTACAGCAGCATCCTAGATGAAGGCATAAAATGAAAGGATGTTGTGGCAATCTAAGGAAGAGGTTACTATAGATAGTGGGATGCCTAAATATCTTTGGTAGGGAGAATCAGAAGAGAGAGAGAGATCTCCCTCATGAGTCCTGCTGGAAAACTAGAGAGGAAAAATGAACTTCTGAAGACCCATCTGAGAGTGATGGTTGTAATGGAGAGTGAAGAATGAATTGAAGGAAAGGGGGGGGTTGGAGAGCTCACTTTTCAGTGTGGGTGTAGAACCATGATGTTACCATATGTTAGTTAAACATATATATGCATGGACATATATATTGACAGAACACAAGTGTAAGAAAGATGAGGATAAAGAGTCTGATTTTTATATTTTTATTTATTTTTTTTTTATTTTGAATTACAACATCCAAGGCCAGAAATAACATATAGAAGGGAAAGGAATAAAATGAATGCAAGTGGAGCCCCATGGGGCTTCAGGGTTAAGTGCAGGTGAGGGGAGGGAAAGGCAATTGTAACATGCAGTTGAAGGGCATTAGAGAGGAGCCAGGAAACTGAAGTGCCATGCAAGATTAAGGCAGGGAAAATGATAGGTTTTGCTGAACACAGCCAATAGACTGAGATGGATGAGAGTAGAAAGGAGGTCTAGAGAGAGAATAGGTCACTGCTGACCTTGGCAAGGGCTGTGCGAGCGGAGTGGAAATGGCATAGAGCAGCCTGAGAAGATCAGAGGGAGGCATAAAGTAGCCAGGGCAGCTGGGGCAGGTGGCACTTGAAGGAGCTGTGGCAGCTGGGAGGAAACAACAGCCACCGAAAAATATGGGGCAGGAACTGAACCACAAGGCAAGATGTTAAAGACATAAAGAAAATAAGAATATAAGTGCAGGCTGGCTTGAATTAAAACTGATGAGTGAGTGTATTTTAAGAGTGATTGTATCTTAAGAGTAACTGGGAGTGTGAAGGTGAGAGAGAAGCAAAAAGGTATTAGAGATAACAGAGAGGAAAAAGATTCCCATGCCAGAGGTTCTGGCAGAGGACAGACAGAGTGTGATACTTGTCTGGGCATGGAGATTGGGACTGATAGAGAAAGAGATAGTATACCTGCTCAATGAAGGCTGAATGATGTCCAGTCAAAGCATAATCTTTCATGCTGTGTTGTGTTATTCTAAGATGTGATACAGTTTACACAGCAGAAAAAGCAGAAAAACTCAGAATGTTTTGCTACCATTTACAAGCAAAAGAGTTCATCTAGTCTGCCCTCCACTACATCATTAGTTTAGAGGTCATTAAAATTCAGCTAGGTATCCCTGTATTGAGCACAGCACAGACAGACTAAGGCATCTGGAGAGATGAAACTGGCATATGGAGAACTCATTGAGAAATACCTGTATCACAAAGTGTTTCCAGTTTCATTGTTTCCTGTTCCATACTCAGATGAAAACCAAGTGTTATTGATCTGTTTTCTAATTAAAAGCAAACAAGCAAACAAACAAAAAACAGAAAATCTCAACTTAGAAGTACAGTTTTTCCAATCCCCATGAACATAGAAGATCCAGGTTCTCATGTCTTTGACTGCTGCAAACCTGGACCAGTAACTTTGCTGTTCCTACATGCTCTGCTGTCAGTAACTACAGTAAGAGTATGAATGGAGACAGGGAGCAGCTGGGTCCTTATGTTTTTTTTATTAAAAAAAAATTATGGAGTTTATACAAATTATACAAATAAGCAACTGTTACAGAAAAAGAGGACAGAAGGGCATATCGAGTCCAAGGGCTGGAGCAGTCCTTTAGTGTGAGGGAATAGATGACAGAGGATGAGAACTAGAGGTTCTCCCACCTCAGGCAAGTGAACAATATCAGACCATGGTCTCTTCTTCTTCTGGACATGATCAGAAATTCCTTTTCATGTGAAAGCTGTGGCCATACACTACATCGTATTCAACACCTTAGAATGTGCCTTTCTCACACATCCTACTGAAGATATGCAGATACAAAGTCAAAAGGCAAGGCTCACAGATTCAAACAGTGAGACTTTAAAGAAGAACGAATGTCATATAGTGAACATGGATACAAAAATCTTTCTGTCATCTTCCTATGAGTCATTAGGTTATTGGCTACAAGTCAATGAGACAGCATCAAAATCAAGTTTATTTCTTCTTGTGGATGAGCAGTAATCATGAGCACCAGGCTTATGTTTAATTAATCTTCTGCTCAGTTATGACCTTGCCCTAGCATGTTAGATTCTGACTATATATTTGTATACATAGAAATAATTATATGTATATAAGTATGATTAGATGTTTAATTGATTTTTTCACAGTTTGTAATAAGGTGGCATGTTGGACCAGCAGGGAGCAAAGTAGTTTTATTCCCAGGTTGGTGCTTTGGCTCAGGCAGAACCTGCTGGAACATGTTGGCGCAGAAGGGCCCTCTGAGATGCCAGGTGAGGAAGGGAAGGGAGGACCCAGAAGCAGAGCCTGCAGGAACAGAGACACTCTGTGGGATTACCAGAAAGTGCAGGGCAATCACCTAAATTAAAAACAGCTTCACAGCAAAACATCAGAGACCATAGTGTGGGATTTCATTTTCCTAATGAGTAAACAAGATTGTTGTGGAGTTTGCTCTACCCATGAAACTCACAGATAAGGAATATGGACTTGAAAACTTCCCATGCATTCTGGATTCCTCCCCAAAGAGCATTGATTTTGGGAGGCATTATGGCTTCTTTTTCCAGGGTTTCAAACTGGAAACTATAAAAGTAAAACTATAAGGAAACAGAACTATAAGGAAGAAGCATCCAGCTTCCTGCCCTACAGTCCAGCCACAGCTTTTTTCATGACAGCCATGGTAATATCAGCTGTGTTGTAAGCAAGCATGTTCAACAGACACCATGTGTCACATTTTCTCTGTGTGTATACACATACTACTTCTACGAATATTGGCCAACTATCTGTTGTACTATTTGCCTTTTGCTGAAAAACTCATTTTTTGCAAAACTCATATTTTCTTTGTCACAAAAAAACTGCTGAGGACATAAGCTGCTTGTGACCTGATGCTGCTCTTGGGACACAAATGTAGCTACTGACTTCACAGGAAGAGTAAGAGGTCCCAGCTCAACCAATGAAAAAGGAAAGCAATGTGTTTGACTGGAGAGACTGATCATCAGTTTTGTTAGGAACTGCAGTTTTATATGTTGTTTTTTTTTTTTGTTTGTTTGTTTGAATCAAAAACACTTTTCAATAAATTTTAAAGTCATGCTTTTACAGCAACTATTTATACAGCATTCTTCCTACCTAATATTTTGGGTTTTCAGTCTTGCCTTGAAATAACTTTAATAGAACTTTTCTACATATGCATTTAAATCAGCTTGCTGTTATAGGCCAACGTGTGCCTTGATTCCTGAGCCTGTCCAGCAACCAGTATGTGTCCCCTTTTAGAAACTTTAATTAGAGTAATTGTTAACAGCATAGGCTTATTGTCAAGCCATTTGTCATTCTAAAATTATAACAAAATCAGCAACTTATATTGGTTTTAAAGTTCTTATCACTGGTTAGAATTTCTTACTTGTTTGTAAAGTCTTCTTCTATTAATTAGAACATTGATTATGTTGCCACAAATTTCCCTAAAGGTTACACCTGCAAGATTTAGATTGCTAAAATAATAAAGTACAAAGGAAAACAAGGGCTATTCAAGAAACACATCTTCTTGCCTGCTGCTTGTTAGCTTGGATTTCTGCATATCTATTGGCAATATGCTTTATGTGCTGGTGTTTCATGAGGTTTACTATTTTAGTAAATCAAAAAGTCAGAACTGATTAAACACTGTCAAATTTTAAACAAATTTCTCAGAACTATTAATGTGCCTTAATTTAAGATTACTTAAACATCCATGTTGCTACTCTGAAGTGCTAGATCAAGGCTGGGTGGGGTGGTTGTGTACTTTCAGGTACTTTTTCCCACTCATTTCACACTATACAGTGATGATGATGAAAGGAAGTTTCCTCTATTCCCTCCCCACATAAATATATCTCTGATTGAATGTTGTTTTATTTTACAGTATACAGATGCATTATAAAACAGTTTCATTTTGGAATTTTAATTAGTAAAATCCCTACTTGTATACAAATGATGAGGAACTCCGCTTCTCATCTTTGCTCGGAAATAGGAAATGTTCTCATGATTCTCCTGAAGGCTGTAAATGCCTTGTAAGAGGCAGAACACTGCAAGTTTTGAAGAGGTCAGGGTCATGCTTAGACTATGTTTCTAGCTGTCTGAACAGCATGGCAATGAGTACCATCTAAAGGAAAACGGGAACTTCCAAATACAAGATATATCAAATATCAGGCTGTTTCTGCAGAGAATGGTGGAAAACACTCCTCTGTGTTAATTGTCCAAATGACATAAAAAAAATATGTCAAGGAAACCCATTCCTTGAAGCTTTAGTGAGCACCTGATTAATTCATTCCTGACATACCAAACAAAGTAACATTCAAATAACTGTTATGCATGCTTACTGCAGCAGAAATTATCTATATGAGTTACATCTGGAAAGAGTTAATCTGTAGACCAAGAGCATAGAAGAAAAATTGGAAGAATAAATACCCAAGAGCAGAGAAGAAAAATTGGAAGAAATAAATACAGGAGAATGACTGAAGATGAACTTGAATAACAAAAACAGATCAATTCTCCTGTGGATGTGCTCACATAATCCCTCTTAATGGAAATTACTTGCATGATACATCAACAAGAAAAAATATCCTGAATGTTATTATTATTATTTTATTTTAGTGATAAAATGATCCTTATTTAAAGATTATAATGCTGCAATGTGTGGTCACTGATCTTTGCTTTGGGTTCAAGAAGTGGAATGTAATTTTTTTAAAAAGAAAAGTACCACATGCAGTACACAATATATTTTTGTTTGTTTTCTTGTTTGAAACTAATATAGAAATAATAGGATAACTGTTTATGTGAAAGAAAAAACAAAAGTGCTAATAAGTATTTAGAGTTTAAACTGGAGATAAGAAACCAGTGATGTTAAACTAGTGGATACTAAATTTAGGTTTTAAAGGTATAGTATCAAAAAAATAAAAACAAGTAATTTACAAGTTATTGAGAACCAAAATATCTAAGTGTATCTCAATATAGATTTGTAATGAAGCATGAAGAAACAGAAGTTTGGGGCTCTGATAAAGGTACCTACAGATAAGAAGTTGTTATGTGTATTTATGTAACATATAGTGTCATATTGTTACACTACTCTGTGAAGACTAATACAATTAAAAAAATAAAGGCTGGGATTTGTTTAACATGTGGAACAAATAATGACTAAGCTTTCAAACAATTAAGATGAATGACAAAAAAAGACACCTTTAATAGTGATGAAAAATCCAGATGGAATAGTAGAGAAGTACCACATGGGTAGAAACAGAAAATGTGGCTGTTCAAGACCTGTGGTACAGAGGCATGACTTCAAGCCCATGATATCCATGCAAGTATTGCTTATTTCCCTCAGCAGTGATTTGTATATTTACTTCCATAGCAAGACAAAATTATGAAAAAACAGATACACTGCTGGTCTCTGTGGATTATCATTTCCAACAGCAATTCCTCATTAATAACTATTTCTTGATATATGTCAGTCCTTCTTGTTTAAATCAATGATAACACATGGTTTCAATAAACCATGTTAAATGTTATATAGCAGTAATTAATCAGAATCTTAGGTAATACATACAAAACTTATTATGGTTATGGAATTACTTTCAGCAAGCAAAATTTCATCCTTATCAGAAAATGAAATATTTGCTAAAATATGTTTTTGTTAGAAAACTACCACACTGCTGGTAACACTTTTTATTCTTTATCTCTTTATTAACTCGAACTAATTTCAGATTTACTGGTATACCTTGGATTTATGTCCTGTTAAATAATCCAGTTACATGAACCATTATGATTACCTTATGAACATCAGAAAAAAAAATCTTCCAGACCTTTTTTGGTACAGTAAATATTCTTCAGAAAACATGAATATTATGAAACAAGAGACATGAGACACCTCTTTTAAAACTCCTGGGTTCAAGACACCTCTGAAGTTATCAGTGGAGAGCAAAATGTTTCACCATATGAATGTGATAGAAGTATTTTTTTTTTAAAGATACAGAATCATCATTAACATCTTTAGCATCTTTGTGCAATAGTTGGCACATAATACCAGATTTTGTTTAAAGGTACCGCACCCCTACAAATTTTTCATAATAATTTCAGCATTTCTTCTCAAAATTTATTCTTCATACAGACTCATTTATATATATTTCTCTTTATTCCCTCTTAAATACAATTTATTTTTCTAAATTGCTTTTTTATTTAGTTAGATGTGGGGATGTTGCCATATTTTTATTATTTTTCAGGTTTTGTATTCTCTTTAATAAAAAAAATAAATCCTAATTCATTCTTCTGTGGTTTTATTTTTCTCCCTCAATGAACCTTTAAAAAAAAACTTTATTTATTTATAATTGTCATTAATTTTGAAATTATCTTTTTTTTTTTTTTTTTTTTTTTTTAATCTAGATGGACAACCTGCTATACAATCAATGAAAAATAAAAATTACTTAAATGATATATTTGAGCAAGTCTGAATTTTAATTTTCTGGTCCACAGTCCAAAATTATAACCTCCCCCAGTATATTACTTGTACTCCAATACTATATATGTCTATTTTTTAAAAAGACAGCTAGCTTAATTTTCAACTGTGTTCATGGAATTAGATGAGCAGAAGCACAACTAAATCTTGAAAGCAAATAAAAGCACAGAATGGGGTGAGACCAGCAAACCTATAATTTTGTATCTGCAGATCAGTAGGAACTTCTTTTAGGAAGACTTTAATATTACTTTCTATGTCTAATAAGATATTATTAGACTTTGAATAATAATAACATGGCTCTTTCACTCCCATTTCACTGTCTCCCTAGCTATATACGTGTGTGGTGATTTTGAGGCCAGAGTATTAACAAATCTGTGATAGAATAAGACACTTCTGAGATTCAAATACTCTGTCAGAAACACAGGCATCAGAAAAGACTTCACTAACTTCTACCAGAAATATGTGTATTTCTTTCTATATAAGTTACCTATCTTATCAGGTACCAAAAGACCTGTAACTTTTCTCATTAAACAAGAATCAAACCCAATATTAATGACATATTGAGAGGCTGTTTTCTTGTTGTTGTTTCTTTCTCTTTGTATTTTTGTTTGCTTGCTTGTTTCAGGTGAAACCCACCCTTTTGTGAAGACTGAACAATTTCTAAGGGTTTACTTCTCCTACTATGTAGCTGGTAGGACAAGACTCCACGCTGACAGCTGTGTTGCCATCACTCACAATTCAGTTGGTGGGCATAAAAGAAAGGCAAATGGAATTGTTAGCTAAGGCTATGCTTGCAGCAATAACCTTGTGTGAGTGGCACAGTTTCTAGCAGCCCTAGATCTCATTTAAAGACAGAATAATTATCATGAGCGCTTAGTATGAAATTTCTGCCAATGGCTAAACCTGCCAGTGGTCCACATTGCTTTTGTGGTCTGGCTACAGTTAACTGGCTCCTTCAGCAAGATCATTTAGGACCTTATAGAGAAGATGAGTATGACTATCCCTTAATTCAGTATAAATCTTTATCCGTCTGAACTGACAGGTTCAGACTAATTTTGGGGATTCTGTGGCTTATCCTCTGGCTTGTTCTTCTCATCCACACCTTATAACTGGATGACCAAAGAAAAATCTTGGAAAACACCTATAAGCCAGCTGAAAACAAAACAAAACAACAACAACAACAAAAACAGCTGCAGTTTTGCTGATAGATAAAAAGATTGTTGAGATTAAATATATATATATCAGTTAGTTTAGTTTTAAACAGAGATCACAGACTTAAATGACTTATATGGACTTTAAAAATGTCCGTCTTGAAAGGAAATTAAAACATGAAATTAAGAAAAGTGACCGGTAGACAGATTATTTTATATCTGCAAGTCAACACTGTACTGATATACACAAAATTAAAAATTCAATTTAAATGGAATTCTTGTGCCCTTATGAAACACAGTCTATTACTGCAATTTAATAAACTCTGTTCCTCTGCACCTATTTTAAAGTAAGCCATATACTCAGGAGAGTAAGATAGGTTCTTAATATCAGTGAAGCAAACCTACATGAAAAATGTGCTTTCCAGCTCAGAGACAGTTTACAAATTAAAACAAAACAGAGAAATTAAGTAAAGGATGGTGCATAAGTTAACAGTGCCTGGAGGCAGCCTTAGTTTTAATGCCAACAAATCATGCAGGTTTTACATAGTTATTCACTCTGGTATTCAATAAAAAATGAGGCTCCTGTAACAATGCCAAACACATCCTTAAAGAAACACACTCAACAATAAGACTTAAGAACTTTACAGTGCAATGAAGAGAGTAAATGCATTATACATTTAAATAATGCATATTTTCTCAGGGGTTGAAACTTAAACGTGGGTTGTAATGTAGCCCTGGCGAGTTGTATTCAATGACATGAATGAACAGTTGCTGTATGATAGGATGAGCTCACTGAAATATGTGGTCCTATTTTATTAAATATTTTGGGATGGAAAAACAATTGTTCCCTAAAATAATCATATATTTATAGTAAATAAATGTTCATGATTTTTCTCTCTTCCTTTCCCTTTAAGTTAAAAATAGAATAAAGATAACATACAGAAGAGAGAGAGAGAAAGAAAGGGAAAGAAAGAAAAAGAGAAAGAACAGAGAACAAGAAAGAAATAGAAAACAAAACAAAACAAAACAAAACACAACAGAAATAAAGGTAGAAAGAACAGAAAGAAATGGGTAAGAATGAAAGAAAATACAGAATTCTATCTAACGAACTTGAAATATCCTATTTTACAATCCTTTCTAAAAAAATCTTTTTTGGATGTCTAGAAATATTTTAGGGGAAAATAAGAGATTGAAATACCATTAATGCATTTTTTTTGTTCTGCTTTCCTATATAAAAAGCACTAACACTTCCAAACTAATATTTTGTATAGAATTTCAAAATCAAATGTTTTCTAAAGGTCAGTATTTTGGTATGGATTTAAAAATCTCAATAGTTTTAAGAAATATTTGCCACAGGAAAAAAATATATTGTCATTATTATTATGGGTGTTAGTTTTGTTGTTACTTTTGTTATTTTAACTAGTGTGTATTTTAATATTCATGCAAAACACTTCTTTCCAGCAAAAGTCTTATGATAAAATAAACCCTTACATTTTTAATCATGTAATAATTTTTATTGCTATCCTAAGACTTGTGTATATTCAAATGCTTTAAGAATTGTAAGAAAAACAACAAAATGAAAATTACTGTGCCTGTGCTGTACTCCTTAGGCAAACAATTAAAATTTAAATATTAAATTGAAGGAATCATTTTGAATAATTGAAGATTACAGTTTTCACAATTATTCACACAAATAGCTAATTTTATTTCAATATTTCAGCTCTACTTATTCTATGCCAGAAGAACAGAGGATACATGAGGAAAATGTCAGGCAAGAAACAGTTTCTTGGGTTTATTTCCACCTAACTATAAAAAGCTTCCATGTGGTGCCCTGGAGGGGCAGCTACAATTCATTTCTCTTTTCCCCATGTTATTGGTATTATGAAATTGTCTAGGCTTTTTTGTTTGTTTGTTTGTTTGTTTGTTTCTGGCTTTCTGGAATTTGTACAAGCGCAAACCTTCCATGACATCTGAAAACAGTAGACTTTGTAGAACAAAAAAATAAAAATAAAAATGCAGGGCCCATTTCAGAAGAAAAGAATGCTGCATGTGGCATTAGGAAGAGATTTTCAGGCTCTATATAACCCAACTGTCTAAACAGGAAGAAAAGGAAGGTCTTACAGGGGATAATAAGCGGGGAAGGGTAAATAACATGAGGCCCAAAAGTATTTGATTTTAATGCAGTGACTGTATGCAATTTTCTTAGCCTTCTGAGAAGGGGGATGAGCACTTGAGAAGGGAGCAAGGAGCCAGATCTCCCCAGCTTTGAAGAAGAATGCTGTTCAGGTTGGGAGTGTGCATTCAGCTTGGGGGCTGTGTTCTGCACTTGAATAGGAAGAAACCTAATTTCTTTTCCTTCTCTGCAAAAGTAGTGCAATTGTCATAGCAGCTTGAGACAGAATTTTGAGAAATCTCACCTGTTCTTACAGTACAGGCACTTGTAGGATGGTTCTCATATCTGACGGTTGCCAGCCATGTGATTAGAGCACAAGAGCAGGTGGGATGCGGGGTGGCTGACACAGACTGCCAAAGCCTCTGCGTCAGGCCCTGGACACATTCAGATCATCTCACTTTCCTACTGGTAGGCTCAAGGATCACCTAAGCTCCATGAACAAAAAGGGTTGAGCATGCACTTGCAACATGATATTGATGTGCTAGTGAAAACTGTGTAGAGAAAACAGAATACCAATATGCATGCCACAGTGGAAAAGTAACTCTGTTGTGGTGTAGTGGCTGAAAAAAAAAAAAAAAAAAAAAAAAAGGGAAAAAGAAAAAGAAAGAGAAAGAGAAAGAGAAAGAGAAAAAGAAAAAAAAATTCTTAAAAATGGAAATTCAGAATCTTTTCATCAGTCATCACTAATTATGGCATGAAGATTTAAACTTTTTCATAAGAACCTACAGCTGGTTGAGCCACACAGAGCTGAGGTGTCAACCTCCAGTACACTGCATAAAGAACACAATGAAAAGCAGCCACTTAAAAAAAGTTTTTAGGGGCCTTGATACTTTGGATGTGTATTAGAAACACTGAGAAGTCATTAATCAGATCAAAATCCTTAGGGGACTTCAGCAAAAACTAACTTGGCAGGATTCATCTAATCTATTTTACATGTCTACAGCACAGACAGCCACTTGGGCACATCTAGGATGTGATTCATCTTCCAATATAGACATTGAAAACAGATCAGTTGAATCCTGCAGCAGAAATGCTTGTTGCTTTTTGTTGGTTCTAAAGAGATTATAAAATCTATCCCATTATAAAGCATTCTTTCCACTGGTTTACACAGACATAGGATGTACATTAAAGACATCTAAACTTAGTGGAGATGACTTACATCCCTACTTTGGCTAGATTCAGGTAAGAGTCAGATCCTGGGGTGCTCAGAATTCAGTAGCTTTAGGCACTTCCAGAAGCATTGTTTGAAGGGGTTTGGGTTTTATAAAAGGAAGGACCCAGCAAGTAAATCTAAGCACCTCCAGAATTAGGTAACAGCTGGGTATGTTTTCCAAATCATTTGGGCCCTGGGCAAATCTAACTTTCAGCATGCAAACCTTCATTAGAGACACTTTTAGACTCACATTTTCATATAATTATATTTGGTTGTTTGTTTAGAAATTGTTTCTAAACTTCAGTGTAAAAATCCCTGTTCACACAAATTTGTCAATATTTGACTAATTTATTTGGCATCCACCAGACTACTTGCCTCTCCATGTACTTTTACTAACAGGCCACAGCATACAGCCTTTTTTTAGGAAAAGGTCTAGAAAGAATTTGACCAAGAAGATCACTTATGACTTACAACAGCCAACCATTGTTTGTTTTTCCGTACCCCTTCTGCAGCAGTGTGAATTAGCTGGTGCTAGTTTATCATGTTTTTCATATACAGAGACCAAATTATGATTCATTTTGAAAATGACAACTCCATCCTCTGCTATTTTCATAACTGGCCAAACAGATATGACAAAATCAAAATACAGAAGTAGTTGTAACTTCAGCTTATGAGTCTAAAGAGGCATATCACAATTTTGCATTTATATGCAGATATCATAACTAAGGCAGAAACACTTGTGCTATGTAATACCCTGAATATAATTGACTGTGCTTTTGTATCTTTCTTCTTGTTAATTTTCTTTGTCTTGCATTTCAACCTAATCTGAATGTATCTTGTGTGACTTGAATAGATGAGACTGAACTGTGCCCCCACATGCTGACATCCTTCCTTATCACTAAGCCACAATAACTTATTAGCTTATTTTGGTTGTGAAAACTGCACAAATGACTGCCTAGTTTCTCACTGAGTTTGTAGCACCATGAATTCTGCCTTCCACAGCTCCTGCTCACATTTGATTTCCATGCTTTGCGTCCACCGCTGGCTTTCCTTTAAGGTCGTATAAAAGTGTCAGCAGAGAGGGGAAATCAGCACCTGACAGCTTTTCAGACAGTGTGATTGAAATCACAGTGTCACACACCTTCCACAACTGAGCCCCAAATCACTGGTCATTTTCCCATAGGCTTCAGCTTGCAGGACTGCTGTCTGCTCCTTATTGTAAAAGACTCTGGTTTATGTTGGTCAGAAGAGAAATTATTTGATCAGTGTCCTGTCTTCTTGTTTCTTCAGTCATACTTCTGGCATTTGTGTTTAAGCAGAAGACCTTTTCCTCTTTCAAAGGTAACCTTTTTATCATTAAAGATCATTTTCCTTTAAGCAGGGGGATTTAAAAACCGAGATTCACTCTTAGAATTAGCACTACCAAATGTCACTTATTGTAATTGGAGCAGAACTCTTGTCTTCTCATTGTTTTTTGTTGTTTTTAAATGTCTATTTTTAAATGTCATCTCCTTCAGATGGACCTCAAGACTAAAATGAAATGTCTTCTATAACTAGAGAAAGTAGTCCCTGCTAAAACAGGTAGCCCCGTATGCTGGTGACCTTGGAAGCAGCATTTTATAGGTAGAGAGCAAAACAGGAAGCTGTGAGGGCTTTTGAAGCAGCCACCTCAATTGTACTCTCACCAGTCTTTTCAATCTCATCAGTTAAAAAGTGATTCTGAATTACTGGATAAGCATAGCATACCATTTTCTTATTTTATTTATAATCTTATAGACAGATTCGGATAGTGCTGCAGGAAGATGGTGTTAAGCAACGCAGTTCATCTGGTGGTGGCATTAAGCAAGTCCTTGTAGATTGTAGAGGAGTGGGCTTTATGCCTGAATGGAGGTTGCCAATATCTCAACTAGCATCAGCCTACTTTTTGAAAAAGGTGGGGTTTTGTTTTCTTTTGGATTAGTGGATGTCAGAGCAGGTTGTTATTTTGGTGATACATACAGTTTTTGATCTCTTTTGCACCATTTCTAAGTGTATTTCAGAAACCTTTTCATCTTGACTCCATTGTCCCCTTTTTACAACTGGGGTAATATTGCGTTTACGCCAACATATTAAAAATAACTAAATACAACTGAAAGCAAGTGCTCTCAAATACT
Organism: Stictonetta naevosa; assembly: GCA_011074415.1. NCBI lineage: Eukaryota > Metazoa > Chordata > Aves > Anseriformes > Anatidae > Stictonetta > Stictonetta naevosa. Next base: position 32,643,943 of record CM021697.1, on the reverse strand, counting down.
TCAATAAAAAATGATAAACACATACAGGTGAGGTACTAATAAACACTACGTAATGGCCTGTTTTTAATCACTGTGACGCCAGTTTTCTTCTAGGGCCTTGCACTTCTGTATCCAGTGTCCCACAGCAATCACCTAACAACTGGATTGAGGGTTATCCTGAAGGTTATTGCATGATTTCCATCCAAATTTTACCCTGCTTTAAGAAAAACTCATCATCAAAACTGATACAAAACCCCTATAAACTTAAACTCACGTAAGCTAGTATTTTCTGAGTATTGTCATTTTATCTGAAGAATTTTGGCCAACTCTAGTGATTTTAGATAGCTTTTAGATCCATGGTGCTTAGGAGCCTATGTAAAGAGGCAGAATATCTGCACCAGAGGATCTGATCTCATCACCTGAAACCTGTACAGGTTTCCTCCACTACAGCTAGGTGGAGACTGCTCAGAGGCACTCCTCGGGGAGGTGGGGAGGGCTGGGGAAGGAGGGGGGGACCCCCCCGCCCCCCCCCCCCCAAAAAAAAAAAAAAAAGAAAAAGAGGGAAAAATCAGGGCAATTCTTCCCATAAGGTACATTTGTACATTTAAAATAAGAACCATGCTAAACAGTACCCCTAATAATTTGCTGCAGATCTAAATGATGTTAGTACACAACACAATAATCAAGGACAACAGGTGAATACTTGACAATTAAGATATGGTGATGGTGATGAAAATACTCCACTTGTATTACTTACTGAAGGAATAATGAAGCAGCCAATTATTATGACACATAAAATATTTGTTGTGTGTGAAATCGGTATAATCTGACTCAGTTGCACTAAGTATTCTCTTTCAGCAAGGTAGAACTGGCTGAAAACTAGATATTTTAACCTAAACAGACAATTGAAGACAGTAGAAATGATGTTTAATACGTTGGATTTTAAAATTATTTTTTAATGTTGCTTTTTAATTCATATAATGTTAGATGCATATTGATAATTATACACATTCATAAAATGACTCATATTAAGAGCAAATCAATTCTATATTCCTGCAGCATTTCTCAGATTTATTTTTTTTTCTTAGAATCAGTGAATCTTTTTTCAAATCCTCTTGCTTCTCATTTGTCAGAAGCATTTCTATAACTCTATATGTGTTGGAGCTTCCACAAATTAGTGTCTCTGAGTAGGGCACAGAGAGAATTGGTTCATGCAGAGTATGTGCACATCTGACTGTGTTATTAATTGATCTTAATTCTTCTTTACTAATGAGCTCTTCGAGCAAACATCTCTCTATCCCACAGGAAAAAAATAATTATTATAAAAATAAATAAAGAAATAAAACTGTTTTCCTTGAGCCAAAATAGGATTGGATACTTGATACAATTTCATATTTAATAGGACACTAACCAATAAATTGACAGAATTTGACATGAATAAATCCTATTCTTGCTTCTTCTTTAAAACAGAAATATTTGGATTGTTTTAGATGGGAGTATCCATTGTGAAATTACTGTAGTGCTGAGGAAAACTGTTCTTTTGTATTAAAGAAACCATTTTTAACACTTCTCTCAAGTTTGCTAAAAATAACTAAAAATGCATCACCACCACCACAATTCTTTTATTAAATAAAGAGCAACATTGCCCCCTAGTGATATAAGGAATGTTTTAACCCCAACGAAACGAAGGTTGTTGGTTCCTGCACTGGAGTGAGTATTCAGAGCTGTGGATTTCCAGAGAACAAAACACTCCTCAGCAATTATGGATGGTGCTAAAATCTCTAAGGGATCGAGTATACCGGTTCTGACAAGAAAAGAAATGTGTTTTCAGTATCTAAGCTGAATATTCGGCAGAATATTCAAATGATACAGAAAATTAATAGCTTTTTAACCCAGTCTGGACTTCAGAGGGAGAAGCTATATGTATAATCATAGTCATGAACATACACATGAACATGCATGTATATAAGATGCACTGGAATTGCAGGAAAAAATACAGGCAAACTATAAAAAAAATAATAATAATAAAAAAATGAATATACTATGGGATGAAGCATGTCAACATTTTGTCCCATAATAGTGGGACCAGAAATTAAATATGCAAAGATGTTTGATTGATGTGGTCTCATGATGTGTAGCCTTGAGTACTGAACCAAAAACTGTCCTAACAGGAGAGAGCTCTGATGACTTTAAACTTTAAGCATTGTTTCACTGAATTAGGCAAAGTTATTAGTTTTCCAAGTTTTCCTACTGTCTTTCAGTGATGTGAACCAGTAAAATTGACAAGAATCAAATAAGCTCCACTTGTAAGTTTCAAATATTTCCCCTGACCCTGGATGTCCCAAAAAAAGACTGACCCAACAAATTGGCTGCCCAGGGAGAGGGCCAGCTAGGTCTTGCTCTGAAGCTGAATACCTTCAGGTTGCCAAGAACACCACTGTTCATTGAACCTCTGTGAAAGAAAAACATTCATGGAGAAAAATCCTTGTTCAAGAAATTGACATTTCCTGATTAAATTGGTTTCTGCTTGAAAAATCCCTGCCAGCTCTAGCGATGAAGTTGTCAATGTCTGACAGCCTTTCATAGATTTTCCTGGGACATGTTCTCTCCTTCTGCTGTCGCTAAACTTGTTCCTCTTCTTCTCCCCCCCCTTCTCATTTTTTTTTTTTTCTTTTTTTTTTTTTTTCTCTTTTTTTTTCTGTGTAATACTTTCTCAAAGTTCTATTGAAAGAGAATAAAGGAATGAGAAACCCAAAGTTGTCACGAAACTGGCAAAGTTTCCAAATACAGTGCACACTACACCACTTTGTACTCCCTTTTCTGTAAGATCTTGTCTTCTAGCTAGTTTAGGTGTATTGCAATCTGCTTAGAGCTAGAGCTGTTTCTTATTTTGTGTTGAACATAGGAGAGAAAAATAATGGAGACTAATCTTCTGTGGTATTCACAAGTATCATTACAGGAGGAAGCCAGAATCACATCTAAAAATTAACAAAAGCAGAGTAAAGAATGAAACTGTGCAGCGTACTGTCTTCAGCCACAGAATAGTCTCCCTCCTCCTGCCATTAACCTACAGCTTACTAATTAAAGCATTTTCCTAGAGGTTAATAAACATCAGGTTGAACCCTTCTATAAGAGAAACTTAATTCAACACTTCCACATGCTGAGAGAGTGCACAAAACAAAAAGCTATGATTTAGAATTATAGTGCCACCAGCAACATCCAGTCCTGGATGTATCAGGAGAGTTAGGCAGACAAATCTCTTTTTCTGAGTCCTGCAAGGCTTCAGCAGTACATCAGTGATGAAGAGCTCATTCCTTGCAGAAGGCCCAAGACAGAAATTCAAGTCCAAGTCTGTGCCATACATCAGCTGGCTGAAGCTGGGAATTGCCCTGACTTCACAGACCTAAGTCCTTTTTCCAAATGGCCATGAAGACAGCCTGATCAAAATATACCATCTTGTCCTACCAGAATCAGAGCCTTTGTGGGAAGAAATATGGTTATCCTGTTTGTCTAAAACTGGTCATGTAATTTTGTCAAAAGCAAATGGGGTAGATTGGGTTGGCCAGGGAATAACCTCTTTGCATATTATTTGTGTGCCTAAATGCACTCTAGCATGTATTTTGAGATTTTCCCGAAGTAAGTTATTCATAACACATTAAATCCAATTATGAGGACATTTCTAAAAATAAACAATATGGGAAGCTGATGAAAGCCTAAAGTCAAGTATTTAAAACCACTCTTGAAAGCCATTGTAGACCTCGTAGAGGTTTAAAATCAGGTGTAACAACATATTTGAGTGGCAAGAGGTTCCAGGAGGTTGTAGCATCTTGGTGAAAGCTGCTTTGAATTTCATTTGCATTGAACTTCGTTCTTCCTCCTTCTAGCTCTTTGATTTTAGTTTTGTGTGGATCCAGTCACCTGTGAGTAGTATGTTTAGGAGTGGAGGCCCCAGAGAGTCACTAGACAAAGTGTTGAGACAGTCTGTCTTTTGCTGAAGTTTCTACTGATGTACTTGTATTAAAGAATTTACATGAGGAACAGGGTAAAATGTCAATTGCAGCTTATTGCTATGCTATAAAAAAGGACATTGAGAGTTAAAGTGTTATTAATCCTTTGTAACATGCTCTGCTATATGAGAAAAAGAATTGTGAAAAGCAGGTAGTTTTTACTCATTAATCTAGACTCCAGCTTCTGGCTTAATGTTAACTTTTTTTTTTTTTTTTTTTTCCCAGTAAAATTATGCTATTTTTTTCTAATTTCAACCCTTTCCTAATTTAAACTAGGATTTAACATTTGTAAGATTGTTTTGCTATGGAAACAAGATATTTCATTTCATATCATAAATTAAATTTTCAGAACAGTTTTTAACGTGTTTTTGTATATGTTGTACTGATACTTAAAATTACCCGAGTCTTTTTCCAAAGAGTCAGCAAATCTTTCTTAATAAGTGTAACTGAGGCTTTGAATGAGAGTTTATTTCTGCATTAGGTATGCCAAATAATTCAATTTATCTTTTCCAGAAGTGGTAAGTATATGGTGAGCAGATGGCAAATTGCAATTTACAGCTAACTTCCTAATGCTAAATGAGAATTTTTAAGGTAAGCCACTAGTTGTATAATTCATATTTATGCTGCATCATAAAATGAAACTTGATTTGCATAGATTTGAATACATCCTGTATACAGTATTAAAGAGTCATCTTTTTTAAACAGAAGAACAAATGTTTGTCAGAACACCAAAGCAGGCTACAGTAAAATATATATATATATATAAAAATAAATATCAATTGCTTTGCATCCTTCAAGAGGTATATATTTAAAACATATGGAAACATACAGACTTCCAAAATAGCCAATGACATTATGGAAATGAAAATGTGCCAGTAGCAATGGATTAATTATCAGTACAAGCTAGTAGGCTAAATGTGATCATGTCATGGTTGTGAATGATGTGCCTTCCATCTCACTGAAGGATCCACAGTAAGAGACACTTTGGACAGGTGTTATCATTCCTGTTATCTTTTTGATCTCTACTAGAATCCATCATGAACCTAAGGAACCCTTCTTCACCAGACAGAAAGTCTAGAGTCCATCTGATCTAAACCTCTGCTCATGATAGAGCAATTACAAAATTAGATCCAACTTCAGTCAGAGTAGGTTGCTAAGGGCCATATCTTATGAAGTGTTGAATATCTTCAAGAACAGGTTTCTGCAACATTTCTGGGCAACCAGATTCCAACTTGAAAAGTTCTCACAGCTACCATCTAAAAATTGGCATTTGGAGAACAAAACAAGAATGAAATAAAGTAAGGCTATATGGAAGTGAGAGCAAAATGGAAAAGACATCAGAGAAAATGAAAGGTTAGTGAAATTATACTATTGATAGCAGAGAGAATTAAGGAATTGTATTACCTAAAATAAACAGGTGGTAAAAAAAAACGCAAAAAGAAATAATAAGACAAACTAGAAACAGTAATGTTTCGAATAGTATGGAAAGAGTCTTGGTATTTCCTGTTACTGAATCCAAGAGCTTACAACCACAAACTTCAATTCTTCATTTATTCTGGCAAATGTAGATTTGTTTGTTTACAAGAGTCCTCACGCAGACTGGACATTGTTTCTACTGTATTTGAAGAAATACTAGAACATATAACTAAGGAAAATATGGCAAAAGGAAAAAAAAAAATATTTCATAAATCTCTACGATTTTCTTAAAAAATAGAAAGAGGTGGGTATGGGAAAGAGAAGGGGAAGGGAAAGGGAAAAGGGAAAGGGAAAGGGAAAGGAGTAGGGAAAGAGAAAGTGAAAGGGAAAGGGAAAGGGAAAGGGAAAGGGAAAGGGAAAGGGAAAGGGAAAGGGAAAGAAATATTTTAAGAGCATAATTTCTTTCTTTTAAAACTTCACCATTTTTTAATTCAAATAGCATGGTAACCTTCCACTAAGAAAATCTTGCACCCATACACATATTTACATCTGCCTGCTTGCATGCAGCCAGTGCAAATCCTTTTAGAGTGATTACTTTTAATTACTTGACTGCCACCTGAAATTTTCCCAGGTTGATGCCAGACTAATATTTGAGTTTTGCATGGCTATATTGCAGATAGACTTCTCTAGTTGTTACAAAACTCTTTGAAAATATCCTTAGCATACTTCAGAAATAAAGTAACCTCACTGATAAATTTTAGAGAAGATTTTGCTCTCTTAATTGACAGAAATTTAGGAGAAGAACACTTAGGCTGCCAGGAAACCACTGAAATGCTTTTCTTCCTACTATTAGTTAGCAATGATGTTACAGTTAATGGATCTTGAATGGGAATGGTAATTTCTAGCTGTTACATTTACTCTCTAAGCATACCAAAGAATCTTATGTTTACACTAAAATATCATATCTTGGCAAGTTCTGTCTGTAGTTAAAAGGCTGTTAGCCTTTTCATTATGAACCTAATTAGAATTTCTTCATCTTTATCAGTTTAAATAATATTAAGGATATTATTTAAGCATAGTTTTGTATTTAATCATAGGTCTAATCTGAACTCTGGGCAGCTATTGCATTTCTTCTTTCCCTCTAAACATTTCATCAACTTTCTTAATTATGCATATCCCCCTATTTTGCATTCTGGAGACAGTCTGCTGTTTGGACTCCAGTTTATACACTGTTATGTGCTCTAGGATTTATTTTTTACTGCCTTGCAAGGAAAGGAATAACACTAGAAGAATTGTCCTACAGAATAGCACATCTGCCCACAGTCTTAAATTCAATCTTGTCTTCCTTGATGACAGTCTTGGCCCTCCAGAATCTGTAGGACAATTCTAAAAATAGGATGAATTGTCAATAAAGCTTGTTTAAATCTTTTTCTAAGAGTGATGACAAATGATTTCAAGTGACACTACTTTCAGGCATTTAAGAAAGTATTTCTTAGGGTGTTTATGTCCTTCATCCACAGCACTGCAAGTAGTATTTAACTTGTACTTGCCTCAGACTGTTTGATTCAAAGTCTTTAGCATTATCATAAACATGCCTTCATTCCAGGTTAAGCATCACTCAATACCTTCAACAGGCTCTTTATTTCAGACCAAAGTCTCAGTCTGCAAAAGAAATGGGAGATCAGGTTAGGTTAGTCTTGTTTGGGTTCAGCTAGGTTAGGTTAAGGAGCTGATATTCAATGGTAGAAATAAAACGTACATATTTTAGTGTGTAAATTTTATACAACAGTACTTACACAGAGAACCATGCAGTTCTACCTAAACTGTGCAAGATGCCTGGATATAAGCACAAGGGCCAGCATATTTAATAATTTATATACAAATGAAGGGAAAACAAACAAACAAAAAAGCTATCCTAGTGCCATAATGTTTTGATGCCTTTCATCAAAGTTCATAAGTGTTTTATATGATTGCAAATTTACGCATATCAGTAGATATGCTAAATTGGACTTTTACAGAATCCCAGAGTTACAGAATGATTAAATCTGGAAGGGACCTCTGGAGGCTCTCTGGTCCAGCCCCACACTCAAGTAGGGACATCCAGAGCAGGCTGCCCAAGACCATGTCCAGGTGGCTTTTGAAGATCTCCAAGGAGGGAAACTCCTTCCTAGTCACTAAGACTTCAGCCAGAAAAATGTCTTCCACAAAAAAAAAAAAAAAAAAAAATCATTTAATTTTTATCACTGTCTAGATTGTCTTAAGGACAACTAAAAACTCCTCTGAAGGCTAAAGTCATTGCCTGTAAATACAGCAACCAAAGTAATGCCTAAAAGCACCTTTAGGTGCATTTGAAGCACATTTGGGAGCATGGTACTCTGCAAGCCTTAGTCCAGCAGTTATGGCATTAAATGACTTGGGACTTATATAATGATACATTCTGAAATAATTCATTTCTTTTTAAAGGTCTTTTTTATATTTCTTCTCCTTATGAATAAATAACCTATCAAAATTGTGGTCAGTAAAATCATGATGCTAATAAGTCCTTTTTTCAGATAGAAAATAATTCTGTTGGTAAATTTCTGATTACTCTCATGCTAGTGCTTTGCAGATAAGAAAAACAAAACAAAACAAAAGTCAAAAAATGTAGAAAAAAAAGAAAGCAATTCAATAATCAAACAGGAACATCATTATGGGGAAAACTATGGTCACAAAATATCTCCATGTACCTACCTTTTCTTACAAGATCTCCTACATATAACTGTCAGAGAGCATTTAATATCAATGACTGTGTATTTGACAAGGTAACTTGTATCTTAAAACATTAACTGTAGTTAAAAAAGTAGTCTGCAGTTTAAATTATCTCCAAGAAGAGGGTCTGGGGAAAAAAAATCTCCCCCAAAAAATAATAAAAAGGAAATATTTCATGGACAACCTATTGAGGTTAGGGAAAAAAAATAAAAATAAAAAAAAAAAAAGAAAATCACTCAGCAAATTCTAGACAGGAGAAGCAAAGATATGGTTGTATTTTAGCATGAAGGAAAGAGGGCATTTACTACACTTGACTGCCTAGTTAAGATCCAGCTAAGGTAAACTGACAATTTTTTTTTGCTCAGGACTCAAGCTCTGAGTGACAAGAAAAGAAGCTGGACAGTCTCAAGGAAACCAGGGCCATGCATGTTCATATAGGGTGAAAAAATGGAAGCAGAAGGGTGTAGTGGAGGCCCACTAGAATGTCTGCTTCTAATCTTCATGTATTTCATTTCATCAACACTTAAGCTCTTAAGATTTCTGATAAAAGTATTTTAAATGATAAATAGTGGTCCAGAGTAACCACAATGAACTAATAAGTTATTTAAATTTAAATAATTTAAGTAATAATTATTAATGATTCAAATTGAACATTTAAATTAATAATGGCACTGTGATAGTGGTTATCTATCAAGGTGAAGCTGTGCTTCTAGCAAATATCTCTGGTTTTAGGGGCTTGGGACTAGGAAACATGACAGAGGATAAATGGAGAAAATAAAAATATAGTTTGTTAAGTTCAGAAGAAAATCAGCTAAGTTCTGTGTTTTCAGGGCCAACATGCAGACTCTGTCATAAAGCTGAGGAAATCTGACCAGACATGTTTTAAATACATAACTAGAAGATCACTAGATGATTCTTAATCCATTTCTAAATGTTTCATACTGTTTCTCTGCAGACAAGACTCAATTTGGAAGCATTATGTACAGTTCTGCCAGTAACTATTACTTGTTTATCTCCTATTTTATCTCCATTAACCAAAGTAGGAAAACTCTATTTAGACTGGAGTAGGGTGGGTTTTTCTTCTATCATTATTAGAAAAAGTACAAAAAGGAGAGAACTGAATTAGTACAAACAAAAATGCATTAATACCATCTAGAGGTTTGGAAACATGATAGATAAACAGGAGGAGAATGGAGAGGAAATGTAATGGATCAAAATCGAGATGCTGTAAATTGCAGTTAATTGAAGAATGAAATAATGTGTTACTTTCTCTTGGTTTCCTTTGAAAATGATGTCCTGAATGAAACAGGTCTGCTTAGCAACACACTGCACTCCTGGCTTTGCAAAAGCTAAGTGGAACTGAGAAATGAATTCTCATGTCCTCTTCCCTTCTTCCCCTCATCCCCTGCCTGACATCTATTTCTTCTCTCAGCTCTCTCTTTCCCTTCTCTTGAAGTAGTACAGTTTTGTTTCAAAAGTCCAGACTCTAGCTTTAACAACATAAGCTTATGATTACAGCCATATTAAAGCTTTCAAACAGCAGAAACTGATGTACCAGTTTGCCAGATGGGAGAATGACTGATAAAATTGCATCTGTCTGTATTTCTATAGCAATGAAAAACTAAGTTAAAACTGACATCAGTGCATTTGGTTTCTCTTCATCTCCCCCCCCCCCCCCTTTTTTTTTCTTAATTCATCTTTTTTGTCTTTCATTTTCATGAAGGCAAAAGGCTTCAAAAGCCTCTGTCTTTCTCAATACTATTTGTTTTCTCCCCCACAGGGACATAAGAATTAAGGTCTTTAAATTATCTCAAAGATATTCAAATAGGATATCCTGTAAAAATATCTTGGCTGATGAAGTAAATTTTAAACTGCAAGTTTTACTGCAATGAGGGAAAAAAAAAAAAAAAAAAAAAAAAAGATAAAAAGATAAATCTGCATTTGTCTGAATCTTAATTCTCAAGTATTTCATAACTGGTAATAGACTATACAGGTCAACATATTTATTTGAGTGTTAAACTCCATTTTTCCTACAGCCAATGGAAAGTGAAAGGTCACATCCAGAGAATGATTTGTCACAGCTCTGAAAAACATTTATCTTGAAATAGGCTGAACTGCCTGTGGAAAAGCTTATGTCTTGACACAGTTGGGAAGGGGCCTGCATGACTTAGGAAGTTTCCTGTCTTTCAAAAATCTGGATCATATCCCTCATGGTCTCCTACAGAGGCTTGCTTATTCAGAGATGATTTAATCCTGAATATAGAAAAATGTGTTTGGCTGTTAACTGAAAACTGCTTGCCTATTGCTATTACTAGTCATAACTAGCTTTGGGATCTCTATACAACCACATCCACTAAGTTCTACTTGTGGATTCTCTGCCATTGTGACTCTGGACAGGTCAAATTCAGGTAGAAATACAATACAAAATAAAAAAATAAAAAAGTTTGAAATATATTGGAATTTCTCCCCCAAAGCCTTTCAAAAATCATAATTCTGGTCTAATACTAGTTCTTAGTTTGCAGTCTACTAATACAAGTATTATAATCTGAGTTAACCTTGCACAGAAGCTATATTTTATTTTTGTGTTATCTGCTTTCTGTTGTTTTTGTGAGATGAACTAGCTCATGGTGGGACAGATGAGAGCTAGATCTGACATGAGAGAGCAGATAGAAATAAACATAAGTCCTGGAATGATTAGGATAGAAAAGATGAGGTAAATGGTTGGAGCATGGACTTTCTGCCCTCCTCAGTAGTAGTGAGCCATTAGATTATTTCAGCTGAGTCTTGTAACCTTAAGTACTCAGAGCAAACAAAATTTTGTGGGAGATTGCAGTAATATCAGGTCTATTTTCTTTTAATAGTTTTTAATTTCAGCTTGTCATAGACTTTTTTTGCATGTAAAAAATAAGATGCAGTTTTTTTAAATTCCCCTTAATCCCCCATAAATCCCCCATAAAATAGTTGTAATCAATCTTTTTAAACTGACACTATTCAAAGAGTAAATTTAAAATTGCATACACTGAAAATGTATTTTATTGATTGGGTCCTTGATCAAGAAAGAAACTAGATATATCACTGCTGCCTGTGTGTAACTAGTGTTCCATTTTTTTTTTTAAGAACAAATCCTTAGACAGAAACTTACACATGACATCTAACATGCCTGGAAAAACTGATTGAAAAAGAAATTCTTTTGTGAAAAAAATAGTTTAAAAAATAGGTTTCACTGACATAATGATACAATTTATTTTTACTTAGTTTAAGGAATGGTTCCCCTTTGCTCCTCCTTCTTTCCCAGACTTTCCCTCTGGAGACTTCTTGAACTGGAAACCTTGCACAACCAGTTATTCCTCAGAGTGCCTATGGTCCACCTCTGGCTGCAGGAAATGAGATCACAGACAACATCATACAGTCAGTTTACAGATCTTTAGGGGGTGTTACAATCAGTTTGAGATAAGAATTATAGCAAATCCATTAATGTGCAGAGCAGGTGTATCTCTTTTTACATCACTTTTAGTGATGCATCCACCATGCTCATTGTTTCATTGCATGGACTGGGGACCTTCTGCTCAACATTCCTTTCTGGGTGTGCCTAGAAGGCAGGATCAGCTCTGAGGAGCGGTGTGCACCACCTTTTTACCACAGGGGTAGTTAGCTCAATAAAACTATGGGGTCCCCAGACAGTGGGGGAAGAAGAAACATCAGAAGTAAAGGAATGTATATGAAACCAACTCACTTATATATTTTATACTGTTAATGGTATTAACACTGTCAGTCATGGTAGTCAGTATTCAGACCTCTAAGCATGTCCAAGTACAAATGTGAAAACACAGTTTACTTATGCTTGTAAGCTTGTCCAGCAGAACTACCAGTTGAAAAAAATCTCCAATTCTATAAGATGGGAAGAAGCCTGGTCTTCTCTGCCCTACATATACTTGATATGTTTCCATATGATCTCTCACTTAAAAAAAAATAAATAAATAAAAGTGAGCAAGCTGAAAATATTTCAATAAAAGCTGACAGTTTGCTAATAGTAGTGTTATATTTTATTTAAAAGTAAGTAGACATTGCACATCTTTGTGCATAAGTTTGCAATCATACATAACACTTGTGAACTATAATGAAAGCCACTTAGACCTTATGGAACTAGGACAGTTCAATTTTTTTTTAACCTGTGTATGAAAAAAATATTCTGGCTGTTGTATTCATACTAAGGCAATGCCCTTCAGTCTTTCTTTCTTCAAACAGTACCTTTGACATATAAAACAAACAACAATCATAGGCTTCTTTCCTATAAAGGAAATGAAATATGTTCTGTATAAATGCACTATGATCAATTCTTTAACCTAGACTAACTTAAAATTACTTTTGTCTTAGAAGAGTGGAATAGTCAAAATAAAAATGCCTGGAAAAGATGTAGGGGACAGCTGCTGCTCAACATACTGGTAGAAGACTTTATGTATCAAGATATTTTTCTGTCTATATGAACCAATAAGTGTAAAGGAACAGGTACTCTTGCTAGTTTTTGGGAGAACGTATTACACTGGCTAATACCTATAGGGAATAGGAGCCATAGTCATTTTAGATCTCCTATCCTCTTCCCAAGAAAGTCAGAACTTAGTGGAATAAAGTAGGAGG
>CM021697.1:32601594-32631058 GCA_011074415.1 Stictonetta naevosa | reverse complement strand
AGAAAGAAAGAAAGAAAGAAAGAAAGAAAGAAAGAAAGAAAGAAAGAAAGAAAGAAAGAAAGAAAGAAAGAAAGAAAGAAAGAAAGAAAGAAAGAAAGAAAGAAAGAAAGAAAGAAAGAAAGAAAGAAAGAAAGAAAGAAAGAAAGAAAGGCAATCAAACAACAAAAAAATAGAATAGAACAAACATCCACAAAGAGGGAGGTTGTGCAGAGGCTGATACTGACAATGAGACATGAAAGACACTGGGAATCAGGAGTCTGTTTTGCTGCATACCCTGTGCTATACTTTATGGAGTCAGATACATAAGAGCAGAGGGGGAGTAATATGGAGTTATTATGTCCTGGTGTAGTTTTGGTTTGTGCTGGATAATTAATAACAGACTGATTTTCTGGAGGAAGCTAAGAAGGATTATCAGTCCCCCTTAGCACTACCTCTTACAATTTGTAGACCCTTCCATTAACACAGAGACTATGGTAATTTAATTAATGCAGTTAGTATGATAGTTCACTCTGTCTTCTGGAGTAAGAAAAATGATTCTGTTGAAATTCAAAGGAAAAGGATAGAGCAGTCATCATCCTGGTCTTTGCTCCCTGAAAAACATAAAATCCCTCTAATGTCAATCACTTCTTGTTACACAGTCAGAGGAGATCTAATTTAAAACACCTTATATATTGTTTCTGAATTTTATCTAGCACCCCATGCTCTAATTTGATAATCTCTGTCTCATTGTTTGATCAATTTGCCACAATATTAACTCTTCACTTAAAGATAATGGTTCAAATTCATGAATTAGCATAGCTCCTTTGCCTCTAATGAAGCTCTGATGATTTCAGTCAGTCAAGTACAAGGCTCTGCCTTCTATTTTTAAAACTCTTCTGCTTGATTCAGATGGTATTTACATGGTTTATGTACTGCAGTGAGGGCCAAACTAAGATTCATAGAGAAAATACTTATTATTCCAAAGCTGGATTGTTTATGCTTAATACCTGAATTTTCAACGTATTATTTACCAAGGGACTCTAAAGAGGATTTTTATTTATTCACTGAAGACAACTTATTATGTTGCTTTATAGCATCGCATTTAGTAAAGCATACTAAAATGCACACCAAGCCACTCCTTGCTTCACATATGTAAGTGACTGGGTGTAGAGAAACACAATTTATTTCTAATATTTTGAATTGCAACAAAAAATCATTGTTGCAAACAACAGTCCAAGCTATACACTTGCCTATAAACTACTAGAGGGACTCACAGCTTAATCTTAAAAACAGAATATTAATCTTAAAAGCAGAATACTCTTAAAACAGCTGCTGATGACTTTCTTGATATTTATTCAAGGGTTTGAGCAAGCACAATGTTACCTGTGTGTTAGGCAACCCCACATTGTTTGCTGTATCCACAAGGTCTATATCCTCCAAAAAATGCCTCTAAAGTTTATCTTCTAACACTGTTCTAATTTGCAAACATAAAACTTATCACAAAATACCTTTCTTGCAGGAAAATCCTATAAAAATATTACAGCGCCATTTCAGTGTAAAATTCCATCCCTTTCAATGTGAAACTCTATGAGCTCCAAATAAGAATATCTAGAAAAATGGATGCCAGTACTGGTGTACTTGAAATAACTGGGCACTCTCTGCTCTTAATTTCACTGCAATTTGAGCTTTGAAGATCTGTTTGTAGAAACCTGTTGGAAAACATTGATTTTTAAGTCAGAGAATTGCTTGTCTTTTATATATATATATATGATATATATGATATGTATATTTATTATATATTTATATATATGATATATTTATATATGTGTGTGTGTGTATTTTTTTTTCATGTGGAAATGTACCTGTCTCAATATGATTCCTTGGTTCCAGATGGAACTTACTTAAGAATGACTCAGGCTGGCCTAGGTGAAAAGTCAACGGGTGTTCTTTTGCAGGAAGATTTAAGTGACTGATAGTTTAGAAGAACTGTTGACTGTTTCGTACATAATCAAGGACATAAAAGCTAGTATTGTGTATAAATTGAAATTGTGAAGAGAGAAGCTCATGAGGAGAGGAAAGGGATAAAAAAAAAAAAAAAAAAAAAAAAGGATTTAGAAAGGAATGTATATGTAATTAACACCCTCTTCTTTCCCTGCAAGGAAGCCAAATGAAGAAGTATACATTCAGAGGCACATCAAAAAGTTGCTTGAGGAACACCTAATTACCAGGAAATTTAAGTTAGAAAAAGAGTGCTGGTCTCCCAACACACTGTAAGCAATCTCTTGTGCTGCTGAAAAAGAACAACTAGCTGCAAGTCACAGTAACCTTTGGGGATTGCTTTAGGTGTTTGGTATACAAGGTCTGGAAATATTCACGCCAAAGGCATGGTAAATCTGACAGTGCTTGTGGCTATTGTTGCTTTGAAAAACAAGCTGCTAAAGGCAGAAAGTATTCAAAATTCCTGACCTTCTGTCTTCATGGCAACAAAGCATTTTTTTTCCAAAGAATCACCCTTAGACTGTTATCAGTCTAAAGATGTGGCCACAAAGCAAAATGCAGTGCCCTGAGGTAGCAGACCTAAAAAAAAGATCTTGCAATGAAGTACAACCCCTGCAGACAGTTTGATTTCCAGAATGGTATGTATTTCTGTACCTATGACACGACCACAGATCCCAGCAGAGATTATTAATTTGGTGCCATACTCCATTACACGCTTCAAATATGGTCACATTTGTAGACTGTTTACTCACATTCAGGAACTTGTTTGTTAAACCCTATTTACCTGATAAATCATTGTAAATTAAGTGAACGTTAGCACCTTGCAATGCCTCATCCCAAACTGTACAAATTCAGTTCTGCCACCAGAGAATAATTTGGATCACCACCCTTTTAGATACAGAAGCCAAGAGTAGTTAACTCTGATTAATGGTTAGCTATCATCATATACCTAGTATTGACCATTAGCTTTTACCTAGCAACATAAATTTCTGTCTATAGGTAGTATCCAAGCCCAGTTTTGATGGCTGACATAGTACCTAGGTCACAATTCTGTATCAGACAGCTCTAACCAAAAGAAGGAAATTGGCTGAAAACAACTACTTTTGTTGACTTTTTTTTTTTTTTTTTACATCTCTTTCAGTCTAAAAAGCTTTGGCCCCTTCACAATCAGCTCTGTATTTTAAAACAAAGCCAGTTTGAATCTTACCATAGTCCATAGTTTATCATTTCTTATAAATGCTTTTCATTTTGCATACACTTTAATTAATAAATTGATTCTTATCCAGAAAATGGTGATCAATGACTACTGCAAACCTGTCACAAACTTGTTAGATTTACTTGTAGAAATAGGTGTGTTTCTTAATGCTTATTCAGTTTTTCTCACTATCATGATTCCTTCACATGAAAAATAACAGTGTTTAGTCAGGCCCTGCACAGTGCCTAGGACATTCTAAGAACCATAAGATATTCTAAGTATCATAAGATACTCAATGTGATATAGATCAAAAACTTCTATATTCCTCTTTCTTTCTTAGTAATAATATGACAGATGCCTAAAACATTGTATTTTCTAAAGAAGTAAATCCACTACCTAGAAGCACTTTACACATAGCAGGATTTCTAATTAAATTTCTACATTTCCTTTGGGCTCATTCAAGCTTAGGTTTTTGCTTGAGTACAGCATTCTATCATTATAAATTTAAACAAATGTCATTACAGGTAATAAAATAAGGGTGGCAAAGATTTTTATCTGGTTAGTGATTACTGGCAGTTGGGAAAAAGGTTAATTCATAATCTGGGGATTAACAAAGTACATTGTGCAGAGGAGCTATGTGATCAAATTAAAAACTGGAATCTTTAAATTAAAAACAGAATCTTTAATTCTGAAGCTCTCTTCCTCACCAGAACACAAAAAACATCTTCTTGTTACAAGACAATAAGTTTCTTGTTATTATTAGCCATTCACCTCAACAAAAGGAAAGCCTGCCTCTCAGTTCTGACTTTGTTTATATACAATGACATTTACATTTGACTTCAGCTTTCAGTGTCAATTATTGAGCCTTGTAAGAATGAGACACTTTCAACAAGAAACTTTTTTTTTTTTGTTTCTCCTTATTTGACAGGATTGTTCAATAGGTATACTTATTAAACCTTTCGATTTATAATCAGCACTTAGGAAAAATAAATTAATCTGAAAAGACGTTGGAAACAGACATACTAGTACAAACAGGACACTTTGGTATAGAACAAAGTCTTGGACTTAAAAATCAAATTCATTCCAACCTAATGGAAGCCTCTTTTAGAAATTATGTCTAATATAAATAAATATTGATGAAATTTAAATGGTACTCAACTGGTATCCTTCATTTTAATTAGAGGTGGGTTGAAAAGGTGATTAGAGAGGAAGAACCACATTATTAGATTATATCACTAAGATTAGGCACCAATGTAAACTGGAGATCTAAGTTCACAATCAACTGTTTGAAATTTCTGCACTTTTCTTATTGCATTTCAAACATGAACTTTGGAAACTTAATCGATAGATTTATTTCTAAGTCATAGCACCAAAGATACAGTTGAGATAAGGTTTCCATCACTGTGGCTAGTGTGTTTGCCACTCAAGTGTGACCAAACACACAAGAGTTTTCTCATATGTACTTCAAAACTTAGATATAAAATGCCTCTTGAGTTCCCATATTTAACCTGAACAGTTAAGAGTTAAAAAGGCTGAGCTCTGACGTGCCTCATCTCAGAATATCAGACAACTCTATACTGCAACTAATCTGTTATTTTAAAATCCAGTTTTCCAGAGCTGAGTTTCACCTTAGAAACTGGGGGCAGAGTATCGATCTGATCCCCTGTGATATACCAGTGGAACACAAAAAAACACTGGACATATTTAAAAGGACTTGATAGTGAGGAGTTCAATATTTAGTCCTCAGGTACCAAGTGTACCTGATTTAGCACATTGAGGGCTAATCAGTCTGACACTTCCTCCTACCTCTTTTCTCCCATTATAAAGATAAAACAAAGTATTACCTGCAGGAATGGTTACTCTCTGCAAAGCACAAGAGAATGCCTGTTTCTCTTGGATCTTTTTTTTGGCCTTTTTTTTTTTTTTTCCTCTGAAATAGAGAGCAGTACTTGGACTTCATTATTCATTATTCAAACAAAACAAAAATTAGTCATGAGAACACCCATCATGGAGATCACTGACCACAACACTGGACATTGTGATCTCTTCCTTTTCAATTCCAAAAAAAAAAGACAGTGGAAAGCTTTGGACCACTATTGACAATTACCCACAATTACCACAACTACCACTACTTTGAATATAATATTAAAAGCTAGTTAAACTAGTTAAATGAAACTCATCCATAATGCTAAAATAGAAGTGTCCTAGGAAAAAAAAAAAAAAAAAAAAAAAAGTATTTTTTATTTTATAATGGATATTTGAATACTTTAATTATTTACAACATTGTTTATTAATTTATTCTTGTGTATACTCTACTCTGAAGATTGTTGCAATAGCCTATGTATTTTAATCACAGGGGATTTCAAATGGCAGTATTTATCCTCACAGATGCTGAAAAAAATATATAAATACATTTTAAATGGAAATATAGTTGTACTCTTTCTTTATGGAATCGACCATTCTTTGAGTTTTATTTTCATCAGCTGATCCATGAATCCTTGATTAATTAAATTTATTCAATTGAAAGATTAAGTTCTCTTCAAGGGAAAGTTCTTGACATGTTGAAGTAAGAAGATGCTTAGGAATAAGCTGATAAGAATGCATACTAAAGATTAAATTTATTATCTAGCCAAATAAACACCAATTGGAGGGTTCAATAAAGACTTTTTTTTTTTTTTTTGCTTCAATTTGTGTGAATTTTTACACCTTCAAAAATAAAAGTAACACACCCCACCAAAAATAAATCCGAAGCATACTAACATTTGCATGCATCTTTCTGAGTTCATTTAAACTGCATTCAGTTGTCCCTTGACAGATTTTCTTTCTCAATAACTGAAGAAAATAGCATGTAATGCTATTATTTTTCAGGAATGAAATGAAAAAACAAGAGATAAAAAAGCAAAAGTATTTGCAAAACAAAATCTGGGTCACAAAAATTTTTATAAGCAAAAGTGACAGAATAATGAAAGCAATATAATTATTCCAGTCATAGAAATTAAGATCATATCTAACATTAAGAACATCTAGTCTGAGAACCTGTGTCCTTTCCTTGTCATGCTGCTGTGTGACTTCTGGGAGTGAGAATTTTCCTTCATGTTTTTTGAAATGTAATGCTGATAAATTGAAGTGGTAATAATATTAATCCTCTTCTATGACCTCTTTATACCTTATAAGGTTTGATGTACCATTTTTGTTAGTTTGTTTGTTTGTTCATTTGTTTGTTTTCCATTAGTAGATCATCTCTCTTTGCTGTCTTTGTGAAAATTCCTACTGTGACTTGGAAGATAATTGACTTCTTTTGGAAACTTTTGAATTTAGCAATTTTCTGATGCGTTTTTCCTTTCACTTCTTCATGTCTAAAGGACTTCCACCTTTAGTAATTCACTATAGTTTCTGATTATTTTGTCTGAATTTCTGATTGTTGAGACTGAAATCACTGGCTGCCCTTTTTTCCCTTTTCCTGTTTGTAACCTCAAAGAAACTGGCCACAATGAAAATGCTATTATTCTTAGTTGGACAAAGGCAATTTTGCAACAGTGAAAGTAGCTGCAAAGGAGCTGTCACTTTTGTTCTCTACCTGTGAACAGAGACAAGAAACAGATAGCTAAAAAAAAAAAAAAAAAAAAAAAAAAAAAAAGCAGACTAGGAGAACAGAGTGCAGAGAGGAAACAGAAACAAGTAAAGTGTTGGCTTGGAGAGCTGAAAATAATAAGAAATGAATGCGAAAAGCTGATGACAAAAGGGAAAATTGAAGAATCAAGGAGCAAAGAGCAATAGCAGATGCTGTAGTAACTTCCTTCCCTTGAGAACTAACACAGCCATGCCAACACATACTGCAAATAATGGCAGGTCTAATTCTAGCTTTTGATCATAACGCTGTTTCAGTGTTACCTCCTGGGATCATCTTCTGTCTTAACATAATTATGATATTTTATAAAAAGTTTTCTTAACACAAAGCAACATCTTATAACATGTTAATTTCTTGAGAAAATTCACATTTTTTTTTCTTTGCCTGTTCAGAAAAGAAGGAACAGTTCAGGTGTTTGCTTATCCAGAATGTGTCCTATTTTAATTTTGTAAATTTCAAAATGAAAATGCTATATTTTCCTTTTAATAAAGGGAGTCCTCACAGAGATTTGTTTTATTAAGCTTGATCAGACAGAAAAAAATGCATTATGAGGTATTTACTGCATAGGGTAATGTTTGTCTAGACAGGTTATAAGAGCATTTTCAGATTTCTGAATGTTCAGTATTAGTTTTTTATTTTAACAATGCTACAAACTGTCCTAAGAAATAAATGGACTCTGATGCCGATCCTCTGGGTGGGGATCCAAAGGGAAAAGCAGTACAACTCCATTATAAAAAAGTGCTGCTAGCTGTATTTAGTGAGACACACTATTAATTGCCGGTATTATACTGGTGGTATTCTCTAGGGCATGGAAAACTCATATTTACCATTGTGTCCTACTGGAAACAGAGTAAATAGCAAAATTCTTCTTTTAGTTGTAAAGAGACTGTAAAGCTTATTAAAAAACAACAACAACAACAAACAAACAAAATAAACCTTAAAACTAGGCAGATGGAAGCTCATAATGGAGTCTTTCACTCAGAAGATGTTGCTTTGCTAATATTACAATATTTCTGAGAAATACATTAGATTCTTCTGTTTTGTTTTCTAAAAGGGAAAGGACTCGTGTACAACTTTCATGACTTTCATGCACAGCAGATACTCAGATTGCTACACAGCAATGTGCAGCAGAAATTTTCAGCAGAAATAAAGTCATGTTAATCACATGGATGAAATCTGTGTTATACACAAAATAGGAAAACCTGAAAGGATTACTTTGTTCTAAGCCAAAAAAAGGCCCCAATTTCCATTTGTGTCATGTTGTGTTAAGAAATTGATTCATCCTTATAATTATTGTCTGCAAATGTCTGTGTAAGACTGGCCAAAGCTAAAGGTAAGTGAAAATTTCACTTCTGCCATTTACTTTTGAACTCTTAACTTTTTAAATCTGATTCTCAAGGTTTTTTATTATTATTATTTTTATTTTTCTGTTTTAATGTCATGGCAATGGACTTCATGATGCTTCCTATAAGCAAGTTGTCTGAGCAGAAAGATCATCAAAGCAACCTTCAGACAGGTGGCACACATTAACCTTACCATCCCCAATAATGGCATTCAGCCTAGTGCGCATGTTCATCATACTAAATAATCTTGTGGAGTTAGACACCAATGAAACATCTATGTACCAGGACATCTCAGAATATTGAATATTGCTTCAGAAAAACTGTATTTATGCACATGCTGACAGTTCATTTTCAGGTAGGAACTTCTCAGCTGTTCTGCATAGAGCTACTTCAGTCTTCAGTCTTCCCACTGTGAAATTTTAGACAACTCATCTGCTGAGCCCTTGCCAGACCTCTTAATATTTATACATTCCATACACATTCTAGTCAGAGCATGTAAGTTGCAGATCTCTCTGGTTTAGAAGCTATTAAGATTCTTGACCCCTTTAGCTATTTAATCCATGGTCCTGAAGCCTTTGCAATCAGCTTACTCTTGAAGAAGGATAAATCATTATTGTTCAAATATTGTCCTGCATCGTGTCCTTTTGCAGTCCATCAAAGAGCAATTAAGAGCTTCAATGCATTCATTTATCTCAGAGACACAGGTTATAAGGCATTCTTTTATTGGAAGGAGAGAATAGAATGTTATTTACTCAGTTGCATTTAATTTGGGATTAATGACTTCTTTAGCTGTAGTTGCTTCTCTGCATAAGAAATAAAATCCAACTCATGTTTTCCTGTTCTCATATCTTAATATCAACTTTGGTACATTGTACAAGGTTACACATGGAATTCTTCTGGATATTAGCATTAACGCAACCGGAAATGAAAGTTAACACACCCCCCTTAAGGATTTTATGCATCTTCTTAGAATGGTACAGTGATCCATAACTATCACAGAATTATTTTCCAGGATTCACAAGAACCCTCAAAGTTAGCATTTTATTAAATTTGTGTGGGATTTTCATCTGTAACAGACAGTTCATGAGTGACTTCAGGCATCCACAGTTCCCAGTAAGTGCAATGAATAGCAGGAATTCAGCATCTCTCAGGATTTAGATCTGAAGTCTATAAAGGAATTAATTTTAGTCTGTAGCAGAAAACAAAGGGGAAAAAACTTAAAGTGGGACAAGTCTTGGGATACTCAAATTTAGCAGTAGAACTCATTATTATTGTCTTAAGAGCCTGTTAGCTTCTTTTTTGTGAATCCTTTGGACTAGGATTTCTTACAGATTGGGTTGCAAATTATTATCATTATTATCATAATAATGCTATTATTTAGTGCTGCTTTTTTTTTTAAAAAAAAAATAGTATTATACACTGATAGATTTCAAAAAAAAAAATCACTTGTTTTACAAACATTAGGGAAAGTTTTGTGTGTGTTTGTTATTGTTGTTTGGTTGGTTTTTGTTTGCATGTTTGTTTTTTTTTGTTGTTTTTTACCTGAAAAATTAAATAAAGAACTCAGGTATTATACTAACATTCTTATGCGCATATATATATATATATATGACGATTTCTTTTAAAGCTGTTATCAGTGAGAGGCATTTTTCTTCTTGCTTTGTTTTGTTTCCTTGGAGCAATTTATGTTTAGAAAGGTAATTCTTTTGGTAAAACCTGAACTGTGCTAAAAGAAAGTGATATCTTCAGATCTTCCATATAGAATAAAAGTCTGAAAATGCAATAATGCCAGAAATTTTGAAATGGCATTAAAACCTATGCTCAGTTCTTTTTCATAGGGGAGCTGAGTTCATATGCTATGAAAGTTTGTGGAAATTTTCAGCATTGACTTCAACAGGAATAAGATATACATTGTTTATAGCATATAGTGTGCATCACATATTTTGCACTGTTTCTTGTACCATTTTATCTCTAAGAACAGTCAAATAAAAGGGTGATCTTTCATTTAAATGATTTGCTTTCAGCTGCTGTCTTCCTGGAGGAAGTCATAAAGTTTCTGTCTGTGATATTATTGTTTTCTGTGTGATGAAATGATGTGTTCAGTAATAGTTTAAGCCATAGTTTATCTAAAAGTTCAATTTATAAATAATTTGTAAAAAAAGTTTAGATTTACCAATGTATTTTTATAGTATATATTAAACAGCTCTTGGACTGTTAGTGTGACAGGCAAATTTTTTTGCTCAGAGCTTTCAGACCTCTGACTTCAGAGCACTCTTCCCTGTTGCAATATATTCACAGTGTCTCCCATCACTTCATTCTTCAGACAAAGGTTGCAGTTTACAAACAGCGATTGAAGTATGACTTAAGGGGGGGTGTCACAGTTGAAAATGTATTAGCAGCAGTGGGAAGATCAGGTTCAAACTGGAGCTGTGCAGAAAACAGAGTCTCCATTTTGCTGGAAATTTTGAAATTTGAAATTATTTTCATCTTGCTTAAGAATGGCAGGCTGAAAATACAAAGTTTTTGTCAGAATGTCAAGGGCTAAAAAACTTGTTTTTGGGAGATAACTTTATGTAGCTATGTTGGATCCTAAGCTCCTGAGTAAAAAATCTGGCAAAATCGGGAATATTTTAATTCCCTTGTATTCGGGGGAAATCTGAAAAATTTGTGCAAAGGTACCTATTGATCCAATATGTCCCACCTGAGAAAAAGACAAAACAAGACGAGAAAAGGGGCAAACATACTTAAGTTTTGCTTTTTGTCAGGAGCAAGTGTGTACACTTGCGTTTATGGTGATATTGAAAGGAAACTGGGGAAGGATTTAAAAGGGAGAATGCTGTGAGGCTGGTGATATGAAATCTCAGTGCTATAGGTGCCAGAACAACCTTCCTATATGAGCCACCTTCCTCTGATTGACCTATTAGAGACAGATTGCAATGGAGAACATTGTACTTCCTTACCAATATGGTAAAAGAAAAAGTCATTTAATCAAATTTTTATTAAGAATCCTGGAAATGAAAATGGAAATTAAGGATCTGAAGATGATTATTCTGAGTTGAGGGATGGGGTGAGGTATGGCTTGAGAGGTCACCCCAGAATTTTCTGACAGCACCTTTTTCTGTAGTATTTGACCTGAGCGTAAAACATTACCAATGTTGCAGTCCCAATTCTAGGTCTGGAACTGGACTGGGAAACAGTGATGTCAAGTTCTTTCCAGACATCCACAGTCTTCCCAGCAACAGCACAGAGCCTTTCAGACCAAACTTGAGCCTGACATTAACAGACTGGTGACTTTTCACCTCAGCTTCAGAAGTGGTCTTTGAAATCTCAGGAACCTGTGGACCTCCATTTTAAAAGTACTGTTGCAAGCACCAGTGCCCTTCAGGAACTGTCATGGTCAAGGGAAATGGATTCTAGCCCTGGAGCTGGCAGGGCTCATGGAGAAGTCTTTAAACTAGGCATGAAGGGGGATGGGGATGAAATGAGGCTCGATAAAGACGAGCCTGTGGGAGCAGTCCCATGATTGGGGTAAAGGCCATGCTGCAACTGAAGTGCATCTACACCAATACACACAGCACAGGCAAAAACAGGAGGACCTGGAAGCCATTGTGTGGTAGGCAAACTATGACCTAGTTGCCATCACTGAAACGTGATGGGACCACTCCCACAAAGTGGAGTGCTGCAAAGCTCTTCAGAAGGGACAGGCAAATAAGGAGGGGAAGTGGCATGGCTCCTGATATTAAAGGGTGTTTCAGTGTTGTTGATCTTGGGTTTGGGAACGATAAGGTAGAGTTCCAGTGGATAAGTATCAGGGGGCTGGCCAACAAGACTGACATCCTGGTGGGGGTCTGTTATAGACCGCCAAACCAGGATGAAGAGACGTATGAGGCATTCTCTAAGTAGCTGGCAGAAGTCAGGTAATTACAAGTGCTTGTTCTCATGGCAGACTTTAACTTCCCAGACATATGCTGGAAATACAGTAGAGCCCTGAGGAAGCAGTCTAGAAGGTTCCTGGAATGTGTGGAAGACAGCTTTCTGAATCAGCTGGTTAGTGAGACTAGCAGAGGGGGTGTCCCGCTAGACCTGCTGTTCAAGAACAGAGAAGGACTGGCGGGAGATGTGGTGGTCGGGAGCTGTCTTGGGCAGAGTGACCACAAAATGGTATTGTTCTCTATTCTTGGTGAATTCAGGAAGGGGATCAGTAAAACTGTTACCTTGGATTTCCAGAGGGCAGACACTGGGAGTCAGTCCTGAAAGGCAGAGGGGTCCAGAAAGGCTGGACATTCCTCAAGAAGGAAGTCTTCAGGGTGCAGGAGCAGGCTGTCTCCATGTGCCGTAAGATGAGCTGGTGGGGAAGAAGAGCATTGTGGCTGAACAGAGACCTTTTGCTGAGTGTCCAGGAGAAAAAGAGTTTATGTCTGGTGGAAGAAGGGACTCTACTTGGGGAGAGTACAAGGAAGTTGTCAGCATATGCAAAGAAAAAAATCCAGAAGGCCAAAGCCCAGCATGAATTCAACCTGACCACTATGGTTAAGGATAACAAAAAATGTTTTTATAAATACATTAACTGCAAGGGGAGGGCGAAGGAGAATCTCCATCCTCTGCTGGATTCAAGGAGGAACTTGACTACTGAGGATAAGGAAAAATCTGAGGTTCTTAATGACTTCTTTACATCTGTATTTACTAGCCAGACCACTTATCCTCAGGGTACTCAGCTGCCTGACCTGGAAGTCTGGGACAGGGAGCAGAAGGAACCCCCCACAGTTCAGATGGAAACAGTTAGAGACCTGCTGCTCTATCTGGACTACCACAAGTCCATGGGGCCAGGTGGGATCCACCCAAGAGTGATGAGGGACTTGGTAGATGTTGTTGCTGGACTGCTTTCCATCATCTATCAGCAGTCATGGTCACCTGGAGAGGTCCCAGATGACTGGAGACTTGCTAATGTGATGCCCTTCCATAAGAAGGGTCATAAGGGAACTACAGGCTTGTCAGCCTGACCTTGTTGCCAGGAAAGGTGTTGGAACAGGTCATCTTGAATGCAATCATACAGAATATGTGGGACAACCAGGGAATCAGGCCCAGTCAACATGGGTTCGTGAAAGCCAAGTCCTGCCTGACCAACCTCATCTCCTATGACCGGGTGATCTGCCTGGTGGATGAGGGAAAGGTAGTTGATGTAGTCTACCTAACAAGGCCTTTGACACGGTCTCCCATAGCATTCTCCTGGAGAAGCTGGCAACCCATGGCTTGGACATGTACACTGCTTGCTGGGTTAAAAATGTGCTGAATGGCCGGGCCCAGAGAGTGGTGGTGAACAGAGTGAAACCCAGCTTGTGACTGGTCACCAGTGGTGTTCCCCAGGGGTCAGTGCTGGGGCCCATCCTCTTTAATATCTTTATTGATGATTTGGATAAGGGAATTAAGTGCACCCTCAGTAAGTTTGCAGATGACACCAAGTTGGGGGGAAGTGTCAATCTGCTGGAGGCCCTGCAGAGGGACCTGGTTAGGATGGTTCGATGGGCAGAGGCCAATGGTATGGGGTTCAACACGGCTAAGTGTCAGGTCCTGCACTTTGGACACCACAACCCCATGCATTTCTACAGGCTTGGGGCAGAGTGGCTGGAAAGCTGTGCAGAGGAAAAGAATCTGGGGGTGTTGGTCAACACTCACCTGAACATAAGCCAGCAGTGTGCCCAGGTGGCCAAGAAGGCCAACAGCATCCTGGTTTGTGTCAGGAATAGCAGAGCCTGCAGGGCCAGGGAGGTGATCATCCCCCTGTACCCTGCTCTGGTGAGGCCGCACCTCGAGTACTGTGTTCAGTTTTGGGCCCCTCACTACAAGAAGGACATCAAGGCCCTGGAGTGTGTCCAGAGAAGGGCTACGAAGCTGGTGAAGGGCCTGGAACACAAGTCTTATGAGGAGTGGCTGAGGGCACTGGGGTTGTTTAGTCTGGAGAAGAGGAGGCTCAGGAGAGACCTTATTGCTCTCTACACTTACCTGAAAGAAAAGTTGTGGGGAGCTGGGGGTCAGCCTCTTCTTGCAGACAACTAGTGACAGGACTAGAGGGAATGGTCTCAAGTTGCGCCAGGGGAGGTTTATGTTAGAAATTAGGAGACATTTCTTCTCAGAAAAAGTAGTCAGGCATTGGAACAGGTTGCCCAGGGAGGAGGTGGTGTCTCTGGGGGTGTTTAAGGAGAGGTTGGACTTGGGACTTAGGGATACAGATTAGTGGGTGACTTTGGTAGTAGTGTGATGGCTGGAGCAGATGATCTTGGGGGTCTTTTCCAACCTTAATGATTCTATTCTATTCTATTCTATTCTATTCTATTCTATTCTATTCTATTCTATTCTATTCTAGACTTCTATTCTCAAATATTTGTAAAAGGCAACTTGGCCGCTTGGATAGGAGCAAGTCAACCTTATGGCAAAGAATTTAGCCTTTTAGCAGCATTAGCACAGCTACATCTTGAGAAGTGAACACAGAGCTGGCAAGCCATCTGCTGTACTTACATTATAGTAACATGATTTTTTTTTTTTTTAACATTTTTGCTAATGAAGTATAGTCAGTAAATGAAAATAAATAATTACTGGATGAAATCTTCTGATTACCAGCACTGATGGGTAGCAAACAGCTTTCTTTTATGTCCTTTGGACAGATGTCAGATAAAGATAAGTTTCTATTCTGTAACAGACAGATTTGATGCTTTTATCATCACTGTGAATTGCACATTCCTGGCAAGGTGAAAAATCACTCCATCCAGGACCGTGCTGGCACCCTCTCCTTTCTGAGCAGCTGTGAGGTGGACAGCTGGCAGCCGTGCACCTTCTCATGATCATGCCCCAGGTGTGCCACTATCTGGAATTAATTTGTAGTGTAAAACAGGTGAACATAGCAGAACTTCCTTTGGAGATCTAAAGGGCACAAAATAAGGAGCTTAATCAAGGGAGGACTGTGAAACCTGCCCCTCCCTTTTGCACCTCCCTGTGGTACAATGTATCATTCACACACAACCACACACAGCTGCAGCTATGCAGTGTTAAAAATGCACAAATCCACTCAGTGAGGGGATCTGTGAGAATCTGATTCATGCTGCCTCTTTCAAGTACTGATTCCACAGTCCCTTCTTTCATTTCCTGCACCCCCTGGGAGTACCTGGCTTCCCTTCCATTGCAACTAAATATTTCTTTGGTAACAAGTCCGACAGTACTTCTCAAGGAGGTTTTGCAGTATGTTGCTAACTATTTTGGTTGTGTGCCATAGCAAGTCAGTATTGTGATTATGTAAATTTTCTGTAATTGTTGCCATAATTAGCATGTTTTATTTTACAGTCTAAACAACCTCAGAGTATATTCTAAAGTGCTATCTAGGAAGGGTAAGGAATGAAAGTAATGTAGGTACACAGTGCTAGGCTGTTCTCTTTGAAAAATTCTCTTATTTCATGGTAATTCATATGGTAATTAAGCTAGGAAGTGCCTGTAAGGATATGCAGCTGATATGCAACAAGTGGTATTAAGATGAATTTACATTACTGCAGCACAAACTGCGCAAATGCAATTCTCTGGGTGTCTCAAGGACATAGTCACTCCGTGAGACAAACATCTAAATATAATCTTCCAAATGGTGCCGATAGAAAGGCTTTTTTTTTTTTTTTTTTTTTTTTTTTCCTCTGCTAGACATCTTAAGGAAGATTTACATTTGGAACAGATCCATTTAGTTTTAAAACCACTCCATATGCCTGTTTTGTTTTTTAAGGTCCCCAGGCAGAAAACCTTATATATGATAAACCATCTGGAGATGGATCATTAGAAAATCATTACTGGAAACTGTCCCTGATCCAGTTCACAGGTGTATAACTCAGTTAATTTCAGTGACATTTTAAAGAGAGGCAGTTTAGATATTTAACTTACTCTTCAAAGTAGGAACATTTGTTTTGATAACAGGAGTATGGTGTTGTCATTTCCCCAGTCCCAGTGTTTTGCCAGTTTGCATATTTGTATAACACAAAAGTAATTCATTCCTAAATCTTTTCAGTTCTCAGGTCTGTATTTCCTAACATATGTGTATGTGTATGTGAGCAAAATGCTGAAGATGCTGTTTTTGCATGTACACAACAGACAGATAAGAGATATGTTTAGATTATCTGATACAGTTCATGTTTTATCTTGACACCCAGTGGAATATCATAAACTTCAGCTAGTGACATCCTTGTCCTGAAGAATTTTTTGAAACATTATATAAAGTCAATAAAGCCCTGTTTCTTTATTCTAAAGAGCCTTTTTCAAACCTCAACACAGAATGAAATTTGCATTGATTGGATTTGGCACTGGCCAGGCAAAAAATACTCTTTCTCCCCGGGAGAAAGCTGAAAACAGAACTTTGAGATCTGTTTCTTGTAAAGATAGGTTTGGCCTCATTTCTGTTTATACGTACTTTGGTACAGGAGAAGAAGTTGGTGGCAGGTGTTTAACAGACACAGGTCAGACCAGCTGCAGTTAAAATATAATGTTTTCCCTTCTTCAGTATTTCCAAACATCGCTGTGAAATGGAAACTGAATGTGGTGTAGCTTTCACTCCTGACAGTTTCTTTTTGAAATTTAGGAGAGTTTTAAGTTCTGGAATTAATATGCACAGGAGACAGTCACTGGTTTCAGCAGACATTTTTAGTGGAAATTGCCAAATTGCTCTTCTTATTTTCTTCAGTGATGACTGTCTGTTTCTTAAAGTGAAAATAAATAATATAGGGGAAAAAAATCTCCAGAAATATATGAAGATTGTAGAGAGAAAAGAGAATGTGATATTTGCATATATTTCCATTACTCTAATGTAGGGTGCCCAATGTAAGGCCAGGTTCCCTAGGGTCCTGTATGGGTTCTAGTTGGGAAAGTAACACTGAATAATTAAATACTCAGATTTTTCCTCTACTGGATTTCATTTCTCTGTTGACTCTATAGGAAAGACAAGAGATTAGATACATAAATTAGGCAACTAAGCTATAGATAATAAAAATGCCACTTTAGAATCAGTCTGTTAATAGATAAAAATGCAGCCAGAATATGGGCAGTGCTGGGCCACAATTTGTATCAAATTCTTAAATATCATATAAGATATACGAAATACAAATGAATCTGTGCAAAAAAGCAGTGAGAATCTTCTTCCTGTGCCATCACCATAGGACGCACAACAGTCAGTCTCTTGCCGAATTGTGTTAATCTAACGTTTGTATTGATGGTCACTTCTAGGCAAATCACTATTTGCATCAACAACAAAATCCTAGTGCTTACTGAGTGCAGAAGACATATTGTTGGAATATTACAATACTGCTTTCCATCTGAGCATAATCTCTCTGAAATTCAGAATTAAACGTTAGTCATTGTCTCCTGTTATTCTCTCCCCTCATTCCCTTGCCTTAATTTTGCTTCTTTGCCTGTATGCAGTAGCATGATAGGGCTCTTCTATTTATGTACTCATATAGCATTAAACACCGTTTAGAATATATATTGGGTGAACAGTTATTTTACAAATACACTCAGACTATTTGCAGGTACAAAAATGTTTCATATGCAAAGAGAAGCAAATGAGTCAAGCAGTTTGACACCTAAGATGCTTATCAGCTGTCCTAATGTATTATAATTACTGCTAAGAATGAATAATGTATTAGATTATTTTCCCTTTTCACCTCTGTGTGAATTCTTCATGAACTGAATGTCACTTTCTCAGATTCTGGTTTCTATTATTTTTCTCACTATCATTTTTACATTTACATTTTTCAGTGTCAGTTTAACAGCAACAACAAAAAAACACAATTATTTAATAAATAGTTATTAAAGATCAAACCAAATTCTTTTAAATCTCAGAATTTTAGTTGCATCCTACAAAGTTAAACTTTTCCACCTTCAATGTTAACACAAGTACTGCATATTTCTTATATTTACCATTCCTAAAGCAGACATGAAATGTATTTTATCAAGGTAATATGCACAAGGAAGGAATTATTAACACAGGTTGTGATAAAAGCATTCTTGTTTTAAAGCTTAGCCTGTAGAAATCAAAAGGATATACACTGCAACAAGCTTTTGTAAAATCTTGGATACCAGAGAATCTTCTTTGTCACTCTTGTCAATATGTAGGCTGTAAAATGCAAACTAGTTAAAAAGAAAAATATATAGGGAAAAATAAAATACTGGCCAGACTGGAGAAAAGAATTTCAGTTTCTCATTGAATATACTTATCTTTTGTATGAAAGTGAACATAATCATCAACTTCTATGCTATCATTTATAGCTTCTGTTCATTTGTTATTGTAAATTCATTAGCTATTGTAAATTCATTTATTACCAGTAAATAAAACACTGCTAAAACATGCATTGGATTTCTGACCTCTTGAATGATGAATTATTTAAACTCTCCTTAGTACCATTTGGCATGTGCTAATGAGCCCGTGTCTGGAGGATGCTGGATTACATTGCAGGGGACAGTCCATCCCCAAATCTCCAATTCAGAGTTCATACCCCAAAAATCAATTCAGACACAACTGCTCCATGCTGAGGCAAGATAGATCTGAAGTGTATGGTTTGACATATCCATACAGCCATATCATTTGCCTTTATGAATGGAGGCTATCTCATTTTGTACTATAGAGGTAGCCAGTGAGCCCTGTCAGATTTATGCAGCAGCCAAAGAATAAGACAAGGATGTTTCTGGGAATATTGTGAAATCCAAGAGGCAGAAGTGCAGAAGAGTGATAAAATGTCGAGGGAAAAAAGATGGTGAAGGAGACCAGGGAAGTGAGGATAGTAAAGAAGAAGTCCAGAGGAGAAAGTGGAAGTTGGAATCAGTTTTTTCATGAATGTTTTGTCCGTGATCTTTCCTGGAAAAATTACTGTGAGGTGCAGGTTATTGTTGTCTTCCCGTTATACAGAGCATGGCTGGATACATCCTTTGCTTTCTCTCTCTTCCAGCCTATGGAACCACATGACAGCGGGCATTTGAATCTGCAGCACTGGTTCATTGATCAGAAGGCACAGCTGTTTTGCTCCTGGGTGTTAAGTCCACCTCTGGTATTCTCTACTCCTCTCCTATGCTACACAGCATGACAGAAAATGAAATTTGTATTATCTCATTTTAAAATTTCTTGTAGATTCTTAATTAATTCAAATTACTTCATGAAAAAGCTAACTAAATATAAAGAAAAAAAAAGGTGACCTACCTGTGCAGCATGAACTGAATTGCTCTTAAACATAGCCATCTTTAAATTTTAGAATGTGAGTTATCCAGATCAGTTATTCAAAGTAATCTGATATCTGTGTTAATTATTATGATTTAATTATGGTGTTTTACTCCTTGCAGGCATACTTATGAATTATCTTTTGCATGGTCCCAAGAAACATTATTAATACAGATTGAAGGACAGTTTAACCATGAATACTAATGACCCAAACAAAGTAAAGTTATGCATGAAATTCTGTGAAGCAATAGGTTTCACTCATTAATTTCACTTGGTGCATCATTAGAGTTGTGTTGTCATTAGTTAACAAATGCTACAGTGTCTATAGAGGAGTTGCTCTTCCAGACTCGTGATAGCATTTTTTTTTTTTTTTTTAAATATTTAAAAGTCTGTGATTTATTTTACTTAAAAATCTGTAACGACAATTATAGACTGTCTTTAAAATTATGTATACAATATATTTAGAAGTGAGTTGCTTTATATCTTTTATAAATTGCTATTCAATATATTAAGAAAGACGTTACCATTTTCAGCAGCAGAAAGAAGAAATTCAGTGAATGTTATCTAGGATGTTGAAGGAATTCCTGAAATGTCAATTACCTCTTCAATAGGGAAGTTTTCATTAACTATATATGCTTTACCCAATTTCTAACCCATTATAGAACTCTATATGTAGTCTAACCAGCTGCATGTTGGAAGCAGTTGTCTCACAGATCCTTACGTTTGGTTGGCAGAGAACCTTGCTTGCTTCTTTTTAATACTAAATCATATCAAAACTGGGATTCTTTCTATATCCTTTTAATGCCAAACTCCATTAGTATCACTGAATCTATCCATATATATAAACATATACACCCAATCTCATTTTGGACACCCAGGGGATATCCCACCTAGCCTGCAGGTGCCACTGCAGAAGGGAGCCTGTGTCTCATGTGTCCATGCTTGCCACTTCTGTGTGCTTCTTGAGACAGTTTAGGATGTCTGCAATGGGGTTACTTTAGGTACTCAGTACGTTTAGGTACATAGGCTGCATGCTAGCTATCTAAAAGCTTGTAAGCTAGTTTTCTGGATTTTCTCAGTGATGGGCACTTGTAGAGGGCAATTTATCTCTTCCTAAAACAGATGTCAATCATTTACCTTTGACTGTAAAACTTTCATATCCTTGAGAACTGGCAGGTAGGATCAGGATATCCTATTTAAATCATACTACGCATCTGTGACCACAAAACTGAATATGTTATTTAAAATGATACTCAGGAAGAGATTCAGACACTTTAAAGTTGATGCTTGTGTTTTCTTCATTTGAATTAGCTATTTCAACTCCAGTTGAAACAGCTATTTCAACTCAGTGGAAATACAGGGCATAATTTGTTGTGTAGTTGTAGAAACTTAGTAAAAGATGTGACAGCATCCTTGTGTCTGTATACTTACTGGAGACCAACAATGTTTTAAAATGACAGCTGGAGCACAGGTCTCATGTCCTTCAAATGGCCCTAGACACAGATGTGGGTCACTGGATCTAAACCGTTGACAATACAGACAGGGAGCTTTTCAGCTGACCAACCATGAGTATCAACATCTCAAGTGAAAATAATTACTTATTTTTAGAAAAATAAATTACACCTTTCATGTTTGCTTTATGACAAGTGGCTCTAAAGAGTCTGCTTACTTTATTAAACATGATGGGTCTTCAATGATTATCATAGGAACTGAGACACCATGTACAGACACATTCAGCTGCATTATGGATACCTGAATTTAGATACAACATCCCACCCCTACAAGCCAGTGACAGGACAGGTGAAATGAATTCCAGATGTTAGAGCCTAAAAATCTTATCTGGGGTCTTTTTAATCATGTTACTTCTATCTCATTTCAGTGTATCTAACTTCAGGTTAGGTTGAATATTAGTGTGTGTGTGTGTGTGGCTCTGCAGGATGCCAACTCTTCAAAGTCACTGAAGAGTCAAAGTGGCATGGGCTTTCACTCATTTATGGATGACTTTTAAGTCTTGTCAGTCTAGACAAACATTAATATGAAGTTCTGCTTACTTGTGAGTTATCTGACTAAAATGGAGTCCTGCATGTTCAGAAGTAATCTTTGCCTTAATCCAGCTAATGCTGAGTTGCTGTTCATTGATAGAAGGCACTGGTGTAGACAGGTAAGCTTCTGTAACTCATACTTTTCTTCAATTTATTAGTTTAGTGAGAAATCTCGTAATTATTTTGAATCTTATTATGTTCTGATAGAAAGGGAGAAGTAGAGTTGCAGCTGAATTATTTAAATCCTGTTTATACTCAAGTTTCCTGGAAAATTGAAAGTGAGAAAGAAGGCAATGGGAAAAAAAATAATAATAATAAAAAATAATAATAATAATAATAAAAAAAAAGTTCTAGCCAGAATCTTTAAATGATAAAGACTGTATCCTTCCCTCTGATGCACATGTGAATCTTCCACTGAAGTCAACTGGAACAGAATTTATACCTTCAAGATCAGGATTTGTTCATAATCCTCTGAATTTTAAATTCTTGTTCCATTATATCAAGGAAGGGAAAGAAGATTAGTTGGCAGTATCTGAGAGCTTTAATTTTTTTATGGGATTTGTATATCTAATAGTGAAGTAAATGAAAAATCGAGAATGCATTGCTCATGAAGATGTGCATTTTAAAATGTGTCTTTTGCAGACCTTGATTTTTGCATCAGGAATCTTCTCACTGTCTTAATACTACCCTTTATCATTAACCAGTGGATAGAAAAAAAAATGAGATTAAAATTTCCAACAGTGAACCACTTTCCTTTGTACTGAAGATACACAGACAATGTCTATAAAACCTACATGCTCACATATTTCTGTTTGACATGCCCTGAATTGTATGCTGCTTGAATTTTGTTCATCGGTTCTTTGATGCTAGGCCATCATATTTGCAACATTTTATTGTTCATCTGTAACAACAGATAAACAAAAAGTTGGGCTGAATACATTTTTTTTTTTAAATAGTCAAATATATAGGAGATCACAGCACACTACAGAAGAACTTAATCACTAATGCTCTGATAAATCATTTCCTTGTAGAAATTATCAGGGAGAACTTAACTACGCATTAGTCTCATAGAGACATCTGATTCAAACAAAGCCTTCATTACTAGTCAGCTGATGTATTTTTCACTTTTTTTTTTTTTTAACAGAATCTTGATTCATGCATGTTTAGTCATTGAAATGGGAGATGAAAATTCAAAAATTTTAGTTCCTTTGTGTGAGAGTATGTGGAATGAAAGAGGATAGGGTCTATTAAATTACCTTTTTATGGCCTGTTTAGTGTAAACAAAATAACACTTAACAAGGAAAGTGAATGACTAACCCCACAGACATGCAGGCAGGAATGAGCAGATGGTAATGGAGGCAGTAACAAAGACCAGAACTCCTCAGTCCTTGCCTGATGGACCATGGAAGGAGGTGCTCAGGCACAGCCTTGCAGAGGTTCAGTCTCAACTTTGTTGCTGGAAATAAGGGGGCAAGGTGAAAATTGTGTGTTTTGGTATATCAAAAAAGGCTTGTGAGGTTATGTAGATTTTGTTATGAAGTGTTTGGGAGAAGCACCGAGAGCAAGGAAAGATCAAGGTGAATCACAGAAGAACAAACATGAGAAAATGGAGGAGAAGGAGGATAAAAGTGGCCAGACAGATGTGAGTTGGCCAGTATGCTTGTCTGACTGAGCCTTGCACTTCATTATCACAGCCTGTCCTTTCTTGTTATTAAATACTATTCTCAGTTATTTTTCTGTGTAATTCACACTTTACCCTATACGTGAGTGCTGCAGTCTAAGTGACAGCAACTGGAGAAAGAGCCGTGTGTCACAGCACCCACAGGTCTACGTGCCAGTAACTGGTGGGACTAATGTTGTCCAGGTTGTTCTCAGTAACGAATTCCAGACCTGATCAGCCCAAGGGACTGCATTCACATGTATATTCTCATGCATATGTGTGCATGAGCCTCTCCAGGATCCTTGCTCAGCCCCACTACTGCAGTGGGCACAGCAAATGGGCACAGCAGCAGCTGCATCCCTGGGTCTTGGATGGAGAGATCCCTGGCACTGACAGTGTACCTGGCTGAGCTGCACCAACTAGGAGGTTGCAAACCATGTCCTGGAGTGCACTGGATTGGGCCACTCACTTCACATCCTTAACACCCAGTGTCTTTGTCTGCTGTTGTTAATTCTGCCTTACATATCACATTCAAGTTTACTATAGCCATCTTTAGAAATGAAATAAAATAAATTTTATTATTTCAAATGGAATTAAAAAGCCTGATATGAACATAGCTGATATTCTGAAGGTGTTTTTGTTGTTGTTGCTGTTGTTTATTTATTTTTCATTTTAGATTTTGGAGGCTTTGATGGATGCACATCTTTTATCATGCTCTTTGATAAAAAAATGAAGAAAGAAAAGAGCAAGCAAACTAAAACAATGATTTGACCACTTTCTAACATAAAAACTCTGAAAGACAGGTAATAGTTTCCATCAGTCAAAATTTAGAAAACTTTAAAAATTAAGAAGAAAAATGGATGACTTCATAGATTAAGCTAAAATAAGGAAAACTATTATTTCTTAAAGGCTGAGTGGAGACTTTGCTAAAAAAAAAAAAAAAAATCATTGGGGAAAAAATAAATTTACAGCCAGATTAAATCACAAATAATAAAAGATAAACCTTTGCGGTTTAAATTAAATTCTTCTGACTTGTAGGTATTTGAAAGAAAGTTCTACTCATAGAAGTGTCATTTTATTCTTGTACAGATCTGTTTTTTCTCTAAGCATCTGCTTCTAGCAGAAATTAGAGATAGAGAACAGAGTTAGATGAATGTTTGTTCTCTTCTTACATTAAAAACTTGTTTCTGGTCTTGCTACACTTGAACTGAACAGCTGTTGAGGTCCCTTTCAAATTATCAGATCAAGCTGTTCGGATTGGAACTGGAATATAATGCATTTGGTATATGGACACATTCCTCACCATGTTGGTTTGTAAAATACCTTCTTTGCTATTCACATCTTACACAGCTAGCTCAAAACAAGAAAAAATATATATATTTAAATTACTTGGAATTGTTGAGTTTCACATCAAAACTCACAGGGTTCAGGTCCAGATCCAACAAAACATTTAAACTCCTAACACCTGCTTAGTTCTTTAATTACCAATTTAAACTACTGACAATTTAGGAACCTAAGTATGTATAAGGGCAATAAATCACCAACTTGATTTTCTGCACTCATTTTCTGCACTCTAATACAGACTTATCTTCATTAAAGGCCAAAATAGTTTTCTGATAAAACTGTGGGTAAATTAAGGATTCTAACACTCGCACAGGCAGTCATCACTGCCCTGAAATCATTCTTGGCAATAATTAAATTTGATGGTCTTGTACCTCCCAATGATCTTTGCACTGAGGGAGCACCAGCTCTTGCAGTCCACTCGAAGGTGACTCTATAATGCTCTCATCATATGAAAGGTTCCTAATAAAAGCCAAGGAGCTGGCTTTATTAGTTACTCAATGTTATTAGCAATGTGTTTCACATTACTGATTTTGAATTCCCCCAGTAGCAGTGCTCCTTTCTTTGCACAGCCCCCAGCACAACTGAATTTGAAGTCTCAGCATGATAATGATATATAAAGCTAACAAGCTCTTGGTGTAGACTGAGAATGCTGTGTAATGCTCACGTTTTACATATGGTGTGTGTATACAAGCACCTGTTCTCTGCAAAGGTTCATCTAAGCTTCAAAAAAAGCTGACAAAATGGTGAAGGAGCAAGAAAGGGGAAGAAATTTTAACCTAAACTCCATATACGGCTTGGCAGACTGTCAGATCGCATTCTGACAGTGATGCCCTTGTCCAGAAAAGCAATGACACTGTATTTTCAAATACCTTCTTTGATTCAAAAATTGCTCACTACATTATATGGAGCCCTCTTTACCAGACAAATTTCCTCCATTTACACTTTATCCAAGTACAAATTGCTGTTGCAATTTATGCTGGAGAGATGAGGGCATGGTGAGAGAGCTGGGTGAGGAGAAAAGAGTCTGTGGCACAGCCCAGTGGGCCCCTACCAGCACTTCCCATCAAAAAATGTGTATCACATTTATCAAGATGATGAACACAGGCCAGACTCTGCTCTTTTACACCACTTAGAATCTACTGAATATTCAGTGCCACTGATCACATTTACAGCTGTGGAAATGACACTCTCTTCCTTATCCCCGTGTTGTTATCTGCTTCTCCTAGCCTCAGGGCACTCTACTGAACAACCTCAGGGCACCTTCAGTGATGTTCCTGACATTGTGTCACTTCCACAGCTGTTATGTAGTCAAAAAGAAGCCTTCTGGGTACATCTTTTCTACACACTTTAAAACAAAGTGCGGGCAACTTTATGAAAAAGTAGTTCAGTGAGCAGGAAGATGTCTGTGAGTATCTAAAGATACATGATTTTCCAGCTAGTTTTATAGATGAAAACAAGATTGCAACAGGTACTTCAATCCTTTGAATGCTGTTGGACAGCTTTTCTTTAGTATGATGCTTCTTGTCTGTGAATGGCATTTGTAGCTGTTATTAAATTATGATAATTTCTGCTTCATTTCCAACAACTGAAATGTGTTACTGATTTTTCTTCCTCTCTGTTGTTAAGTGTCATGATCGCTTATCTCCTTGGTTGTCTTTGCCATAGTTAGGGCAACTGCTAACCCCCAAACAATACAAATCCTGAACAAAGAAGTAGAGGTTAGCTTTGAACTCTGTGCTTTGACGGTTCTCTTGAGGTCCAATGATCTGCTGGTTCCTATCTTCATGTGTCCAGTATGGAATTATCTCTCTAGAAGAGGTGATGCTATTGCTCAAAAAAAAAAAAAAAAAAAAAAAGATTGCTCAGCAAGATAAAATTTTTGTCTTTCAGAAAATATCCAAATTAATCACCAAGACATGCTAAAAACAGTGGATGCAAAGAAAACAGCAAAAGCTTATGTCTCAGGATGGGGAGGGCCTGATTAAACAATTATTTCTATTTACATAACTTTGAAGGATATACGTGAAAGTCAATTCAGATAAGAACCATCATGGTTCAGGGACTTATAGTTGTGCACAGTAGACTGTATATTAGCATCAAATAAGAGTTTCTTTGCTACTGTAAGGATAGCATGTATCTCCCTGCAGAGAGACAAATGACTTGCTATTGTTTAAAACTAAAGCAC
This sequence comes from Stictonetta naevosa, assembly GCA_011074415.1. Taxonomy (NCBI): domain Eukaryota; kingdom Metazoa; phylum Chordata; class Aves; order Anseriformes; family Anatidae; genus Stictonetta; species Stictonetta naevosa. The sequence continues at coordinate 32,604,457 of CM021697.1, read as the reverse complement.
AACCTCCTTGGGCAAGAGAGATGCAACATGTGGTTTGGAACCCATATGATGGAAAGGAGAAATGCCCGCAACATAGAGTATTTGTTTTAGAATATTCACAGCAAATCCAAGCAAATTGCAACAATGCATGGTACTATTTGTAAAAGAGGGAGATTTTGCAATATTTACTAATGAAGAAATACCATAATTACTATGGAGAACTTCAGTAAGTACATATTATTCTGTCTATGGGTGAGAAAGAATCTACAGGATCCAGAACCAGTTGTCAATCATTCAGACAGGATAACTACTGGTCAAGTAACAGTTACCTTCTATTGGATTTCAGTCACTAAAGGCCTATTTTTACAATAGAAAATCAGCAACAGATTGCTTTTACATGTAGTCCTCAGCTTTTAAACCATCAGAATTTTTTCTTTGTAGTACAATTTTTTAACTTTCTCTTTTTGCTTAAAAAAAATAATGCACTATGTACTGTAAATACATCCAAAAGTGACATTACACCTTAGTGAGGTTTGGAATGGTTAGCATCAGTGTATTATAAAATTATTATTTTGTGGCTGTGTTTTTTTTTTTCTTTGTTGTTGTTTTTTTTTTATCAAAAGGCAATTTGATGGTTTAGGTTTTATATACCCTCCTTTCTTTTTGAAAAGGAACAGGAAATACAGCATTTAGTTTTGAAAGCAACTACAATAGAAGTATTTTGTAGCAGATGGGATTTTTATGAGCTGTTTGTCACTATATACTAGTCTTGTTAAAGAGCAATCGTTTTCTGCTTCATTACACTAAGATAGCTCTGTTTAGGGTTCCACTCAGCTGTGAAATGACTTTAAAATTTCTATAAGGAATAGAGATGGGATTTTTATAATAAAAGATTGCTAACACTGTATAAGGAATAGAAATAAAATGGTCAAACACGCTTTTTTGAAGAAGAAGAAGAAGAGGGGAATATAGACATGTTGCATTGTATACTTATGCTTAATCTGCTGGTTTAGGATGAAAAGAGGTTTCAGAGTATTATTATCTTCTACACCTAAAAAAGGTAACTTTCAAGTTAATGTATATATAAAGACTAAAGAAGTGTTGTTTCTATGAAAAAAAAACAAACAACTCTATATAATATATATACATATTTTGCTGCTTTGAGACAGAAGAATTAAGTACACAGACATCAGTATGAAAATAATAGGTGAGATCTCATCTAACATACACCAGTGGAACTAGGTTTATTCTGTTTTTATGCCTTTCTTGAGTGTAAGGCCTGAATATTTAATCCCTTACAACTTGTCTTGGTCAATCAAAGTCCTGAGAGCTCTGAGCTATTCTGAGGAAGGTGGGAGCTAGAGGTAAAACTCTTCCAGGTGTTTCTGCCTATGGTCCCATGGCTCCACCACTCCAGGAACAGCTCCTCAATACAGAACTACCCAGCTGAGCTTCAGCAAGATGCAGCCTGGCATCAGGTAAAAAACAAGAAAAAAAAGCAAGAAAAAAAAAAAAAAAAACACTTTGGAGAGTATATCTTCATACCCTGTGATGTGATCTGTGGCTGTCCACCCCCTGCTTCAAAAATGACCAAGTTACCTTCAGTAGGGTTATTTGATAACTTGGATAACTAGCTGCTGCATTTTCATCAGTTGCCAAATTTCTCAGCCACTAAGAAACAGCTGGTACTGATATATATCTGAAACATCTTCCTGTTGATTCTGTGCACTTTTTTCATTATTCCCAAGTGGAATAAGGTCTCCTGGCTAGCAAACCGTTTTGTTTGCAACTATGGACAATACAAACACAGAGCTATAATGCATAATTTAAAACATTGTAATTATTGCTCCTGGTGTCCAAACGATCAAATTTATCCATGTTTCACATTTTAATGTCATTCCTTTATACACATTTTGGTCCCTTCCTGCACCTGATTAGAATTCACTGTGTTAATTTTGAATCATCTCTTGGTGGTACTTCTTCCCCAGGAATATCTCTCAGTGACTGTCTTCCATGCCACTTCTCTTTTTCTCTTACTTTAATACCAGGTAAAGAAGAAGAATTGCATACCTGGAGTTTGTCTTTTAATGAGAAATTTATTTCCTACAGCCTTTCATCCCTTGGAGATCTTGCAAGCAGAGATGAGCAGAATAACACATGAAAATGCCTTCTCCTGTGTGACTATGTGTGTAGTGCACAAGATATTAGTGTTCTCAGGCTTTCATTCAGTGTTTAATTCTATAGCCTTTATATAACTTGTGGTTGTGTGGAATTGCTTGAATTCCAATGTACCAAGATGCTGCAAAGTACTTGATCCCATAAATCATACTCTCATAAGTAAGTTCAATCATTCAGATGTTCTTAAGACAAATATGTTTAATCACAAAAATACCAAACAATTTAATCTGATTTTAATTTGAATAATAATCAGATTTCAGATCTGATTTTTAGAAAGGTAACAAAGTTGAAGTTTTATGATACTGTAACTTAACTGATATGCAACTGCAAGAAAGAATAAAAAGATGAGGTATTCAAATAGGTGTTCTGCATTATATTTTGGAAAATCTACTGAAAAACACATATTATTTAATTTAGTTGGCCAGAGTAACTGTGAGAAATATGGAGCTGTTTTTTTTTCTTTTTTTTTTCCTTTTTCTTTTTTCCTTTTTCTTTTTTATTTTTTCTTTTTTCTTTTTCTTTCTTTCTGTAAGCTCCGTGAATAAAAAGTATGTGACTTTTTATGCAAGAGAATTTAAACCATTTTCAAATTTAGTTTGCAATTAAGTGAATGAATTCAAGGGTATAGCATGGCACCTAACAGTGCAAGCCTCTGAAGAGGAGAGGAGAGGAGAGGAGAGGAGAGGAGAGGAGAGGAGAGGAGAGG
>CM021697.1:32586199-32601494 GCA_011074415.1 Stictonetta naevosa | reverse complement strand
ACCCCCGATTCGCAAAATAACCCACCGCTCCACAATTATAAAAAAAAAAAAAAAAAGTCATATTGATTAGCTTTACACATACATTGAATAATAAGAAAAAACAAGTATTTAGACTTTATTTTTTCCCGTAGACATTCATTATATATATACATATAGTATATGTATATATACTGCTTTGTGTAAGTGGTGTTATGTTTCTCTATCAAAGATTCAATTTCCCTGTTGTAGCAAAAAGGAACATAACAGTGCAGTGGAAAGAGGTTTTGAGGTTATCTTTTTATTTTCCCAAAGTACTAAAATTGATTTGTGTCATACCATTCATTACTGAGATGTTACAACACTAGACAGATGTTCTGTTACTCTTGCACTTGGGAACCTTTTCAGTATTTTTCATTTCCCTGTAGGAAAATATTGTATTTGAGTAATTCCCAGTACATTCAATGATCACTGTTTCTCCTAGTCTTATGATTAGCCGTGTTTTACCATCTTACACCAGTATGTGAAGTATATGGGATCACGATGCTTACTGATAGTTACATTTACAAGTACAGTCATTTTCTCCCAGGATGTGAGAAACAAAATCAAATTACCGAGTATAGCTTTTTGTGCAAGTGAACTAAAATTTGAAAAGCCAAAAGAAATAGTTTAAAAGGGTAGGAAACTTTAATTTTAACAACTTCTTGAGCTATTGTAATCAAAATATTTGTAATCAAAATATTTCATAGCTTGCACATATTAACAGTCCAAAATGAGAGTCTTAACTGATGGAAAAAGATAAAAATCAATGACAGCCAAAGACATTTTACCTCAGCCAAAGCTCTGGTTTGCAATATTTTTCTCAAACAATGTCTCTAAGCTATTAACATGACTGAAAAACATAAAATCAAAATCTGTCCTTTTGCCATTGACTATGACCTGATGTGTAGCAGGCTAACTAAAGCCACATTTCAAACTGAAGCTACTTAAAAACAATGAAAAGACTTGAGAATCCAATTAAGGAAACTTTGAATGACTAAAACAGCATTTGAAAGTAAAGAAGCAGTTGGATTGCTTGCCTATTGAGAATTTGCCGGCAGATTTTATTATGAAACAGCTCAAGTCCCACAGGCTTAGTGACAGCTGAATCCTGCAATATGCTACATTTGGCAGTAACTCTTAGAAGAGATATATACGTCTCCTTTTTCTGTTAAATATAGGAGTTACCTCTTCAGTATTACTGGTGCTGGGTATAAAAGTTTCCATCATAAAGATGAAGAACTAGACTGTTACTCTCAGGTGGCTCTACTAGATAGGTTTTTTATAATCTTGCTATACTTCTGAATGTCAGGCATTTCTTTATTTCAAAAAATGTAGGACAAAACTCACAAGAAAAGAAATTAGAATTAGAGACACCAACAAAACTTTTCAGCAAATCAGCTTTGCTTGCCACTATGTGTCACTTCACCTGTTTTTCTGCTTCCTTCTTTTTTATGCTCCAAACTTCCCAAAGACTTTCAAAGTTCTTTTGGGGGAGGAGACAATTCATTTTTTATTTTTTTTCTCTGAAAAATGATGGATTTTTGCTTCTCCACTTCTGACACGAGGTTTTATAGCTGTATGGTTTTGTGGCGAAAATAATAATAATAATAATAATAATAATAATAATAATAATAATATAATCTCTTTACATACCCCGTAATGCTCCTAGAAGAGAGCTTGCTAGGATTGGAAGGACTCATTTCTTGCCACAAGGAGAGCAGCAGCAATCATATATGAGTCACAGAGAGAGAGATGGATGATGGTTAGAACCATCAGTTTCTGTGAAGGCATCTGCATTTCCAACCATATATATGAATATATATATATATATCTTTTAATTACATATTAATAAAGACATAAGTTTACCAATCAGAAGACCTTGCACATTAACCGGCTGCTGTTAGCAGGTGCAGGTGTTCACATTGAGGTATATCTTCCCTGAAGAGTTTTCTTAAGTCCTAATACTTTGGTATGGGAAGAGAATCCAAATTGTTAAATGATCCATAAATGTTGCTCAGAGAGCAGTCCTTTCTATGCATGCCCACCATTACCCCAAGGCAACCTGCTAAGTGCCTCAGCTTTATAAAGGAGCATAAATGAAATCAGTCAGTGGCTAAGTCCCACGAAGAATGTGGTTCAGTGGGGTTGTGCTGAATTTTAATCCACTGAAAGAAGTATCTTTGGCATGGCAGGAGCCCTCAAGGTTGGAGGAAGGGCAAGCACATATTCACATTCAGTGTAAAGGGGCTCAACACTTTTTCCCAAATGTGGGAGTAGATTCAGAGTAAAGGGACTCAATTCTTTTTCCCAAGTGCAGAACTCTAGTGCTACTTCAATGCATCAGGATAATCAGCTTCTCTTCTAGCCACCTTTCTGGAAGGTCATGGCTACCTAATAAAACCTATGACACCCCACCTTGTGCATGTCTTGGATACCACAGGGAGTCTTTTCTCATTTGACATCTACATTTGGACAACCAAATCCACCCCTAAATTACCACTTTTTTGTTGTTGTTGTTTTTTTTGCTGTTGTTGTTTTGTAAACATCCTTCATTTTTTTAATTCTTTTTCCGCACTGATTTGGTGACCATCCCTTTTTTTTTTTTCCTCTATCAATCTCTTGGATATGTTTTTATTTGGGAGTTGGCATATTTCTTAAAGTCACAAACACCACAGGCCTTTGCAGGAAGTCACTCGCGTTCAAGGGGTTCTGACCAGCCAACGGCATGCTCAGACAACATCTCTCTAAAGCTTAGAAAGAAGAAACACTACACAAAGTGGTGCTGAAATGGTGATCAAAACTGGACTTGATATAAGAAAAATAATAATAATAATTTCTTTTTGAAAATGAGGATGTTTCTGCAAAGTCAAATAGGTAAACTACCCTGAATTACTGTAAGATAAGAGAACATAAGATAAGAGAACATATTCAATTGCAAACCCATCAACTCCACCTACTCTTCCAGCCTTACCATTTGCTCTGCTTGGACTGCAGCTACAGCAATTTTCCTGTTAACATGTTTCTCTATGGTGACAACAGACAGCATCAGCAGCCCTCATGGCAGCTGGCTGTTCTATAACAAGCCAGGAACTGCTGTTCTGCTCTGTATGCCAGATGAAGAAGCCCAAACTCCAATGAATGTAGGGGAAAATAAAAAAATTTCAAGGATGAGAAGTAAAGGGTTTTAGACTAAAATAATTGACTCTTCAAGCATAAACTGAGAGTGTTAGGGATTAGTGTTAAAGAGCATTCTTTTCTTTTTTTTTTTTTTTTTTCCCACTTTGATAAGGCTCCTGTTGTCAGCCTGTTTCTTATTTTCTTATTTAACTAATGCCACAGACAGTAAATCATTGCCTTGTTTTCAAATTGTGAGAGCATTAGCCACATTTAGACTGAAACCTGTTGTAATGTGCAAGGAAATTCAAACAAATGTATGCTTCAAAATGATTATTTTACCCTAGAGGCTTAATTTATACAAAACAGATTATTGGAATACAGTAAAATTCCCATTTAAACATAAGAGTCATCAATTTTCCGCTGAGGGAAGCATAGTTTAAATTATGAGGATTTGGTTATGGTAATGATTGTGAAGTTGGGGTTGAAAGGTGATTCATATTTTGAGCTTAATTTTCTTTTTCTTCTCCCTTTTCAGTATTTCTCATTAAATTCCCTCTATATTTTCCAAAAGAACCTTTCTCGTATGAGAGTCACTCCATGGATGTAACTTTGTTTTCCCAGGAGCTGGTAGAAATTACGAAGGTAACCAAATAAAGCATTTTGAAAATGCGGAGCATGGCTCTGATCTATGCAGTGACTCACACCTGGCTTTTCTTGTACATGGAGGCAAGGGCAGTGGGGCCTGAATGCCTGTGGTGCCAGCAGCTGATACCTGTAAAGAAGTGTGCCAAGTCAGTCAAGCAACATACCTGGAGAAAACAGAGAAGTGAAACCTGTGCTGCCTTTCCGGAGGGCAGGGAATACAGCCAGGCTGAATCCCACAGTCACAGCATTTACATTTACTTACCTATTTTTTTGATATTATAACTGCTGGCCTTTTGCAGACTAACATTACATTAGACATGTCTCTACATAGCCAGTTTCCTAATTATATTTTTACATGCCTGACCCCATCTGTCACCTTCCTTTTCACCATGTAATAGTTCAGTTCAAACCTGATTTTAATGAGTAGAAATAGCTGGTCTTTCACTCCCATTCTGCTTTTGAAAGCATTAGGGTCCAGATGTTAAAAAGAAAGGTGGTTCCTCAACAGTAGGACAGAAAAGGACATTTAAAAATTTTGCTGTTCCGCTCCTGAGCGTTTAAGTAGACATCAAGCTGATCATCCATTAAGGGTTAAATCTGCAGCTGCTTAAGAGGCAGGTAGTCCATGCACATTTTGCCATCTCAATCTAATTAGAAAGATAACAGAAATATTGAACCTTCCTTGGTAGGATTTTTTCTGCCTTTTGATCATAAAACTAATAAAATAATAACCAAACGTTATTATTTTTAGTGGGGTTTAGTTAAAGTAAAAAAATACTGTAAAAACAAATATGTCATATTTGTCATCTAGACAGTAGGTAGAGCATACCTTTACCCCCCCCCCCGCCCCAATATATATGTTAAATATGAATATTTTTTGTGTAAGTCTGTAATTCTTTAACTTCTTGACAGAAGCAGTTTTAATTCCAGAAAAGAGGACATATATAAAATGTCTTTTTTTTTTTTTTTTTCCAAATGGATCTGAATATTATTGTTGCTAAAAACTGACTTTCGTTGTATTGTTCTATTATCAAACCAACTATGAATCCTCCAAAAGTAATAATCATAACTGGTGAAATTCAGATAAACCTGCTGAATGAGCAGGCTACATTTAAACCAGACAAAAGACTTTCCCAGGCTTGCAAGTAAAATTAAATTCAATAGAATTAAAATAATGTGGAGCAACTTGAATGGCAAGTGTAAGTCTGCTTTATAGAAATGATCAGATTTTTCACGCTATCAGCATGTAAGGCTAACATACGAAAAACCACACTTAGTGCTTAGCAGTTTAAGTATTAAAATATGCAGAATTTCTAACTATGTCCATAAGGAGAAATCAAGCGCACAAATACTTCATATGTATTATGATTTGCAGCCAAGATAAAAGACATATTGATAAAAAGACATTGGCAGATGCTTTGTTTGTAGAATTCTAAGAAGTTAAGAAAAAATATAAAAGGCCATTCAATTTTTAAATTCCAATAAGCAAATATAGTAGAAAACCGTGATTATTGCATAAATTTCTGGAAGGTGGACTTGTGGTCATTTAAAAAAAAAACAAAAAAACAAAAAAAAAAACTACTTTTTTCCTTGTTTTAAATAACATATTTTAATCCTTAGTTTGAATAGCTTTTACTCTTCAGAAGTGGCATTCTTCTGGAAAAAGTGCATCCTGTTTTGAATGAGTGAAATAAGACCAATCACCCTGAATTTGGGATGTTGTCTACATAACAGAAGACAAAAAGAAGAAACAGTAAAATAACCTCCGTAAGAAAAGTCGCTAGCACTGTGTAGACTGTGTGAACAGATAAAGCCCATTCCTCTCACCCCTCTCTCTAACAGAGTCCAGGATTTGGCCTGATATTTCCTTATTATAGCTAATGTCTTCCTCAAATGTTGTTGTATTTCCTGCCTTCTGTTCTTGCACCTTCGATTACACACCTGATTTAAGACTAACTAAACAACAGGATGTCTCTACATGTGGTAGATGAATAATTTCACCATCAGAGTTCCCAAGAATCTACAATGACATATTTTTTGTCTCTTGTATAAGCTCACTCAAAAAGCCTTTTTCACTGCTGTTCCCCCCAGTTCCTCAGGTTCATCTCATAAAAATAAGTTCCAGTCTGGGAACCTCCATACTCATTTCACTAGTGCTAATAATCAATTCAGTTTTATCTGTGAAATCAACTTATTTCAAGTGATCCCTATGTAACCTCTTGGTCTCACCAAAACCTTAGCACTTTGCTTACTCCTTAGCCTGTACCTTTCTGGAAGCCTCAGGCTTAGGTAATGACAATATACTTTCAACCAATTAACTACTTTCTAACTACAAACCTTATTTTTATTCCTCAGATTCAGCTACTGTTGTGATTTTTTTTTCCATTCCTACAAGACTGTTGAATGTGGCATGAAAGACTAGTGCATCTTGTCCTTTGGCTTTTCATGACTATCTGTTCCAAGAAACAGTCATTTCATCTAGTCTCTTCTTCATGACCCAAGATAACACTTATCCATGTGTTGCACATTTTTGGAATTTGAGTTGTGAAAGTATCAAGAAGTAAAGAAAACCTTAAAAATCCCTCCAAACTAAGTATGTTTATAAAAATTTGGATATACAATGTGTATAAAAAATATTCCCTTTTTATGCAACACAACCTATACCTACTTGCAGCATTCAGTTCATGCTCTCTGTTAATACTCTCTTAACTCTTGGTACTACTCCATTAGCACAAAATGTTAATCTCAGCTGAGTTTGTCAAGACATTAATGCTTTGCTTGAGACTCATTCTGTTACCGTCTTCTGAGCTTTCACAGAGATCTCTACAATCATTAATGAATTTTTTTCTTTTAGATGAGCTAAAATCTTTTTATCTCCAGTGTGATGTTCATAATTTTCTAGTCACTGTAACTAATTTTTTTAGAGCTAAACATGTTGTTGAATGCAAAGTGATTATTTTAATTTGAAGTAAGAATTAATGAAATGTTAAATATTTTTTCATTGATTGGAAGTTGCAGTTTAACATAATTTTAAGACAAACTTGACACTGCATGCAAATTCACATTGTATGTATTTAATTCTCTAGTATTTATATGAAATATTACCTGGCTATGATTCAGCAGTCTTGTTTGTCTTTCAGGATGTAACTCAGGAACTTAAAATTTGATCCAAGAAAATGCAACTAAACTCAGATGGATTTCTGCCTTTTAAAGCTACCTGTCATATACTGTGTAGATTGTATACTTCAGGTTATTTAATCTTTTCAAACATATTCTTCAATGGCTATATAGTTTCTCTTGAAGCCTAACATTTGAGCAAATAATTAGAAAATATAATATGTGTAATAGATGTGATGAGATGCACATTTTTTATTAAAATTACTCACTCTTACATTCTTATTCCATGTTAGATTGAGTAAGATGTCATTCAGTGTTTCTGTATGGTTTTGGTTTGCTTTTCTTTTACTTTTTGCAATAACAATGTGGTTTGCAGCAAGAGGCATCCTAATCAGGTGGTATTTCTATCCACATCGGGAAGTGTCTAGCACAGAGTGTTGTAGTAGGCATTGGTAAATATTACCCTTCTATAATGTGTACACTCCTAGATAGAAAAGCACAATAAATAAATAAATAAATCATTCATTGGTAGAGTAAAGGACTGCTAAGACAGAAGAAACTGACCATTCTGACAAGAGCAGACTAGATAGGTAGACCTGCTTAGTTTCATAAAATAAGTGAAGGAGGGATATGAGTGTACTCTCCAGATGCTTATTGGTTATCCATTATGGAAGGAGAGTGATTAAAGGTGAAGAATGGAAATGATACAAGACCAGCTGGCATTAAGCAAGCAAACAAATAAACAAAACACAAACAAAACCAAGCAACCACCACCATCACCACCACTAACAACAAAATTGTGAGGAATACTGTCTTGTTCGTAAAAGACTCCTAACTATGAGAGTTATGCCACTCTGAGCTGGCAGGCACTTACCACTTCACCCAAAAGATGACTTCCATTCTGGTAGTCTTACATTTCAGTTTCCTAGGAGGTGATCAATGAGTTGAACTTCATATCATATTTTATTTTATAATGTCTGTTTTTTAAAAAATTTTTACTGACTCTTTAAGACAGAAATTTTGCTGGGGGTATTCTAGATATTCACAAAACAACGTAGTGTCCTCCACTGATCTTGTTTGACACACCTGCCTTCTTTTTGTGGAGTTGATTCTTGAAGTGTTTATTATTTGTCATTTTTGGTTGGTATTCATTTGATTGCAAGTCATAAAAACCTGATGTGGTCCATTGGATTAATATAATAAATAGATTTTTTTTTTTTTTAAATAATATGTGATTATCTGTTATTAAACTGTAATATGTAACTACTGAACCAGTGGCTGAATAAATCTAAAGGAAACTGTACTTTTACTTGTGTAATATGCTAACTACATTGGTCCTCTTTCAGCTGCAGTCGTAACCTTGGCACAAAAATAGAAAACGTTAGGATCTAAGACCATGTATAAGCAAAAAGGAACTTGAATAAACTGACAATAAAAGGAGACCAAACAACTTTACCTAAATAATCATTATATGCAGAATATTTTCAGAACAAATTGTTTCATCTGTCAGTCAACAAGCCTGCCCAATTTTTTACCATTTATTGCCTGACTTTACAAGAAGTATCTCTGATTCCTTGATAACATTCCTGGCAATAATGATCTCAAGACCTCTCTAGATAAATACCTCAATGCAATGAGGATTGCCAGGTGTAACTAAATTAAATGCAAACAGCATCACTTCTAAGTGTGAGGAGTAGCATATAAGAAGGTATTGTCATATAAAAAAAGAAATACAAAACAGAAGACATTCATCATTTGCTTGCATTTCTTTGAGGGTATACTGTCCTCTTGGGACTGTATTAATATATAACTCTTGTGCCTTTACTGAGACAAGTTTCTGAATGCACAGAATCTATAACCCCAATTTTTCACCTTTCTTTATTATTCTTGACATGTTTGATGGTGTTCAACGCTTTCACAATTCCACTGATACTCCTTACTCTGTGTCTCAATAAATTTGTCTGATCCACATACCATCTATGACTGCAGCAGTAAAAGGTGTCACTGGCTGAGGAAATGTGCCTTCTATAAATAGCAAATATATTTATCTTTTTTTTTTTTTTTTTTTTCCTACATTACATTATCCAAAACCATTTTATTATTATCCTTTACAACATTCAGTTTATTCATGCCAAAATTACATCTTTCTTGATACAGTATTTAACACTGGCATGTTTCTAATGGAAAAATAAATTTCATTAATATTTCATTCTACTTGTTGAACCATGGGAACACCTTTGATACCTATGTCTCTACAGGAAAAGCAAAAATAAACCTCATGTACTAAACCCTGGTTATATTACTTTTTGAGTATTTTTCATGAACAAATCTACCTAGAAATCTTCAATTTCAACTTTTTTTTTTTTTTTTTTTTTCCTTTTGTCCCTCTGGTGTTATCTATATGCTTAATTGACAGAGGACTCAATTTAGAGACTTAAAACAACTTTAACTAGGCATTTCAGAAAAGTTTGTTTTATATTTTTCAATTATTCCAGCTCTGGAGACTGTAATTCTTTAGAGGAGCATAGAAAAAGAATTTCGCAAAGAGGAGACAAGTGCTCCAGGGATTAAAGGATCATAAAACTAAACAGAAATTGTGTATATGTGTGTGTGAAAATGTATTGCTAAGACTTCACTATATTATCTTAGCTTTACAGGAAAGCATAATAAACTGTACTGGCAGTATTTCCTCTCTCTGTATATAAATCTAGCATAATTTGTTTTCCTCATCTGTATTACTATTTTTAATAGGATAATCAAATATAGAGCCATGGATTATTGTGCATTTTATTCCTCATGTATTAATACTGTTTCATACAGCTACAAAGATGAATATCACACAGTGTAAGCTTTTTAGCTTAGCCTGGACAAGATGACTTCTTAATTTTAAACCTGAAAAAAATCCTAAAAGTTATATACTATACTAGCAAGACAATACCACTGAATTAGTTTGAACTCCTTAAAGAACCGTATAGTTGCCAGTGCTCTGTTATAAAGTCTCACATGTTGAGACAGAGTTTTTCATTTTTGTATCTGTCTTTCATGAACAAAAAGTAGGCAATTTGACTTACTATGGATATTTTTTATTCATATAATTTCCTATTAAAATGTGCATGCACTTTCTTGCATATAACAATAAAGTACATTCAGTGCATTCACCACTGAAATTACATAAAGTTTTATTCCTCATTGTTTTCTTTAACTTCTCATAGTTTGAACAGCCTTGCAGCACTACAGTGACAGTGTAACAGCTAAGACTGAAAGTCTTTCCCTTCTTTTAAGCAGCTCCATGCAACAAGAAAATATATGAATCCTCCTTTTTTTTTTTTTTCTTTGCAGCTCTGATCACAGGTAAAAGTATAGTAAATTTTAAAATCCTAAAAAAAAAAAAAAAAAAAAAAAAAAGTAAAAAAGTGCTTTGTATTCTGTTTTATATATTTATGATATCTATCACTGGTAAACTGAAATTCTGTAATGTATAAGGATGTAGTGGTGAATGACACTAGTGACAGAATCTGAATGCCTCCTGCTATCTTTCTTCTTAAATGTCTTTGGAGTTACTGAGAGAAACAATTGCTGAAAATGAATATTGCATTGTCAGTACAGGATGGCAAAACATTTCCAGAGGGTGAGTTTTATCTCCGGGGACCAGCTGCCAACCAGTTCTAGCACCTACTCTTTGGTTAGCCATCTTTGTCACTGATTGCTTTAGTTCATCAAAAAACAGCTATAATGGAGTGTCACAGACAGGCAGTCAGATAGCAGCAAAGGATAAAGTCAAACTTTAAATGTTACCCTTTGTTCAAACGGATTCTCCTTATGAACTCTCCAGATACCAGGTGAACTCTTTGCAGTGAATTAGCTCTTTTAATAGATTAGTGTGCAAATAGTGGTGGCTTTATGTACCTGAATCTAGAGTTTGTTGGGACTGATTGTTGAATAGCAATAATCTGTGTTGCAATGAAAATCAGTAGAGCTCAAACATTAAAGCTATGTCTATAATTGTAAATTAAAGTGGAACCTGATTTTATGGACAATTAATTTTTGAAATTGTTCCTGCCACTTTTTCTTTTTTTTTTTTTTTTTTTTTTTTTTTCTGGATCACCTGGATTTCTCCCAAATAATACCTGGACATGTGTGCAAGTGTAAGCAGAGATGGCAGCCAATTTCCACAGTCAGTTTGCATCCAGCCATTCTGATTAAGAAAACAATAGCATTATGCAGAACTTCCTGCACCAGCTGGCCTCAAAGCCAAATAATACTTCCAAGCACTTTTAGATTATTCTATAGGTTTGTTCTGAATGAAACAGATGGATCTGTGATTGCTTTACCCTTCATAATTTCTGAACACATTACAAAAATAACTCAACGAGAGGAATGGAGACTTCAGAAGCTCCACCAGAACCAGAATTTTCTTCAAAAGGAAGATAAGTGAAGGCACAAAAGCATTCCATATGTCCAAAACGTAAGTGATAGTAAACAGAAAAAACAACCAGAGAACAGATTTCTTTCTGGCAATATCTGGTTCTTTAGCAACTTGATAGTTAGCCTTTAATAGTTTCATTTAACTAAGAAAATGTTGAATATGAAACTACGTTGCTTCAAATTTGAGGAGAACTGCTCATTAGATGAAAGATACTTTGATTGATTGTACAGAGTTCTCTAACTTACTGAGTTTCTTTAGATTTTGAATTAAATACTGAACTCTCAGAGCTTTATAGATTTGTTTCAAAATGACATCCTTTCACAGAATTTTGCAAAAAATCCTGCATATTTTTCACAGTCCAGCATACGAACTAATAATGCACTAGTGTGTTGTCTTTAAGCTAACATACCTTAGGAATGGTTAAGCAGGAAAAGAGATTTTCCCAAACAAATGGTAATTTCACTTAACAATGAAGGTTTGGAACATCTGAAATGAATCACAAAATCAAGTTAAATGTACTAATGAACTGTTTCAGATAATGAAAAACAGGTGGGAGGAAAATATTAAAATTTATCAAATCTCTGGATGTTTTTCCTCCTACTTAGTTAGTTGTTCCTTATTTGAAGGTCAAAGGAATGCTAACTCATGAAAAGCGTTAAGTTTTTGATTGCCCCACTTTTCAGAGTAAGGACAACCTACATCCACTGAGAGTTACGCAGGTATTGTGCCCTATTTTATTGAGTTTGGATATATGATATATGATATATATTATTATATATAGCATATGTGAAATGGAGAGCTCTAGCAGAGGTCGCTATACATACTCAGCAGACTGATATCCAGGAGGCACTAAGGATATTAACCCAGTTTTCAGAAGACCTCAAACTGTCAATCAAATATTCCTGAATAGATACAGTCAACAAAAGTGTTTCTTGTGATTTCCATTTCCTATTGCAAATTGCAACAAAATTTTCATGTCATATTCTCAGAATCACTCAACTCATATATTGGAAGACATATATATTAGACATAAAAATAAATCTGCAAGATAGCATCCCACTCTGAGCTATTATAGCTAGTCAGTATAAGTTATAAAGGAAATGGACTGATACTTTCAAGCAGTCATTCAACTAGCATACAATTTAATAGTGCATTGTGCAATGTCTTTCTTCATTAGAAAAGAGGAACGAAAACAAGTACAGCAAGCAAAAAAAAAAAAAGACTTTCATTTGCAACTGAGGCTCAAGTAATTATTTTTACAGCATGAATGTTAAAATTTTCTTGTTATTCAAAACTTTAGTTTTCTTTTAATTAAGACCTGCATATTGGTTGAAAAAATATAGCATATTTGCATAGAAATAACTATGGCAAGCTTAAATCTTAATTTTAAGCCATTTTAATCACTTTCCTGGACTGGTAATTACTTCTAGTTGACACATTTGAAGTGATTCCTTGCAGCAATTGAATATATTCATACAAATTGAAGTTTTCTCTGGTACTGAGAGATCATATGCATATGATATCTCTGGGAGTGGGCAAATCATATTTTTCATTACAACCCAATAATTAACAAAAATTCTTGGTCCATGTTGCTTGAGCCACAACAAAAGGAGCTTATAATTACTTCTAGCTCCAGGTAAGGTAAATATTTGATGTTAAAGTGGTGAATCAGTTTTAGTGATATACAAGTCAGCTGATCGTATATTTGTCCTCAACCTTTAATAATACTATGGATATTAATAACAAAGGCAAGGTCAATTTTTCTGCATCTGCTGTTGTTGCTTCATGCTACAGGCAGATAGCCTGGGAGACAGATCCAGTGGAGCACCTAGTTAATGAACTCCCTTGAGACTGATGCTTTTTATAGGCTGAAAAACAGAAGAGTGCTGTTAGCAAACTCCAGGGTGGAAAAATAGTTATGAAGATACTTCACTGGAAAAAATAAATAAATAAATGTGTTTATAAATTGACAAAAACAGTGTTCTTCAATGCAAAAAATCTGTGAGAGGTGTCAAAGTTAATAACTAATTAATTTGCAAAATGAACGCATGAAGCAATTATTGTATTTATTAAACCTTATTATGACTGTGGATTTATATTTGTTTCCTCTTGATATTTTCTCAAAAACACAAAAAGTCTCATTCTGAATCACAGAAAAAGAACAAAAACTGGTTCAGCAAATCCACTACTTCTTAACTTACACTGATGTTTTTGGGTCATGTAGAATAGCTGTCTAACACACTGTATCAGATTTATGTAGAAAATATATATATATTTTTAATTAAAAATGCAGATTAGTGAGAAAACTTCACTAAGAGAAGGAACATCCAAAGAATAAATTAGCTAAGTGCATTGCACTCAGAAATATTAAATCAGATATTTTGGAGTGCTCTGAGAATATTTCAGAGGATGCCTAGTTCAGGACTTATGGGATTTAGAGAATCAGAGGTACCTGGAAGACATATGAAAGTCTGCAAACTTTGCAAGGTAATGTAAGCTGCAATATTTGCATCCCACTGCAATTCTCCTTATCAGTTTAACCTTGTGGTTGCCTAAGCATTTTGTAGTATTCCTTCACAGATTGTCGTTACTATAGCTTCACAAGAATTTCACAAGAATTAAAGGATCAAACATGTAGGAAGGGTCTCATATTGACTCAAATACTTAATGTGGAGGAGGCAAGGAGTAGAAAAGAAAGTCCCCAAATGGAACCTCTTACACATCCATAAGCATCTTCAAATTTGCAATTATAGTTGTGAGGACAGGGTTGAAAGATATACAAATAAAATGATGAATGAAGTAAAGACATTGCTGAAATATTTCTGAAGATATTTTTGGTAAGTTGGGAAACAAACTCTAAAAAGTCTTTACTAGAAGAAATAGGAGATGTTTGTGAAACATCAGCTTTGTCCCCAGAATGTGAATGCTGTCCTGGAGAAAATTCTCCAGTAGTGTTTTCATTCTTCTCATTTTACTTTGTTTACGTATAAAAGCTTTTAGCTATCAAGAAAAAAATAAAAAAAATAAAAAATCTCCAAATTCAATGAAGGAATAACTCAAAAGGTAAATGCAGTTTCTGCTAGCCATAGGACACTGAAACAATTTGGAGGAGAAACGGAAATGAAGGTGGTAGGAAGATTTTTAGGGGCAAAGAGGAGAAGACAGTGAGGAATTCATATGTTACAGTTCTTGAAAATTATATATTTTTTCACTGGGAAAACATAGTTCTGGACAGGATTGTCACTGATGACAGTTGTTAATGCCTGTGGTGCTAAAAGAAGGAAGAAAGGGAGAAAGGAAGGGAGGAAGGGAGGGAGGAAGGAAGGAAAGAAGGACAGAAGGACGGAAGAACAGAAGGAAGGGAGGAAGGAAGGAAGGAACGAATGAATGAACAAATGAAGGAAGAGGGCTGAAGAGAGGAACAAGTGATGCTGTTTCCTCTAAATGGTTGTGAAAGGTGCATTGTGAAGTCCACTATCTGGGTTTATAACCACCAGTGTGTTTAGGATGGACTGAACTGTGAACCTTGAGGGAGAAGACAGAGCCAGACCTTACACACTCAAAGATCCCTCAGACCACACCTGGGACAGAATTCACCCCGTATCTTCTTACACTGGCCCATCTTGAAATGACTTTCTCTGATCTAGTCTCCTTACTGAAACAGCACTATGAGTCTTCTGCCCTACTCTCCAAATAAGCAGAGTCAAAGACAAAATAGGATTTATGCATATTTTCTAATTTACTAAATATTTTTAGTACATGTTAAATTAGAATTGATTGACCCTCGTATGCTTGACATGAATATGACTTCTGGGGACTGATCCTGCATGCTGTATAGCAGGGGCCATAGCTATTGGGCTTCAGCAGAAGTTCGACTTATAATAAATATAATAAGTGAAAGTAATATGAAATCAGATGTATTCTTGGCATGCATTACAGGTGTAAAGAAAAGGCATGCATTACAGGTGTAAA
>CM021697.1:32535130-32586189 GCA_011074415.1 Stictonetta naevosa | reverse complement strand
GGCATGCATTACAGGTGTAAAGAAAAGGCATGCATTACAGGTGTAAAGAAAAGGCATGCATTACAGGTGTAAAGAAAATACAAGTTTAGGTAACAGATCTATGTGTCTTTGTTGTGTTTAATCATGTACAGACACCATGTTACTGAGTTGGAAGTATTTAGACACAAACCTCTACACGGGCTTCATTTATTTAATAGGGCAAGACCTATCTGAGGTATGCAGCACCTTTCAGTAAACATAGAACTCAGTCCTAAATTTTAGTTAGACCCTTGCACTCTTCCTTTGCTCTGTGAGGAATCAAGACATTTAAGAAACTGAGTAGAAAGCTGACATTTGAATACAAAGATTGGCTTTACCTAGCTGCTTTAAATGAGAACAGATAAGAAACTAATTACTGTACATCACTTTGTTGTAAATAAAATAGTGTCGGGGCTGTTACAGTCTTCTGTACTTTCCACAAAGCTCTATGTATTAGTTTTTATATGCTTTTCCATTATACATGAAATTACTCCAGAGAGGAGAAAGAGAACATATATAAGGAGTATTATTGTTCTCACAAGTTACAAGAAAATACATGGAAAATATTATTTTCATAATAGAAATAATTTCTCATTTCAGTTTTTAATTGTTAACAATATAACTAATACCATAATTCCACACAGCATTTTCACTTCGTCATTGGTTCAAAACCGGAGCAACTGTAATTTTTCTTCAGTCTTGCAAAAGTGTACATATAAAATAATACTCACGAAAATAATAAATTTTTAAAAGATTTCCATAGATTTTCATTCCATGTAAATGAAATATGGAATTGAGTTGTTAAATGCAGTTCTTAAGCAGTTCTCTCTTAATTTTTAATTCTAGAGAATTACATGATATCTAAAATGAGATAAAATGTGCATTTGCTAGCAAGCAGCCTTCTTAATCATCACAGTAGTTACTATTGGCTAGACAAGTACTTATGAATTATGGCATTGCTGTCGGCAAAACTATTTATCTGTATGACACTATATGTCACTTTTGAACTTCGACTTGACATCCATAAAATTACATTTTCATCAAACTGAAAGATCAAGCTTTCTGTGCTGACTCACTTGGGTCAACATTTTGCAAATGACTGGATTTACCACTTGAACCATAAACCCTTTGTGAATAATTTTGTGTGTTGATGTTTGATAGCCTAGGGCACAGATCGTAGTTTCCAAGCTAAAGAAGAGGTGTCAAAGCAAAATGAATTTCTTTTCTGCATATCAGATTGCTTGTTCCAAAGTGCTTTCTCATATGGTGGTTGTTAAATGTCTTACAAACTGCTAAATTAGTTGAATTCCCAGATGCTATAAACAACCTAATTCCCTTAGTACTTATTTGTAGTACCTTTACATTAGTTCAAAAGGTCAGTTACCCCAGTAGACCAAAATGTTTTCATTGATAGTAGATTTTTTTTTTTTTTTTTTTCCTGGTGGGAATTTTTTGGCTTGGTTTCCAGGTAGTGTTTACAAAGTCTGCAGAGATATGAATTTAAGATGAGTATGAAAAGTAGAAAAGCTGCTGTTTGTTTCAATTGACTGGGGTGATTAGTGGTGTTTCATCTGTCTCAGTACCTGCAGCTTAGAGATGGATGAGATGTAACACACAGCTGGACAGCTGATCTCAAAAGAATGATAGTCCATCGTGCCCCGCATGTCTTGGTTACGTATCGGAAATGCTGTCTAGAAGTTTGCACAAAACTTTTATATTAATATGTTGTATCTAAGCAACTGCAGTTTTTATCCTTTTTAGATGTCAAAATTTTCCAGTAGAACAAAGTTTCAGTGAAAAATGTCAGTTTTCTTGGCCTTCTGAAATATCTCACTCAAAACAAAATTTGTTCCAAAAGCTTTCCCATAGCCCAAGGAAAGATATCGGGGGACAAACAGTGATTCCTTTATCTTTAAGGAAACCTTTAAGTGCTCTTGTCACCACCTCTTGCAGGCACTGTTTTAGGCAAGAAACTGCAATTACCTCCAATAAGATATGTATTGGGAGTGTTTTGTGCAGTTTTGGATACCTTTGAGTTTATATTGATAATAATTATAATATTATTATATTGATCATAATTATTATTGATAATTATTGATAATATTATGTGCAGTTCTGGGCACCACAGTACAAAAAGGACGTTAAACTGTTGGAGAGTGTCCAGAGGAGGGCGACAAAGATGGTGAAGGGCCTTGAGGGGAAGACATAATGTGGCTGAGGTCACTGGGCCTGTTCAGACTGGAGAAGAGGAGGCTGAGGGGGGACCTCATCGCAGTCTGCAACTTCCTCGCAAAGGGGAGTGGAGAGGCAGGTGACCTATTCTCCATAAACATCAGTGATAGGACCCGTGGGAATGGTGTTAAGCTGAGGAAGGGGAAGTTTAGGCTGGATATCAGGAGGAGGTTCAGGAGCAACCTGATCTAGCGGGTGGCATCCCTACCCATGGCAGGGAGGTTGGAACTAGATGATCTTTAAAGTCCCTTTCAACCCGAGCTATTCTATGATTAGCAAACTGTGTTGTACTTTGCAGTCTAAATCAATATTGTCTTTTCTTCAGTGTGGTTTCTGCACCAATCTTCACTTCCCTGTCCCGCCATTTTGCTGCTGCTTCTTAAAAGATTGATCTTCAAACCAGCTACTGTAGCATGAAAGATTATTTCTGATGATCAAAGCATGCAGGCAGTATTGACTTGTGTGCCTGATTGAAGTTAATCTGTTGTCTAGGCTATGACATATATCATCTGTACTTGTTTTACATATGTAGTTTAGGTTATATGGGGATGATGGTCCCACCTGGTATTATCAACATCAGTCATCATCATTAAAATAATAGAGTCTATTCAGTCTGTCAGCAGTAGTCTTTAAATTACTTTGTTTTGCAAATAAAGTACATTCAGTCTGTTAATATATCATTTTAGTGTTCTGTAAGCTAACAGTATTTTGATTTATTTATTTTAATTACATGCTTAGAAACAGTTTCATGTTTTTGTTCTAAAAAATTGATAGTAAGCACCAATTGCTTCGGGAGAGAGTTATTCTGTAAGACGCCTCCACAACAATTATTCCTTTCTCTAGGTACCTAATAAGGACAATGAAATCACCAAATGCGGTGTAAGTTTTATCTCCTATTGGATGTCATAAAATTGCATCTTTTTTCTCAATAGTTACATTAATAATCATTGCATACTGTTGTAGGCTACAATTGCAGAAAATCCTGTCCTTTGCTGAGCTATCAAAGATTCATTTTTATCTGTAGTGTTCTGCTCAGATTCATACATTGTGGATTCATACATTTTCCCCAGTATTTCTGAATTAAAATCTCATCACAATTGTTACATTTTCACCTCTACAATAAATAAGATATGATGGAATGAAGGAATTATGTTTTCTATGGAAGTTAAGAAACTGCAGAAACCTTCATGGTAGCAAGCTGACGTGTGAACATAAAGTACACTTGCTGTTGTGCTTATGGTGCCGTGCTGCTGCACAGCACCACTCCTTGCACCTACTAATGAAAGTCATCATTGCATTGTCAATTTACTCTCAAGCTTATTACATCCTAATTTCCCAGCTACACAATCCCTAAAAACAAACAAACAAACAAAAACATTTATTAACCATTTATTAACTAGAACTGTCACATCTTCTCTAGCTACATATTTAAGATTTTCACAGAATACCAGAATCACAAAGTTGTTAGGGCTGGAAGAGACCTTTGGGTAGAGGGGAAGGATCACCTCTCTTGAACTGCTTGTGATACTTTGCCTAATGCAACCAAGAATACTCTGTCCTGGGTTTGGTTGGGACAGAGTTAATTTTCTACATAGAAGCTGGTATGATGCTGTGTTGTGGACTTATGATGACAATAGTGGTGATAACACATGGATGATTTCAGTCGTTGCAGAGCAAGGCTTACACAGAGCCTAGGACTTTCCTGCTTTTCATGCTGCCCTGCCAGTGAGGAGGCCAGGGGTGGACAAAGTGCTGGGAGGAGACAGCCAGGACAGCTGGCCCAAACAGACCAAAGGGATGTCCCATACTACATGGCGTCATGCTCAGTAATAGAAGCTGGGGGAAAGAAGCTGGGAGTAGGGACAACCTTTAAAGTGATGGCATTTGTTTTCCCAAGAATCTGTTATGCATGATGAGTGGTGCTTTCCTGGAAGCAGCTGAATATGTCAATGGGAAGTAGCAAGTGAATTCCTTGTTTTGCTTTGCTTATGTGCAGCTTTTTCTTTACCTAATGAACAGTCTTTATCTCAAGCTAGGAGTTATCACACTTCTATCTTTCTGATTCTCTCCCCCATACCACTGTGGGGAGGTGAGCAAGCAGCTGTGTGGTCCTCAGCTGCCTGCCAGTGTTAACCCACAATATACTGTTAGCCATCTCAGCAGCGAGGGCACATTGCTCACTCATGTTGACTAAAACCTGTTTTTTTTTGTTGTTTTTTTTTTTTTTTTTTTTTTTTTGTTAAGTGAAAAATGTTAAAATACACACGGGAGACAAAATAATTTGGATTCAGGACATGAAAGATGTCACTAGATGAGAATTTTCATGAATATCATTACACAGCAAGCAAACTGGGATTTTAGCTGGTGTTCCCCCTCTCTCCCCTCAACGTATTTATTTATTTATTTGTCTGGAAAGAGTGATCCTTTGTTCCTATCAGTGTGAAGGATCAAATCCCTAGCCTGAAACTGCCAGAAGTTGCCCTGCTGGTGTCACAAACTCTGCTGGGGGGGGTGGCAGGGCTAGGTACAGGATGTAGGAACCCTCAGGGGGGTGCAAGGATCCACACTCCTGCTCCTCACTTATTTTAAAGAAACAAATGATTCCCAGGCCAGGTAGTGCAGGAGCTGGTCAATGCAACTTTCTGCTTGGTTCTCATTTAGACTATTTATTACAGCAAGAGTTTGTAAAATTGCTGACTCATTAGTAATCAGTGTGAATTCATTGTTGTTGTTCTATATATCCAGAGGAGAAATGAGTTAAGCACAAGTGCAGTGTATGAAGCTGAGTAATCATATTTTTGGGGTCACTACATGTTTTTACACAGAGGGAAGCACTTTCAGAAAAGTAATGAGGTCAGATCAGGTCGTACTCTGATGTCCTGTATTGTGCATATATATGTGTATATATATATATATATAATTCAAGATAACACTTCTGTGTTGATTCAGACAGTTTTCTGCCCTTTAGAATGCACTTGGCTGTTGTACGAGGAAAAAAAATATATAAAAAATTGTAATAAACACAATGTATACACATACAATTCTAGGTTGCATTATAGTCCTCTGAATGCCACGAATGGCAGTGTTTTCCTGCAGATTGCACATACCTTTGGTAGATCTTTGATATTTTCAATAGGGTGGCTCCTCAGGTAGCCCAGCAAGACTTTTCTCTCTGATCCTCTGTACATATCATCCTGACTTTTGCAAAACCAAATGAGGCCAGAGCCAGGTGGCCTCTTTTTGCATTGTTTCTGATGAGTGGTCTTTTGGATAAGCTCCTTCCAGAAGGACAGTAGTCATCAGTGTATGAACTAAGGTTTGTCATTTTCTGTATTCCCTGTTTTATCTGTGCAGCATAAAATCTTTTCGTTTGCTCACAACTTTTAGAAGAATGCTTGCTAAGAAATGTTATCTCAGGACAAAGTCCCAAACCTGCAGCTCTGATTTGCAAGTTGCAAGTCCCTGCTGGGTGCCCAGGCAGAGCAGAAAATGAAGCTACCAGACTGAGAGCAGAAAGGGAAAATAATAGGAGCAAAAGGAGTAGAGAGACTTGAGGAACTGGAGAGAGAATTAGAGAAATGGGAAATGAGCCTGGAATGGGAACCCTGGAGACTGGAGGAATTGGAGGCTTTGTATGTTTTTTTTTGTTGTTGTTGTTTTTTTTAAGAAGACAGGGACTGCAAACTAAAATGGGGCAAAAATGAGACAACACAGAGCACAAGTGAAACACAGAATGCGAGTCCCTGGGTAACTGAGGCTCTTGCATAGCAGGAGTTTATGACCATTAACTGAATGCAAATGAGGACACTAATCACAGGCCAGAGACTCAAAAAAATAAAGAAAAAAAATAATGTCATTGAATCTGATTCTTAAATGATTTGCTTCATATCATACAGGAACCCTGTAGCTGCAGGAGGAAAAACATCCAGAACTGCAAGACAGCATTCATCTGCCCTCCTCTGGCTACTTTTCCCCAAACTCATGTTTTTTTCTGTACTGGTCTTCCAGCATTTGCAAAAGGTGAAACAATAATATTTTAGAGAATAACTACATAATCATGATTATTCCCCAGAGCTTCACTCATTCTGTGCACTTAAGCACAGAAAACAGTCTCTGTGCAAAACATAGTTTGTGATCTTAGGCTATATCCTGCTGTATATAGTCTGCTGAGCAAATTAAGCTAAGTGAGGAATTTCATATTTTTCATATCCTTTGTTTTGCAACCTCACTTAATTTTATTTTCTTCTTGGGTGGTTTCTTTTCTGAAGTTAAATTCATGTTACTCCAATACCCAGAAACCCCAAAGCATTTACAACATAGGATAACTGTTAGTACAAGGGTGTAGTCATGTGTTGTGTCACAAAACTAGAAGTTAAACAGATGCTGACAATCCCTTTCTTCACCACTTTTTAAGTATCAGCCACCTGGCAGCTGTCAGGGCAGCTTTGCAGGGCAATGGTTGTCTTACCAGGGTTACTGCTGACAACGCAAAAAGGAGGCAGCAGATGATACCTCAGAGGCACAAGAAACTAAATTGTGAGGGGCAAGGCAGGGAAAGCAGTGGATGTCTGTTAACTAATAAAAAATAAAAGGAATGCAATCCTAGAACAGTTGTGACAGGCCTTGAGGGTGAGGACAAAGGCTTTGACCTTGATGCAGTGAAAACGGAAAAGCAAGTGCTTAATCACCCATGCGGCATCTTAAGCAGCTGTTCTGGTCTTAATGCAGATATTCATACAGTCTGACAATTTGGTTAGCATTTCGATTAATAAAACATTTTATGAAGAATCAGTTGTACTTCCAAGTTCTCTTTTATGTAGGTTTAATTACTTATTAAACAGTTGCAGCCTTGCTTGGATTATATATGCTGAACAAATAATTTGGTCTTTCTGATATTAATCATTTAAAAAATCTTTGCATGAAATTTCCTTTCCATTATTTCACTTCAGTGTTAACATTCTGGGGTAGGTTGAATTTTCATTTTACAAAGGTGCTAGTTTTCCCAATTTAACCATATCGTTCATTCAAAAATGTTCATGATATAAACAAAGCAAATTTCCTTCCAGAATTATCCAAGCATACAATTTCCTAGAAGTAGAAAGAGTTCCTTATCCCCTGGTGCTACCATATTGTTGACAGGAGGTAGGCATGGTTACAAGTCTCTTGCAGATAAGGACTTGTGCATGGTAGGGTTCCTGGTAATCTCCAGAAAAACAAAACAAAACCAAAACCAAAACCAAAAACAAAAAAAACCTACATCCAGACGCTACTTAGACCAACAGGTGGACACAGTGTTTGTGATCAGCTGAAATGAATACTCACAAACTCAACACAATAGAATCTGACTCCAGGCTACCAGTACGCCAGGGAATAGTGGGTTGCCCTTTGCTCCCAGGGATACTACACGCTGTGAAACAAACGTAAATATTTATTGAACAGAAACCTCATGAAAAAGAAGGATAATGGCTACAAGACTCAAAGTAGCTCTGAACCTTTAATGTTCAAGCAGTTGTATCAACACTGTGTTTCTGAAGTCTATTAAATTCTTGCATTCTCATATTTATATTTAATAAAATATTTAACAGCAACATTGTAAAGATCTAATTCTTACAGCTAAAATCAGACCTTCAGGGAATGTCACTACCATTTTATGGAAGCCTACATTTCCGGTAAAAAATTCTGATAAATGACATTATCCCCAGCAGAGAATTTTGAACACCTTCAGGATTTGACTTTCAGTTGCTACTGGGGGTAGAAAGCATCATCATGTATTTAAACCAAATATATGCCTTTGTGTATAACTGATATAAAAATGTTTGACGCATAGCAGTTTTATACTAAACTGCATTAAAAAAAAAAAAAAAAAAAAAACTCATTAAGAAGAGCCTAATGGTGGTGCTGGCAAGGTTAGAAGAGCCCCATAAGGATGAAGCACACAGCTAGTGTTACCCTCAGGGTCCCCTGGCACACAGTAGAACACACAGTGTGACAGTCCTCTGGCACATGTATAGTGATATATTTTCATTGGGCACATAAGTAACATGTTGAGCTTGCAAAGTTAGTAAAGCTTATGGATGCAAGAGGATTAGATCAAGTCTTTGCAAATCTATGAGTGCAAATCCATGTGTGTATGGAAATAAATGCCTAGTCTGTGACAAGAAATAAAAATTAAAATTTGGGGATCAGATTTCTGGAGACAAAAATGTTCATGGCCCAAATGTCATCTTCTGATCTATGTATCTTACATTGTAGTAATTTCTAGTTTACATCTAATTTCATTTAAAATGTTCAAGCATTCATACTCAGCAATGAAATTTCAAGCCAAAGCTGAAAATCAAAAAATGCAATGTAGACAAAAACACTATCTTTTATTTATTTATTTATTTATTTATTTATTTATTGTCAAATAAAACTTAGGGAAAACATTTTGAGAAATTTCAGCCAATATTTTATCAAATGTATTCATCAACATTTTGTCTAGTGTTTTTTATTTCACATTACTTTTCTGCCTAGCATATGAAAGTGCACTTCAGCTGATGTTGAATGGAAGCATTTCAATGACTGAAATTAGGATCCATATATCGCAGTGAACACTGTTACTCTAATCAAAGAGAATTCATATTCAAGACACCTTTCTTTTTTGAAATGTACATCCACTGCTTTTTCTAGTGCCTGCCATTCAAAAATAATAAAATAAAATAAAAAAGAAAGATCCAAGGCTGAAGTATTCAGATATTTGTTCAGGCTTCACTTACAAGAACTACCAGTAGCATTGCAATAGAAACTGTGTTTTCAGAACTAAAGGCTCTTTAATCAGAAAAAATACACCATTAGCCTGGAAATGAAAAATGAGTTAGTAAAAGTACAGAATACCACCTTCTTTGATGCTAAACTAATAGTGGAAATGGTGGTGGAAATGAGGAACAGTAATACAGTCTTAATATTTTAGCATGCTCTTGTCTCATTTAGTAAGTAATATATAAGCATTTTGTACCTTTTTTCATTGTGATCAATCCAGTTTCTACAGAGAATCTGTTGTGGTAATTAACATTCTATTCCTTTCCACTGCAAAAATGCACTGCATGCTTTATTCCTTTTATAAATATTAACAGATAAAATATAACTTTTCCAGAAATAATCTGATCACATTGTTTGCTGTAAATCACAGTAATAACCTAAAGGGTACATTTTTTTAGCAACAACAAACACACAGAAATTCAAGAACAACTTATTCTTCATACAGTATGTTGAAAAATGCGGCCCTCCCAACTCAATAAAAATGGTGTATACTAGTAACTTACCTTATAACCAAACCAAAGAAACAAACATAATTGCACAAATCTTAAAAACCCGCATTACTGATTTTCTGAGCTGCTTTATCTTGTTTCTCTGCTGAGTTGTTTCCTTAATTATTAGATTTTTATTAACCATCATTTCTCATTAAAGTGTTACACAAAATTGTTTTAAACAAATCAGATTTGTGTGTGTGTGTTTGCTGATATTTTTATTATTTTTTTCCTGCATTAAGAGATTAAATTTTTGACATGAAAATAAATCCAACTTCAGATCACTGCTAGAACTGGGTGCTTAACCTTCAATAGCTATATTAATTAAAGTTTACCTCTCTTTCAGTTCATGTATTGTTTGTAGCAGGTTGCAAAATGTATGTAAAACATACATCAGTTTTAAACTGTACAACCAATTTCTCTGAGTGTATTTTGTATGTGATTCATTTATGAACAGATTGCTAAAATATTTAAAGAAGCAGACAATTTTGATCAGTTCCGTTCACAAGGAATATTTCTGTTAATTGATGTGATGTGAGTTGATTAATGTTGCATTTGTTTTTTCAATGATAATGCACTTTTAAAAATTCAAAATTGTTTTCAATAAATTTAGTCCATTAAATTTAAGGTATCTTTTTATCCAATAACATATTTTTATATAAATATAAAAATAATGCATTGAGCCTTATTTTGTTGTAGAATATCTATGAGCAGATTACATTTAATGAACCTTATTTTGTTTGGAAAATCTTTTTTTTTTTTTTTTGTGGTGTATAAATCTGTGGATTTCTTGGAAAGCTTTCCACGTGATTGTTTGATTGTTTAAATAGCAAACAGAAAAAATATAACTCTAATGACCAGCAAAGTAGATGTACTTTCTGGCACACAATGTACTCCCACTGACCTACTGGGTAGCTTTCCCTTTGAAACCAAGATGCAAGAGAAAGTACAGTGTATGTCCCAGCATGGAGTTAGGGCTGGATCATTCATGAGAATTTGATTTAAAAAAGTCTTCTAGGTTCATGAGTGTAATATGTGATCTGTAGTATATAGTTGTAATAGCTCAAGGTAGTACTGTTTATTTTTGTAAAAGCACACACATATTTCTGGTGTAAATACTCATGTTTAAAAACAGCATGCACTTTGTAAATATAAATGTACCCAAACACATGAAGAAATAAAATAGTTAAATATTCAGGGCAAGAAAACAAGGAGAAGGATGAGCATGAACAATCCAAATTCATTAAAAATAATATTACTAATATTTATTATTTATTTTTGCATGATAATGCCTGTGAATCTCAGGAAATCCTGTAATATCATATGAGGATTTTCATCTCAATTGGGAAGGATTACTCCCCATAGGCCCTTTTAAAGTTTGTCAGGGAGTTAGGGACATTGTAGTAATTTAAAGTATGATTTAAAGTATGATTTATTTAATATTTTGCCATTGTCTATCCAACTCTAATTAAAATAACCCTAGTCTTGGGGAAAAAAAAAAAAGGTGTCATTTTAAGGCTTGCATTATGTAGGCATTGTGAATGGTCAGTAATTTTTAAACTTTAATTTCATCCTGGAACTCATTTGCACCTCTGGACATACTCAGATGTACTGCTGGATATTCAAAGTGTGGGGACGAGCACACCCTTCTTTCCCCCAGCCATGGTGAGGCTAAGGTGAGTGCTTCTCACATGGATAACAACCTTGGCAACATGATGTTGCTGTCCAGATATGCTACTGCAAAGTGATAGTCCTGGTTTTGTGTCTTTTGTTTTCTCTTCTATTATTAGTTGGATATATGGATTAAATTTGCTGGAATTAACTTAGCTGGAATCTCCTCATTTGTCATATTTTATGAAAAGAATTTGTATTGGGCTTATATCATTTCATGCACTGCACAGAAAATTCTGCAGAAAAGTTCCTATGGGAAAGAGGAATTCCATTACCCTTTTACAAGAGCATATTCAGATTATTTAATCAGCTATGCAGTTTTCTCATTGCTTTGAAAGTTTGTCTGTTAGTATGCCTCTTGGTGTTGCCAGACAGACCTCAGAATGCCTCTCACAGACTCTGAAATTATTGTTCTGCCAGACCTTGCAAGGGATATTCCCCAGTAGGCAGTAGTAGCTTCATTTGTTTAATCTCCAGAGGTGGTAAAAATGTCATACCAACCTGTGTCTTGAGAGCCCATGGATGTTAGTTCTATTTCACTCAAATAACTGGGGAATCTTCTTTTGAGGATTAAAAGTAGAAAGCCTAATTTCAGAGCAGGCATTATGTTCTCTTTCAAGAATATTTAATGTTTGTACTATCAAAACTAAGAGAATTCCTCTTGTTGTTATCTTCTTTTTTTGCCATTTTGTTGTAATATACCACCCAAGTTCCAGCTACTATGTCTTCATCTATTTTATCTGACAAGTCATATATAAAGATTCAGTTCAGTGTTTATCACAGTACGAAAGTTATAAAACCCTGAAAAATGTGGTTTCAAATATAATAGAAATGCTGACATACTCTAACCTAGTGTGGCAGTAACAGCACTGCTATAATATAAAAGGTTACTAAGACATATTGGCAGTCAAGGCTGCTTGTACTCCTGTGATTGCTCTTTTTATAGACATGGTAATGCAGCTTAGTTCCTGAGTATCACCTGTTGGCAAATGAGGGTATTGTGCTCAGGAAAGATTCTTTCACATAAAAAGACTTTTTTTTTTTTTTTTTTTTTTTTTTTTTTTTTTTTTTTTTGTATCTTAAAGCACTGATAATGACATTTTCTGAGCTGAAAGGCCAAGCTTAGGAGAAGCCATTAGTCCAATAAGTGTATAGTTAGATCCCTCATCCCAGAAAGTAAAGTGCTGTTGAGGAGGACTGCTACGTCTCTGCAAGGACTAAAGAAAATGAGGGGTGGACAGTGCCAGGATCTGAGGTACCCTTCTGTCTTCTCTCCAGAATCAGAGAGGGAATTACTAGGGTATATGACACTGGTATACAAAATATATAAAATATACAACACAGAAGAGAGAAGCGATAAAAAGAATGCTGTCAGCACTATGTTTACAGAACAGAACAGAATGAAAAATGTGTAGGTGGGAAAAAGGGGAATTTAAGAATCTGTTCTTATATCTCTTGCTAGTGAAATGCAATATTCAAGGATGCTTACACTTAATGATTACCTAAGCAACATAAATAGGCATTCAACTACTGAAATGAAAAGACTGATAATAAAATAGTGTTACTACCCAGGTGCTGGAAGGAAATAGAGAAGATAAGAAAACTAACAAATGGTTTAGGGTTTCAATAAACATTTCAGTACAGGAATATGTAAAGCCTCTAATACTATCCCCACACCCCACACACTGCTATATAAAGGTCATGCTAAGAAGCCCAGAAAGCTACATTCATGTTGGCTCCTGGGTGCCATCCAGGTCCATGCCAGAATCACCTGCATTGAATCATGGCTCACATTCCTGCTGTTTTCTCAAATTTAAAGGTCTGAAATATTTTAAAGGTTACTTTACAGCCCCTTGTAGTAGTGTTTTAACAGTGTGAAACTGATAGTCCTTGATTTTGGTGTGCTCTATGTTTTTACTCCACTAAACTATGGATTAAGAGAACACAGAAGTGTTTAAGAAATTCCTAGAACAGTTTTGTAGACCTGTCCTGAGAGGGAGGAAAGCAAAACCTCATTCAGGCTCATGCATATTGATTTTGGAAATAGTCCCTGATGCATAAAATACTCCAGCTTTGTCTTAGAAAGTACTAGTTCACCAGGGTTATTATCATGCCAGTAGTGTGCTAGCTATTAGGCACCATGAATAAACACAGTCCAATACTCCAGCTTATTTCTTCTCCTTTTTCAGCAAATGCCTGATGATGTGACTATGGTTCCAAAAATCGTACTAATGGAATAAATTGTGTGTGATGGATGAAAAATTATTTATTTCCTTCTGTGTAGACTTTTATCTGGTTTTATGCAACATCTTGCCTCCTAGAAAGACCAAAGAAAACTTCACACTCAGAGGTTCCATTCTGTTTTACCTCCCCTTTGAGCTCTGGTTATCCTTCAAAGTCCAAATCATTAACTTTCAAGACTCTAATGAACATTCATCAGTATTAGCTATATTAGCTCTTATGTGACAGTCCCAGAGAGGACTGCCATCAATGGCAATATTTTATCTTCCAGCAAACACAAAAGTTATCAAGAGTAGGAGGTCCTGAGAGGTAAGACTTCAGCTGTGTCATTTCTATTATCATTGATGGGTCAGAGACTTTTTAATTTCTATGCTTCCTTACAACAAACAATAGTCACTCTCTCCAGGATGAGGACACAATAGCAGGGTGAACATGGGGTTAATTATTTAGGAAGTAATTTTATTTAAAAAAAAAAAAAAAAAAAGAAGAATGAATTTAAGCCCACAATGTAACACAGTTGAGTAGTTGACTTTAATGCAGAGCCATCAGTTCTTCTTCCAGCATTTGCCCAGATCCTACTGAAGCAAACCTATGGAGTGAGGGACATTCCCTCTCTACAGCTCTATAGCTCTGCCATGCTAAATCTGGTGTTAGCTCATTTTTAGTACTGTAAACACCTGTGAATTCATGAACCTGCAGTAATGAATTGTAGAATGGAGGTTACAGAGAATGATATTGGCAGTACAAGAGATGTCTAAAATCATTTGCAATGTCTCTTATACTTTCTCAATTTTCTCTCTGTTTCCTCCTTAAGGACAAAGCTATAAATCATGATTTTTTTTCTGCAAGGCAAAACTATTTGTGTTCTTTTTCTTATATATATAATTTTTATTTTTAGCAAGCCTTCTAATCAAAAGCAGGCACACCCAGATGGGGTGACTTGTGAAAAGAGGGTGTGTTTTACAGACTATTACTGATTGCCCTCATGAGGTCTTCATATCCTTACCCAAGGCCCATCTTTCAGAGAAAGTAGCAAGTACAAACCTATGTATGTGACAGACAAAGACGAAAACATGGACAGGTGTTAGCTGGAAAAGAAAATAAGCTTGCTAAGGGGCAAGACTGGAAAAAGCATTTTGGTGATGCAACATGGAAAACAATCAAGGCTTGGAGAAAGGACAGTAGGAGAGCCAGTATTTGAATAGTCAAAGTTGACAGAATAAAATAAAGCATTGTCAAACCCTGAAAAGCAAACAGCTGTTGATTACAGCAGAAAAGTCTTCTCACTCTGGAGCTGGGCGATGTGAGGAGTCATGGAAGAGAGGGCAGTTACTTCCAGATATGCACAGCAGAGCTGTCAAACTGCTGCATGCGCCAGAAACCCAGCGGGTTCCTGTGCAAAGCCTGCTTATGGCAGAAAAAAAATCACTGAACCTAAAATGAATAGATCAAATCCTTCTGAAATCACAAAACTGGAATTTACTTTTAAGAGTTTAACTGAAAAATTTGTCATTAACACTTCAAAATTTTACAATGCTGTTTCTCATTCTCAGTCTCTGAAGGCAACAAGCCTTTTTCCTCAAGAGAAACAACAATGCCATTACCAAACATCAAACTGAATGAGCTTCATTCCTTCTTTTGTACTTAGATTGATGAAAGAGTTGAGGTCTGACAAGTACTTTTTTGTTTGTTTGTTTGTTTCCTGCTCAGATTCACTAATTCTCCTCCTCAGTTTTAATGTTTAAATATTTATATGGGTCTACATGCATATGTCTACATGTGCACATACTTTTTTTTCTCACTTTCAGATGTACATCTCTTTTGAACTTTCTTCTCTTTCTTTTTATTGCAATTAGCACTAACACAGTCTGCAGAAAGAATTTGTTTTTAGCAATGTAATTATGTGGTACGTACTGAAATGAAATTAAGTACTCTTATAATTTATGGTGAAGTCCTCTTACCATTCCTGTTTAATACTGATACTAGTGAAGTCAAAAGACTTTAATGAAAGCAAATAGGTCCTGTTATGTTCTATTACAGGTTTAGATCAAGTAGCTCCTTTGAAGTAAAAGATTTATAGCAGCATAAAATCAATATAAGAATCAAAATCCAAGCCTATAAAATGTAAACAGTGTCCAAAATTGGCATGTTATTTAACTGAATTGATTTCTTGGTAAAGAATCTGTGAGGTATGGATGGGAAACCTTTTTTTCTACAGAAATAGTCTTGAAATGCTGCCTGCTTGTCTTGGCTTTTTTTTTTTTTTTTTTTTTTTAACTTTGGCAGCAACTGAAACATGGTTAATATTGACCTCAGCAATGTGAACTATTGCCAAACTAGCACATCAGACCGTTATTTCACCTCATTATCCAATTAAAGCTTTAGTCCAGGGAGAGGTTCAGTACTCTCAGATTTCTTACCTGTTTGTCAATCAGCCAACTGAAATAAAGTGATCTCACTCCTGTACTGCATCTATTTTAAAGCTCCTTCCACTGCCTCACCCATTGCAGTTATTTTGTGTGAAATTATGGGCACATTTTGCGTAGCAAGGTAAGGTATTGGATTAGACTTTTCAACATAAAATGAAAGATGGTCCCCATCTTTTCATAGTGGTTAGGCCAGTTGTGCAACTACATTTTCCATGGGAATGATGCACTGCAGAATGGGGCTCTGGCGCATTTTAACCGTGTGCGATGTGTGACAGCTATGAATGAACTGGATTCATCTTTAGCCACCCAATAATTAATATCAAGGCATCAACAACTCCTTTACTACTTAGGAAAAAATAACAAATGTTTCAGGTTTTATTTGTTTTCCCATGCACAGGTCTCTTAATGGTTCTCTAGAGGCTCTAGGCTATCCCTCCCATATAGCCAGAATCTTTTGTGTTCAGGGTTACATCTGCCAGCCTTTTTTGTATGTCTCTCAGATATAAGAAGTTGTTTACCTCAAAAGGTAGTAAATTCTTATTTTTAAATGACAGGATCAGACCCACTCACTAAGGAATTAATGCCATGTCTTTCAGATACTTGTAACAGAGCAAGTAAATCATCCTTCTGATGTGACTTTCTTGTATTGACTGCAGGTGTTTTTCTTTTTTCTAGGTGACTTTCAGGTAGCTTAGAAAGATAAGGTGATTCTTCCCAATTTTTTTAGGATGAGTTTGTTTTTTTTTCCTAAATATTTATGTCACATGGAACTTGAGAAAAAAAATCATAAGCTTCTACACCAAGTTGGACACGACATAAGGAAATAGAGAGAATCCTGACCCAGTCCATCTTCCTCACCTTTTCTCAGTTTCTCTACTAACAGTTCCTCAGCTTAAATGAGGGACCTACACCCATTTGTAAGACTTATCACTACAAAAAGACATGCAGGAGCTAAGTATTGGTATTAGTGCAGACTTGCTCAGACCTGTAAGTAGATGTACTTAATATGAACAGTAACTCATTAAAACACACTAAAACGACTTGTAAATATCTGTCTCTCTACAAATAAATTGACCAGGATTAAATATTTTGGCATAATTCCTTGTACAGAGACTATCCTGCATGTTACAATGCCTGTAATTTTAGAATAGGGTGCCTTTGTGCAGCAAAGCTCTTGCCATGGTCAAATTAAAAAAAAAAAAAAAAAAAAAAAAAAAGGAAAAAAAAAAGAGGAAAAAAAAGTGGCAGAAAGGGCAAAGAAGAGCAAAGGGACTTCAGCTGCTGTGTTGGCTCTGGCATAGTAAGTGCATAATTCTGAGTCATGTGGCATGGATACAGGTAAACATCTATATAGTACCTTCTTTCCATAATTCAGATGAAGGCTGCATTTACTTTCATGAGTAGAAAATAACAGGATGCAGTACTCTGAAACACTGATTCTGAGCACTTCTCTGTGTAGAGAAGTTCTCATGGAGAAATTAATTAGTTCTGAATGCAGTCAAGATTTTTCAATTAAAAAAAAAAAAAAATGTTCTCAAATGAAAGCTAATTGTAAGGTAATAGTGAGGAGGAACCTTGACTACCAGCATCTTCTGGTAATGAATATTCCTAGGGAAAACAAATGACAGTTTCTTAGAGTTTACATAAGAGGATTGTATAAGCTCCTCTATTTCCCAGCAGCTAGTTCTGCTGAGCTCTAGGATGTCTCTTTCTGGCTATCTTGAGGAATATAACATTGAGAATGATGTCAGGAAGAGAGAAAGTAATGAAAAGTGTATAGAATCATAGAATGTCTTTGGTTGGAAGACACCTTAAAGATAATCTAGTTCCAATCCCCAGCCATGGGTAGGGATGCCACCCTCTAGGTGGCCCTAGGCCCCATCCAACCTAGTCTTGAACACCTCCAGTGATGTGGCATCCACAGCTTCTCTGGATAACCTGTTTGGTTCCTCACCAAACTCTGACTAAAGAAATTCCTTCTGATATGAAATCTAAATCTCCTCTCTTCTAGTTTAGAATCATCTTCCCTTGCCCTATAATTATCTGCCTGAGTAAAAAGTAACTCTCCATCATTTTTATAAGACCCCTTCAAGTACTGAAAAGCTGCAATAAGGTCTCCCCAGAGAGTGTAAAGCTCATGAAGTTCAACAAGGCCAAGGCCAAGGTCCTGCATCTGGGCTGGGGCAATCCCAAACACAATACAGGCTGGGCGAAGAATGGATTGAGAACAGCTGTGAAGAGAAGGACTTGGGAGTGTTGATTGATGAGAAGCTCAACATGAGACAGCAATGTGCACTTGAACCCCAGAAAGCCAACCATATGCTGGGCTGCATAAAAAGAAGCATGACCAGCAGGTCAAAGGAGGTGATTCTCCCCCTCTGTTCTGCTCTCATAAGACTCCACCTGGAGTGCTGCATTCTGAAGCTCTGGGACCCTTGACATAAGAAGGACATGGACCTAGTCCAAAGGAGGACTGCAAAGTTGATCAGAGGGCTGGAGCAGCTTGCCTATGAAGACAGGCTGAGGGTGCTGGTGTTGTTCTGCCTGGAGAAGAGAAGATTCCAGGGAGACCTCAAAGCAGCCTTCCAGTACCTAAAAGTGACCTACAAGAAAGCAGGACAGGGATGCTTTATCAGGTAGTATAGTGATAGGACAAGGGGGAGTGGTTTTAAACTGAAAGAGGGTAGATATAGATTAGATATTAAAATAAATTCTTTACTATGAGGGTGGTGAGGCACTGGAACAGGATGCACTGAGCAGTTGTGGATTCCCAATCTCTGGATGTGTTTAAGGTCAGTTGGATGGGGCTTTGGGCAACCTAGTCTAGTGGAAAGTGTTCCTGCCCATGTCAGGGTGTGGAACTTGATGGTCTTTAAGGTAAATTCAACCCAAATCATTCTACGATTCTATGATTCTGATTCTATGATTCTTTCTGAAAGAAGTTAATCTCTGCTATAAGAAAGGTTCATATGCAGTGAGAATATGGGAGCACAAGGAACTTAGAGTGTTAAGCCCCATCTCCTTCTATCACAGTTAGTCAGCTCATAAGACCTGATACATAAATCCATCAGTCAATGTCTTAAATGTAGACAGCAAATAATACCTAACATTAGCATGCTAAAGCTTCTAAAGGACTGGCGGCATGTATTTACATTATGAATGAACTTTCTATTTGACATTTGAAAAAGCAGGGGGAAAAAATCACAGCATCCAAATTCTAAATAGCAGGTATCCTTTGTCTATCAGTCTTGGGGCTATAGGTACTGGTATGAAGGTATAGACTCACAATAGAGCTATATGTATTGCAGCTGTAACAGAAACACAGTGCCATGAGAAAGAGGTATTCACAGAATATTATGCCCTTCTTAAACTGTATAAGCAACTCAAGCTGAAGGAAGCTTTTGCTTCATTACATCAGCAGTTGTGTTCTGACCTTTTGGCTGCAGTTGGTAAAAAAATCTGTTGTACTTGTCACATACTGGGAATTAACATTTTTCTAAACTTCAACCTCTGTGAATACTTAGTAGTTTGCAAATAGTTTTTCAATGTCACATTTCTATAATGGTGTTATGGAACAAAACTAATTGCTGTCTGTAGTGGATGCAATTCTATTCACAGCAAGATAAATTGGATTTCTAAACTGTGATTTCCATTGTGTTACCTCCATGTATCATGAGAGTTATCCTGATGTGCACAGCGGTGGGCCTACTTACTTATACAGTGAGCTACAGCTTTATGCAGAATGCATCATCTTGTTTTGCTCTCAAAAAGACAGAGGGAATCTCGAAGTATAACTGTAGACTGCCATCTGTTGGAAGGGTTTGATGATCACACTCGCCTCTTACCAGGCCCTACAAAGAGGAGTAGAAAGCATGACTTCTGCTCATGTTCTTAATGACCATTTCCAACAATATGATTAGATTCTGTATGTGTATTTTGATTACCAGGATCAATGAGCTACCAGACCTCTTTCAATTTAGCTCTGTTACCTGGATGAACAATTTTATTTTATTTAGAATTCTAACTCCTAACATTAAAAAGATGTATAAAGCACATTTTCAGTTTTGATTTTTCATAAGCCTATACTGTATTTTAAATAAAGGAAGAAAAAAAAGGAAGAAAGAATGTCCTGATAATCTAAGAATGCAAAGAGGAAAAGGAAAGGAATGAAACCTGCTGACATTGCAGGCCCAGAGAGTTGTAATCAGTGGCACAAAGTCCAACTGGAGGCCAGGCACCAATGATGTGCCCCAGAGGTACCAACAACAGGGTTACCGGGGACAATACGGTTTAACCTCTTCATTTACAACCCAGAAGACAAGAAGAAATGCATCCTCAAGTGGCTGATATACCACAGGTTTCTGCTGCTATTCAGAACACACTGGAGAAATGGGCCAAAAACCACCATCAAGTTCACAATGGGAACCTGTATGTGGGGAGGAATCACCCCAGGCACCAGTACAGGCTGGGGTCTGACCAGCTGGAAAGCAGCTTGGTAAAAAAGGCCCTGGTGATCCCAGCGGACACCAGGTTGTATGTGATCTTTCCCCTTTACTCAGCACTGGTGAGACACACCTGGATTGCTGAATCCAGTTCTGGGGTCCCTAGTACAAGAGAGACAGGAACATACTGGGATGATGTGCTGTGGTCCAGTGAAGGGTCACAGATATGTTAATGAGATTGGAGCATCTATTGTATGAGGAAAGACTGAGGGAGATGGGACTTTTCAACCTGTAGAAGAGAAGGTTTAGGTGTGTCTTATAAATATGTATAAATATTTGATGGAGTGCAGTAAAGAAGATGGAGTTGGTCTCTTCTCAGTGGTGCCTAGTGAAAGGACAAGAGGCAATAGAAACAAATTAAAAATAATAATAATAAAGAAATTCCATCCGAACACAAAAAAACATTTTTACTGCAAGGAAGGTTATAATCAGGCACAGGTTTCCCAGAGTCCTTGGAGTCTCCACTCACAGAGATATTCAAAACCACATCTGACAGAGACCTGTGCTAGCAGCCCCAGCTCTGAGCAGGGAATTGGACTAGGGACAACCAGAGATCTCTTCCAATCTCAGCAATTCTGACATCCGACGAAAATGGCTGTAGTGAAAATCTGAATGGTTGTAGCTCTTTCCTTAGGAGAAAGCATTGTTTTGAAAGATTAAGGTCACAAGTCCTCTTTTCCAAGTTTAGATGACTAGTTCAACACTGAACTAAAAAAACTCAACAACCTATTATGTGTTATAAGAGATATCTCAGAGATTTGAACTCCATCCCGTAGTCTGAAAAATTTATGTGAACAGTATAATTCAGACTATGATTTACAGTCAGACTCTAATGTACTGATGGACTGTGAGATTCCATTTCAATTTAAAACAAAATAGTCATGCATAATGCAGAAATGTTGTTTTGAGCCCTTGTATTAAGAATGAAATTGTTGGAGGATCAGGTGGCTCAAAGGATTATCAGCAAGGATAATGTTTGTCCTGGATGACACAGAACAAACTTATAATTTCAGACCTAGTTGTTAAAGTCGCAAATGGCTTCAAACTCTCATTCTGTGTGGACACTGGCCTAAAAACCTCTCTAGTGTAAGATGTGAATATCAGAGCTGTTTCAAAACCTCTCTGCTATGTAGGCAGCATATTTCCTGCAGCTAATAAGAGATAGGCCATCATTTTATTTTTATTTAACATTAATGTCAACAACTTTAATTTTGTCACACTGATAAAGGCAGGTAAAAGAAAGCACATAGACTTGGGAAGCTGTGATGGATCATCAGAGTTTCAAGGAGCAGTGGTAAGGGGCCAGGATCAGTCAGGGCTTGAGACAGAGAGTGGGATTAGCAGACATTTGCAGATTTTCTGAATGGCAATGGCTGAGAGATTCTCTGCTACCCCTGGTGCTAGCGCAAGGCACAGGCACCAAGAACATGCATGAGTAGCTAAATTTTGTCTTGCTGGGATTGTCTCCAGATTCCTCCATCTCCTCTCTCCTTTTTCTCCATAACACAGGATTTGCTTTTCCATCTTAGAACCCCCTAGGGATTTACCAAGCCTTTTGAGGTACCAGTAGCTCTCACAAGGCTCAGCTCTTCTTTACCTGCAGCAGTTGCCTCACCTCTGACAGCTCTGAGACCAGCCAGTGGAAAATGAGGGAACAGAAAGGAATGGGGTAGCCTTTAAACCCCCTTCAACTGCTGCATGTCAAGAGAAGGTAGAAGATAGATTTTTCCCCTTTCTCTCTATGTGGAGGAGAAATCGGACCTATAGAGTGTCATAAGTCCAAAGTGACCTCTGCAGACCTCATGCTAGCAGCAAAGTCATGGCCAACCCATGAAGACAGTGTCCATCAGAAACCACAAGCTTTTCCCACACTCAAAATTAGCTCTTTTACATGGTATTATTATGGAATATACTGTATTTATGTTTGTTCATGAAAGAAAATTAACGTCATCACACTTGATGGAAAAAGGTCCTTCCAACATCTGAAGGTTATGAACAGCTAGAGAAAATTGATGACCTTGCAAACAGTCCACTGCTTCTTTCTGGCAGTATGCAAACACTTCAGGAAGATATTTCTTTATCTAACATCATAGTTTATGAAAAGTGTATGATATAGGTGCATATGTATATAGGAGATACAAAAAGGTTAGTAAATTTATAAATGAAATCAGCTGAAATTCTCTTTATGATAGATTAAACATGGCAGTCAATATCCTAAACAATTTTCTTCATGTCATGTAAGGCCTAAGAACATTTATATCATTTACAATAGAGGTGATTTTCACTGACACTTCATTTGATGTGGCTTAAAGATATCAATGATACTGAAAATCTGCTCACTTAACTGCCACCGCATTTGCAATATGAAATCTTAGTACCCCTTCCATTATCATGTTTCTTCATGGATTTTCTCCCTGCTGTATATGTTATTTTTCTTGTTTCTCTCTTTTACAATCTGTGTTCATAAACTGGCACCTTGCTTTTGATTGCTTGTCATCTTCTGTCCATGCCTCAAATAATTTTGCCTCCTGTTAACCTATTGCAGAATGTAATATCAAATATAACCTCAAGATACACGATTTAGAAAGATAAATATACACTAAAAATGGTAGAAAACCTTTTTTTTTTTTTTTTGTATCAAACATCAGATTTTTATCCATCATTTCTGTTTCAACAAGAATAATATTTTTGTAATGTTTGTTAGTATTTATTGGTTAAAAAATAACAAAATAACAACAGCAACAAAAATAAAAAGCTGTCAAAGCATCAAAGACTAACTCCATTATGAATTTAACACCAAATCCACAAAATAACTCTATTCTGTCAAGCAGGAAAGAACTGATCAAGCACAAATACTGAAATCCAAGAAAATGACTCTTCTAAATCTTGTTTTGTATCCAAACTCCACAGGTATTCAGATTTGTAAGATGCTCCTAGACATTTGGGATTTTTTTTATTTTTTATTTTTTATTAGCATTCATAGTTATTTGTCCATAAAAGCACCTTCATAAAATCTGGATTGTTTTTATTTTTTATGAAAGAGGCTGTTTATATCTTTTGGAAAAAAAATAAAAATAAAAATGTTTTACAGCAATTGTAAAACCTGTAAAAGACAGACATAGTCTAGAAAGCAAGAACAGGGCCATCTCCTCACCACCAGACTGCAGTGCTACTCTTTATTACTCTGTTTCCCTGTCCCTATGCATCTCAAATTAAATGCTGCAGAGCTGGGCATAGGACTCTTTTGTCCACACAGCTTTGTGTACATGAAGTCTTCCAGGGTGTGAAGAGTGAAGAGACAGGTTCTGAATCCCTTCATGACATGAAAAAGCTAGAGTATATATATATATATGTATATATGTATATATATAAATATATTTGCTCTGAGAAAAAGAAGTGTTTTAAACTATTCTGCTCTATTCTGACCTTTTAATAATGGTAACTTAAAATCAGTCACAGAGAAAAATTTTCTCTAAAGGCTATGAAGATTTGGCCACCCACTCACACTTCAGAAAAAGTTCCTGTGGAACAGATGTAAGGCTCATAGTAATGTCACATGGAAATTCAGTCTGCTGTTACCCTTAAAATTAATTTTTCTCCTTTGTACGAAACAAACATTTCACCTGTGAAAAAAAAGATACTGGACTCACTGAGCTAAGTCGCACTTCAGTCAAACTAAACTTGTTTCATCGAAAGCCAACTAAAATACAAAATCACAGGAGAAGAATTAACTCCAGTATTATTATCTTTGTTATTTACTGTTCAGTTTGTTTACTTGTGCCAATTTTGTGGTGAGTTTCTTTTGTCTGCTTTTCTTATTGAAATTCTTCATAACTCCTTGAGATTATTGCAATCAAATTTGGCTTTAATAACTTGCAATTGAAAGGGCATGAGGTTCCACAATGTTTATCCAGAATGTCATCTAGATTTATCTTCTTTAATTCATAACGTGGAAAACACGTCTCCCTGGTGTTCCTCACCATCATTTAGACACTTTACTGTTATCTGTGTCAGATACAGTTCTATGGCTATCTTATTTTCAGACAGGTATCTTTTCAAGACAAGTACCAGAGATATTATAAATTTAATAACTTTAATCCTGAATTTAAACTTTAAATTAAATTCCATGTGGGGTAGAATTGTTGTTCAAATTAGGAATTATAATTAGAATGACTGTTTCTCTTGACAAAGAGTTCTAATGAGTCCAATTTCATAGGATACACTAGTTAATCACATCACCAATCTGCTTTAGATTTTTGCACTCAACAGTTTTGTTAGGCATACAAATGTCACCTAAGAACTGTGACTGTTATGGCAGAGTTTGCTAATAATTTTATTGTTCTTTAAACATTTAACTCTGTCAAACACAGAATTAATAAGCTACGATTTATACAAGTCACATTAAAGACCAAAACTTGCTCCCAGATTCACATGGAGAAATGCTTGTGAAGTAAATGCAAGCTGCACATTTGATGCAAATGGGATACAAAACGGTTATAACTAATTATAATAATAATAATAAATATATATTATAATATACATACATATATAACAATATAATATACACATATATAATTATGTACCTACATAATTATTACATAGGCTACAGGAAGCATTGGTATCTCTTTGCTTTGTCTACAAAACAAGAGACATGGAGGATGACAATGCCTCATAACTGAATTACAATATATAGAGCCTGATATAAAGGTCGTAAGCTTGGTCTATCTTGAACACAGAGTGAAAGGCAGTGAATTAGATTAGACTCCTTGGAGACTGCTGAGAACCTTAATTTTTCTTAAGATGATCCTATAGGCCTGAGCACCTTCAGTGACAACAGTTACTGTATGACAGAGGTGATCTACCATGAAGAGATGAATTCCAAAACACTTAAGGCAAAGCTAGCAAAGTACATAAAGGGCCACCAAAACACAACATATGCATAGTCCATTAGGGATGTATTTGGAGACAAGTTTTATGAAATGATTTTCCACAATCTAGAGATGTTGTAGTTTTAAGGCCTGTTTTCCAGACTTTTTGATCTGGAAAGTTTTTTTATTCCATTTTCTCTTTTTCAACATGTTCCCCAGTGGAGACTTGTCTCACATATAACTTTCTCTTCCCTGACCTCATAACTCCAGACCATTGCTTTTGCCATCATATTTCTCCTTTCCTCTGGATCTTAAGGAAAGTCAGGTTGGGGGAATTCAGGGCAGGATGAGCGAGGTCAAAATAGACTGCTAAATAGGACTTAGGGTATCTTCAACTGAAGAATGATTTCTGAAATGTGATTGAGGCATACTGGGATAACTGTGAGACAGAGATAGTGAATGGTGCTGGGGTGAAGATGGGTAATAGTGAAACTGAGGAAGCTGATAGATGCAAGATCACCCGCAGGCCTGATAGAAGGGTATTAGGAGAGTGTGGAAATTTTATCCTGGCCATCATATATGACTGTGACAACAGAAAAACTACATATGTTCTTGCAATGAAGAAAATAGTATGTAGCCATAAAATAGTTATACATCTATCTTTGTTTGCCAGATTTTAAAAAAAAAAAAAAAAAAAGATCTCTGAGATTTGCCTTTTTATTATTATTTGATGAAAAAGTGTTTGATTTGATTTCTAGTGAAAGTGGAATAGATATGTATAATATGATTCCTCTTTTAACGTTTTTTGATTTAGATATTCTTCCCTATGCTGCTTTGACCATATCAAACTTCATAATTTTAATTAATCTTTGCCAAAATGCTCTTAATTACCATTGTGGTTGAAGTGACATTTCCACTAGAAATTTCCATTTTCAGTATATTAAAAAATTCCAGAAAAAATAGACTTTTCAGGGATGGATTTTTTTCTTTAAGTTTCAATAAAATAAATGGATGTAGGGTGTGCCAACAACACACAAATAAACAAATAAGTCCACTAGGGTTGTTGTTGTTGTTTTTATCATAACGTGTATATTCATCTCCTCATAATCTAATACAAACATATGGCTACATTATTTCTCTTTCCTGCCAAAAAAAAATAAAAAATAAGAATAAAAAAAAAAATCCCACAACAACCAAACAACACCAATCCTACACTGTTTCTTTTAAAAGTCTCCAAATGGAAAAAATAAATTAGAAATTTCAAAGATAAATGTTATAGAGCATTTCTACACTTATTTTATGGTTCTTGCTTATTGCCATTGCAACTTTTTATTATCATCCTAGTCATATTCATACTAAAATAAATGGAAGATTTTAGTTTAATTTCAGTCAGTGCTATATCAAGGTTTCTTCAAGCATTCA
The DNA here is from genome assembly GCA_011074415.1 of Stictonetta naevosa. NCBI lineage: Eukaryota > Metazoa > Chordata > Aves > Anseriformes > Anatidae > Stictonetta > Stictonetta naevosa. The sequence continues at coordinate 32,559,520 of CM021697.1, read as the reverse complement.
AAATCTGCTTAATTCTTCTTTGAGGTGCCTTTGGCAGCAATAAGTAGCTATCTCTGTTTCTTTCTCCAAATTAATTAATCTGGTGCCTGAAGTTCACAGTCAGAATACCATGACTGGGTCCAGTTCAACCTAAATTTTGCTCGCTAAGAGAGGAAAAGATCCCCGCAACTTACTTTTATCCACATGTAAAGGATGCAAGAGGATGATTCATACTGAGAGTATTGTGTGGACTGCCCAGTCCCTGGCCTCCTGAAGAAGAGGCAGACAAAGCAAGAGATTTTGGACATTTTTGCTTTAGCAGAACGGCAGCAACTGTGTCCCCATCAGTCCCCTAGTTCAGCTGAGATGATCTTTGTGTGCCATATGAGCCCTTCATAAGAAGCACAGTGCAGTGTAGGCTGAAAGACCAGAAGGTCATGTTATTTATTATTCTCATCTTATCATACCCTTGATGGTGAACATTTCCATTAAGTCTTTAATTTATAATGCCTGAACCTTTAGAGGGTTTGTCTCCTTGAGCATTATTAATGTGTACAAATTTATCCACGTAAATTTACTGACAAGCAAACCATTCACACTCCACTATAGGTGCCTTTAGCCACATGTTATCAGAACTTTTCCATGACATATTTATTGGGCCTTTGGAATCACCTCACATTCAGCACTTACTGGAAACTTGCCTGAAAAGCTAGTTGCATGGTAAATTCACATTAATGTATCAGACAAAATCTCTTCAAATAGTTGTGCTGCTGAATAGAGTTAGCAGTTCCTACTGAGAGTCAATAGCACACTAATCTTCCCAGCATTTGTTTTATCACCTATTGTTATTTTAATACGAGTCTGAGGCTGAAATCAGGATTTGTCTCCACTGGTTTGGACACTGCAGAGACATACACAAAAACACAATGCCTATAATCAAAAGCTTAGATTCTCATAACAAAACAAGATCACAATCACCACCAAAAAACTAAAAAAAAGGAAAAACAAACACAAACAAAGTTTCAGGAAACTATATAGCACACAATCAAATTTATCATGATAATGACTTTTACATGCAGTGTTACTTGGGGTGTGATTGTAGTTCCTCATCTGTGTTCTGAAGCACACTTCCTTGGGCTCATTTTAGGACTAATGGAGAAAAAGACCCTGTTTAATTTATTTCCATTCTAGCTGAAAGATTCAGATTTCCTAGGCTATGAGTTTAAATTTAAATTTAAAGTAAGGAGAACGAAAAGATGGTTGCAATAAATGAAAGAATAAAGATAGTTACAGTAAAAGAAAGAAATAAAAATAAAAGTAAGATAATAATCTGGATGGGAAGGACAGGCAAAGAATGTGAAGAGAGAAAATCTTTAATCTTATGTGCTTTTATGATAAGAAACTCCTAGTTTAGCTTTTTAAAATAAAAAATAAAAAGAAACAAAACCATATCAAGGTGTAATGAGAAGGAAAAATTTTAAAAATGTATAATTTGACTGAATTAGAACTGTAATGACATATCAAATAGTGATATTTATTTTTCAATTTGTACTTATCTTTCATTTAGTGATTATCTTCAAATTAATTGAATAGTTTGTATGTTACTAACATAATGTGTTATAGTTATATAGCCATATCTATCCTTAAAATAATGAGCAGATTTTTAATTAGACCCTGAGCTAACACAAATTTCAGCAGATGGATAATCCTATTGTTAATTATCAAAGCACTTAACAAGTGAAATTAGTACCTTAATACTTATCCAGTAGAAATTTATGTACCTTTTACACTTGCTGTGATGTAACCAAATAACACGGTCCAAGACTATGGCTTTATTTTTCAGTAGATTGGAGATGAATAAATGCCCAAAACAAAACAACAAAAACACACATACACAGGAAAAAAAAAAAAGGAAAAAAAACAAAACAAAACAAAACAAAACAAAACAAACAAACAAAAAACACACAAAAAAACAAAACAAACAAACAAAACAAAACAAAAAAAAAAAAACACAATCGCTGTTTAACTGGTAGGATCTAATACTACAAAGTGCACTGAGGTGAAATACAGAAAACATAATACAAAAAACATCAGGTATATTTTTCCAACTGTGCCAAAAGGTAGAGTCTGGACTTTATAGTCATAATAGCACTTTTTCAGAGAACTATGCTTTTTGAATAATATGTTTCATTAAATGCAGTTAGTTCAATGACTCTCTAGTGAATCATAAATATAATTCTGCTGCAGCCCTGCTACCTTATTCCCTGTACAATGGGAGTCAGGTTTTTATCACTTGTGATTCCTGAGTCCCACTAGGAAAAAGTGTGGGAACAAAAACACAAGCATTTTCTGGTATCTGTATATAGACTAAACACCTGAAAGCTCAACTGCAACTGGGATGAAAGCAAAGGCATGCGCTCTCCTCTTGCCCTTCTCCTCACTTTCCCACAACACAAACACATTGGAAGAAGGAGCAGATATAGTCTTCCTACAAAATGAATACATAGTAGAAACATGATCTGGAGAACAGTTTTCACACGTGAGTCCATGTGTCTTTATTGTCTTGTAGATCCAGCTTTACCTTATGTCCATAAAAATAAATATTCTGGTATTTGTTGGTATACATTTATGTTATAATAGCACTAGAAACTAGAAATAGTTGATTTGGCTTTTGTCAGTGTAAGCCACTTACTATTTCCTTTGTGTACCTTTCCTTTTAATCAGGTTTGTTTATAATACAAAACATTACTGGAATTAATATGAAATTCTGCCAGTTATTTCTCTACTTGTCTGTCAGATGAAACTAAAAGCCTTCTGAAGTAAGAGAACACACAAAAGATGACTGGAAAATACTACTGGTGTTTGGGGTTAGTTTGTTGGTTTTGTTTTCTGATGGATTATTCTGCTATTAAGAGGAATGCTTTTTGCATATTGTTGGTCTCTAAGGATTGTTTCTTTACTTCTCCCATAAAAGGAAATAACTTTCATTAATCCTTACCTTATTTCCATCAGAATCTGTTCAGAGGAAACTGCATTTAAAATAACAAGGTATTAAAGATCAGAAGTGAAGGTAATTTATTGCAGTTTTCATGAAAACACACAGAGAATTCCATAGAAGTTGCATAGAAACATGATAAATGCTTTAATTCTTTATTCAAAATGATAGTAGAACTCTTTGAAGTTCACAAAACCAAGGCAGATTATCACAGTGGAACAATATGTATCATGGCCTAGGGCTAAATGACAACTCTTTTGACAGCTGGATGCATGAGAAGAGAACGTTTTTCCAAGGATGTGAAAGCACATGTGACTAATGGAAGCTAATAAACAGGTTCTGCTGGGAACTGGCTGAAAATTGGAAATCCTCTATTAATGGAAATTTCAATTACATTTTAAAAAACTATGCTGAAACAAGCAAACAAAAAATATCTTTTATTCTCTCTTCCTCCATGGTAAAGGGATTTTGAATTTTCTCTAAAGAAAAAAAAAAATAAAAAAAAATAAAAAAAAAAGAATATACTGAAGGTTTTACTAGCTGTTGAAAAGCCATACAGACCAAAAAAGTTGGAGACAAGGAGTAAGTTTTTTCTAGAATTAGCAGAAAACTGGATGTCTTGTGGACCCTGTCTCTGTGTGCTTCTCTTCAGAGTATCCCAGGATCACTCAGCCCAGACAGCCTGTCTCCAGAAAGCATGGCAGCTATGGATTTGAGAAAAGCTATCTGACTGAACAATAATTTATGGGGAAAAAAAAATAATGGAATCTTGTACTTTATTTTTTTCCAATGTGTAGAAAATTAAATTTCCAATGCAAAGTCACTCTTACTCAAAGCCCATATTATCTCTGTTCTTGATATACTTCAAATGCTGAGTTTTACCTTATATACTGAAGATTCAGGATGATGACAATGCTCCTTCCCTAACAAAAGACATTTCTTATTGAATAAGCTCACCCTTGCTGGCTCCTTTATATGGTCTGGGAGAGATTAACCAGTCAAGTTAGTTAGGATCTGCTGTGAAAAACAAACAAACAAACAAACAAAAAAACAACACATCTTAAAATATCCACTCCAAATTTAAATTACATAGATACTAAATCTTTTTTGAGATCTGGCATAGATTCAGGAATAAATGTGAACATCAATTCTAGCTACTGACTGCATTGCAACAACATTTAGATGATTTCAGTGTTGGTATTACATGATGCTTCCAAGTATCAAGAGGTTAAAGAAATATTTATGTTCTTTAAATCACCTTGACATCCAATGCTCATTTATAGTCTTGTATTTCCTGTATCTTCCAGTATTTCTTGTCTTATGTGCAAACCCCAACTGTCCACCTCTTGGAATTCACACCACCTCAGAAGGCCTCTAGAGTAACCTCCTGCTCAAAGCAGAGACACATCTGAGCTCAGATCAGGTTGCTGAGGGCTTTTCTATTTGGGTCTTGAAAACCTCCAGGGAAGGAGATTGCACAACCTCTCAGGGCAGCCTCTTCTACTGTCTGACTCTCCATACTGTTTTTTTTTTGTTGTTGTTTTTTTTTTTCTGCTTACATCAAGTCAGAATCTTCTCTATTTCAGTTTACAATCTCTGTCTCTCATCCGCCTGCCATGTGAAGAGATTTCTCCATCTTATCAATAACCTCCTTTTAGTTCACAGAACATGTGAGGCTGGCAGGCCCCCAGGATCCCACCTGCTCCAGCCCCTGCCCAAGCAGGCTGCCCAGGGCCACGTCCAGGTGGCTTCTAAAGAGCTCCAAGGAGGAGACCCCACAGCCTCTCTGGGCAGACTGTGCCAGGGCTCCTATACATGGAAAAGATCTCGCCTGAGCTTCCTCTTGTTGGAAGACTGCTCCTACACCTCTCCCAGCCTTCTCATATCTGGTTGTTGTAGCTTAGCCCGTCAGGCAGCTAAGCACCACACAGCTGTTCACTACTCCCACCCCCCATGGGACTGGAGTGAGAATCAGTGAGAAAAAGGTAAAAGTTTGTGGGTTGAGATAAAGACAGTTTAGTAAGACAGAGGAAGGAAGATATATAATAATATAGTAACTATACTACTACTACAAATATGTGCAAAGCAAGTGATGCACAATGCAATTGCTCACCACCTGCCCGCTCCAGCCAGCCACCCCTTACAATTATTGTTCAGCATGACTCCACATGGTATGGAATATCCCTTTGGCCAGCTGGGGCCAGCTGTCCTGGTTCTGTGCCTTCCCAGCTGCTTGTGACCCCCAGCCTCCTTGCTGACAGGGTGGTATGAGAAGCTGAAATGTCCTGACATGTAAGCACAGCTCAGCAACAATTAAAACATCAGTGTGATATCAGTATTATTCTCACCCTAAATCCAAAACACAGCACACTACTAGCTACTATGAGTAAAAGTAACTTTACCCTAGATGAAACCAGGACACCAGTTTTCATGAGTCCTCATATTTAGTAACTCTCCTATCAAACTTTTTAACATCAACTACCTAATAGAAAAATATTTTATTACTTCCACTGGCATCACAATGAGCCATCTGCTTTTCATAAATCCTTCAGATTTTACTGGATTATTTTTCCTGTAAAGTATTAGGAATAAGGAAAACCAAACAAGTACTCCTCTAGGCTACTTTTTTTGTGCCAGAAGTTGTAAAATATGATGTGCCAATGACAAAGAAAGAAATATCTGTGGGTTTGTTTCAATGACGTAAACATAATTTTCTCTTAGTAGACTTGTACACTATTTTTAGGATGAGAATATTTTTGTTTGTCACTATACTTCTGGCATTTGCTTCCACTAGGCAGAATCCAGGCATTAAATTTGGATCCTTTAGGTTCAAGTAGGAGTTCTGCTACTGACAAAAGAGAATCTCACAGTTGACTCCATGTGAATTTTTCAAAACTATTGCATGCTTTTGTTCTGTCATCTTTTGTATATCAGAATGATTTTTTAATTTTATTTTATTGAAGAATTTGAAATCCTTGCAGGAAAGGCTGTACTTTAAAACATTTAACTTGAAAAAAACTATTATGCAGATAGAGTTTAAGTGTTATTTATGTGACCAATTAGGTTATGTTTTCATCAGCATTTGCTTGAGTTTCCATGTTTTTTTCCAGGCAGGGAATTACCAGGAATTCATTGCTGTATTTCTTGAAATAGCTACAAAAGATGTTGTGCCAATGTGAATTGTACTGATAGGAATTCTAGGGAATGGTGCTGCTGAATGGTATAGGAGACACTCGTTTTGAAACAGTGTATGTGTGCACGTAAGTATATTCTTAATTTGCAATCATTATATAAAATTCTTAACTCTGGGGAAAGAAAACCTAGACGTATATTTTTAGTGAAATAGGGCTGACCTAAATCACAATGCTTAATATAATGGGAAGACGCAATATACTGCCATATCAGTGAACTATCTTTCCAGATAATTAAAGTACTCCTTACACGGAAATCCACTATTCTATTCTTCAAAGCGTTATTTTGAAAATCTTATTTCCTTAGTTATATTCTGCTACTTTTTTTCTTGTTCTTTTTACTTTTTCTTTTTTGAGTAAAGCCGAATGTTTATCAAGAATAATTTATATTTCCTAGGTGTCAGCTGCATTACAAAGCTGATACTGAATCTTTCTTGCCACTTGATATGCAGTCATTCCTCTTCTCATTATTGCATCGCTAGCCTATCTGACTTGTTTATTGTCCATTCAAGTAATTTATAAAGATAAGAAATTGCAAAAGTCATTTGGATGCCTGCAGACATCCCACATGGTAAAGCCTCAAATGGATGCAGTCTTTTTCCTGTCAAATAAACTCATGCTATATGCTCACTGTTTCTTTTGCAATCCTTGATTTTATTTAGCCTCTCACTTATGGATGAGTCACTTGTGAAGATCTTCATCAATCAGCCGGTTATTCCATCATTGGTGATGTCCTCTTCAAATGAGTGTCTTCAGGCAAATAAAAATAAAATAAATCTGCAATTGCATCAGATCATAAAAAAGAGACAATAAATAGGTAAAGTTTAAAATGTGATTAAGATAGTTTCAGTAGATGACCTAAAACCAAATGAGACAGACTTAATACAATGAACACACAACACAAATCATACCAGATCAAAGCTTATTAATGCTTCTAGGAACTGTGCTGGCCTTATTCTGCTTCCTGTTAAAACTTCCCATAATAAACTTCCCACTATCAACTGGTAATGCTTGTCAATGTTGCTTGCAAACTGAAGATCAATAAGGATGGGCCAAGCCTGAAAAGCTCCTTAAAGATGAGCTGAAATAGTTTGGCATGTCAGTAGATCCACACACAGCTTTGCTGTCTTAGCACAGGCTTTGCAGGACATAGCAAAGCAATAATGAGTAACTGCTACCCTGCTAATTAGAAGTCAAGCTGGAGTTTAGAGCTCTAATCAGATTGTAAATAAGGAAAGAGATATGCAGAAGAGCCACCAATAGCTCTTGTGGTGACACTTGTACAGATGGTTTGGGCACTGAAGTTGGCATACTTATACATATTTATGTGCATATTATCTTGATGTGAAGAATAAAATATTGCCTACACTTCAGTTTACCTGTGAGATATTATCTCGCCCAGAGGCAAAGAACAAAACTGGGAGATGCTGCTAGAGGAGATGATGAACAGAGACCTCTCTGTGGAATCTCCAAGTCAATGATTCAACAGAGCAACCAGGCTATTCCATGTGAAGAAGTCTTATTAAAAAAAAAAATAAAATAAAATTATTAAAAAATAATAATAATATTAATTTGTCATGTTAATGATGTGTATCTGAACAGTTTCTTCAGACTGGTAAGCCTGAGTAAGGGTTCTCTAAGTGTACAGAAAATTTTTGTACATTTTTCTACAAAGACATTTTTTCACAATATGCCACACTGCCTTTGGGTAGGTGTATATGCATGTCAGAGTCCTTTGAAATGAAGCTTTATGTTCACAAGCCATAGGCCTAGGAAATCTTTTATCATTTGTTGGAAGCTAGTCATGAAAACCTGCCTGATAAAAGAGACATAGATTTACATTTCATGTGCGTCTCTTTGCTGTAACCATGATGGACTGTTAAAATCTGCTTTTATAAGGATGAGCACTGAGAAACATGGTTTCCTTAAGTGTGTGTATGTGTGTGTGTGTATACACTAATAAATACTAATCCAGTCGCAGGCACCGCAAACTGCTTCTTGCTGTAACTTTATTTATCACCCTTTAACAGGTGGTCTTCAGTATTTGGAACTTACTTACATCTATTTGAAATTCTTGTTTGAAAGCAAAACTAGTCCTGAGGAAAGGGTTTTGCCTGAATGCTGTTTTTATGCAGCCATCCCCAGCCAGCACACTTGCCTCCTGGCCTATAAACCAGTTTTGGGATATTATTCACAGCAACTAGCTAAAAAAGTCAGTTTTTACTTTATCATTCATTGTTTGGTTCTATTAATGGAATTTAAGCTCATTTTACAGCACATTTTCAACACACATATTTACTAGTCACCAGGCAATAACAATTTTTTAATAACATAATTAGTTCAGCTTCAATTTGCAAGACATATGACTTGAAACCATATGATTTCCAGGTTTTCAGAAATTATTTTAAATTCAGGCTTTAAAAATTCTATGCCGCACTAAACGGCAAGGCTAGGAAAGAAGCCAAAGATGCAGTTTAACATTTCATGATTAAAAAAAATAATAATAATAATCTTTTCCAAACTCTTTTCAAATCCTGGTTTAATAGACAAGTTTCTATGAAGATATTTTAGTATACAATCTGTGAAGGCTAATCAATACAGGATGAAAATGAAACAGAATCTGGCGAGTAATGTCCAGACCAGATCTTTCATGGACCATCTGCTCTGCGGACACAGTATGAGAAGGTTCAAAAGGCTCCAGCTCTTGTGCAGCAACAGGAGGGACTCAGCAAAGCAAGTTATTGTAACTAGTGGGTTAGTGAAAGCTGCCTTGAAAGAGTTGAGTGAATTCAGCAGACATCAACAAAACCAGGATTTGCTGCATTTCATGCACCCTGAAGGGTGCATGTGAATTGCTTTCTCAGCTAAAGCCCCCTTACTCTGATCACATGGACACACCCATTTCACCAATGCTTATTGCTCTTATTGTTCTGACTGCTTCTCACCTTCAGCTTCCCCCATCTAAACACATTTAAAAAATTATTTACATGAATAGCATCTATCTTAGGGAAATACTGAAAAGAGTGAATTTTTGGTTGTTAGTGGGAAACTCCTCCAATGTTCCCTCAGGATGTACAAAGTCAGTTTTCAGAGAGCATATTTCTCCTGTGCAAGAGAAATTTCATCTGTTGAGAGGACAGCTTCAAAGTCAGTACTCATTTTAAGCAACTACTTGCCCAAAAGAAGCAACTACTCTGGATCTGTAATATTAGAATGATGGTGCTCAACTTGCTCTGTGGGTATTTTCAGCACTCAAAAGAATTTAAAGGATGACCCCAATTCCTTGTGTAGAAAGACAGCACTGTTTTGATAGATACTCTTTAATTAAACACGTGGGAAAACAAACAAACAAAAAACACATTGTAAATACATTTTGAAATACGTCTAATTTTTTAGTGCTAAACTTGAAGAAAATTATATGTATATTCAATAAGCACTATGTGCATTAATGTATCCTGACCAAAAGCCTGGTGAATTCAGTTGGTTCATGTGGAATCCAAAGTTGAGCAGAATTCTACCTATGAATTCATGATTTCCATCCATGACCATACTACTCAGCTGCAATTTTTCTGATCCCACTACATGGAGCAGTTAATATGATAAAACTCAGTGTGAGAGAATCTTGTTCTCAAGGAACAAAAGAGTGTTATTTACTTCCAAAATGTTTAAGCAAGTTGATTTTATGTGCACGCTCACTCACTCATTTGCTCCTAGGTTTTATTCACTCACATGCCCATATCCACTTATGCACAAGCACAATGTATGTAATCCCAGGTAGTTAGCCCACAGAAGAGCAGGGGATGATGGCTGTCAGGAAATGTTTGGGGCTCTTCTTGATTGGCAACGATGAGCTAGTCTTTGGACAGACCTTTAATTTCTTTTAGGAGCTGTCAGCTCTGATGGGGTCTTCCTTAGTTCAAATTTTTACTTGTTCTTTAACTCTTGGAACATGTTGATTAGACCCATTGTCTGCTTGCCCTTGTTTGGAATGTAGGCCTGTATTGTATTTTGACGTTGGGACAGAGGGAAAAGAAATTCTAAATCAGTTATGCTGCATACTTGGTGCCATCCTCCTGGGGTAAGGGTACAAGGCCTCCTGTTGGCAAGACTTCTGCACTGGGATCTTATCACAGTGCAAGGCCTGTGATTTTGACATAAGCATCTCATTCCTCAATCTTATTGGGAATCTTACTGGGAATGGGGTGCTGGCAATAGGGGCCTGGGGCCATATCAACACAGGCCATTCGTTCAACCTTTCTAATCTTTCCTTCTGGTGCTTGCACGCACTTTCCAACTCCCATTTATACTTCATTCGTGCTAATCTTAATATATTTCTTAGAAATCTCTGCAGTTTAACAAAAGTTGTCAAATATGACATAAAAAAGGAAGGTTTTCTCATGTACATAAATTATTTGAAATGCTGACCAACATCTAAAATAGGAGTTTGTTGGTAGTTAATGGTGCATTTCTAATTCTTATTATCTTGCTATAGCTGTACTTATTTTATTTATTTTACATCTTACTAGATCCTGCTTTTCAGTTTCAATTTAATTTAATAAATATCTTGTTTATTTAAGGTTGATCTCCGATGTTAGAATTTTAGTTTTTAACTCATGCTAAACTCTTACCTTTTATAATCTGAAACACTGATTTATAACCCACTTTTCATGAGTAAACACATTTTGAGTTTCCAACTCCATTTTCTTTTCCCCTAATTATTAACAGTGTAGGGCCAACACCATCAGAATGTGTGTAATCTGTTGTTAGGTACTTTGACTTTGCTTAATGATGATAGGACACACCAAATCGCTTGGTGAATTTGCATGTTAAAGAACAGTACTGAAACAAGTCTTGTTGATCAATAAGCTTCTCTTAAGTGTCAGTAAACTTTTCTGAATCACATAAACTTACAGTTTAAGAATTAAATAAACGAAAATCTTCCTTTATTCTTTCTGTAACAGAAATTTGAAAAATCTGTGTTAGGTAGACTTTGAACATTATATTTTCTGTCTTGCTTCCCTCAGCTCCAGACAGCCCAACTGTCTTTAACTTATCCTATTTATTTTTTGCAAGAGTGGCAAAAATCTTCATTAAATTTCTCTCTTTTTTTTTCCCCAGTTTTAGACAGGAAATGCATATCACTTTCTTACTTTATTTGCTGAGCAGAATGGAACAAACATACCTGAATTTATGCATAAAAATTCTTAAAATGCACTTTGTGATAAAGTGTGTTATGTTATTAAGAATTGTAAAAGTATTACTGCACATCAGTTTCATTACGTAGCTTATTTTAAATGGGGCAGAATATTTTAATACTCCAAGAAAAGACATATTTTATAACCCAAAACTGGAGATACATCTGTAATTTTTTCCATAAAATATGCATGAATGATTTTCAGCTCCATTTAACTAATGTGTTTTGGAAAGTCTTTGCAATAGCAAATGCAACAAATCTCAGGCAAGATGGGAAGTAATATGTTAGTATGGTTAAGAGTAACTTTTCATTTTGCAGTTCAATTTTTGGACCAAGTATTCCTTTAGATAGATAAGACAAAGCATTGCTTTGGAATGTGACAGTGATCAACAGTATAAAATTGCAAACTGTAAGAAAATAAAAATGTCCAAACATCATAAATGACTCAAAAGGCATTTTTTAATGGAAAAAAAAAATAATAAATAAAATTTTAAAAAAGTATATCCACCCTTGAATTCTTGAATTGACTATAGAGCCTCCAGGAACTACCGGTTGTTGTACAAAGGGATGCAAAAGAGAGTGTTGGTGTCCTGATCAAAGATCTACTGAACACTGACTGAAAGACAACACAAGGCACTAAGGCAAAGCAGGGATTAATGGGTAGTGCCTAGTGCAAATGAGAATAGTCTATGGTATGCAAAGGTCTCAAAATCCATAAGGTATCAGCACCTGCTGAAGAGCGCATTGCCTTCTGCCCTCCTCTCACACACCAACTATACAAACTACATCACACTTTTCCTTTGATGTTATCCAGACACAAAGAAGGATGCTGAGGATGGCAGAGTTGATGACATGCTTTTTGAAATATGGGGAAAAAGTCTGGTTCCAAAAATTGCACAAAGAGCAACAAATGTAAATAATTGATGAGACACACCAAAGCACCTTACAGATGCTAATAGTAACTAATCTAGCTGAAACAGGGGACATTGTTACACCAGAATCTGACAGTTAGGTTCTCAAACTGCAAGCAGAATTTCCAATTGCACAGTCATCCCACTTAACTCAGGAATGAGTGTCTCCAGTGTTTGCTATGACCACTAACTAGGGCTAATCACCTCAATAGAGCTCTTCAGCATACCTAAAATCTTAATCTGTTAGGGCTGGGGCTCTTGGAAGAAAGATGATTTTAACAATAGACCATGGATAAAAAATAACAGTCCCAGACAGAGTTCCCAGTTCTGCTCCATCCCTAAAGAATTTGTGTAGTGGTTTCACACGGTCGGGCAGCTAAACTGGGCTCAAGAATTGAGATAAGGACAGGGATATCACTCATCAATTACCCTCATAAGCCAAACAGACTCAGGGAGATTAATATAATTTATTACCTATCACTAGCAGCCTAGAGAAGTGAGAATTAAAAGCAAACTAAAAACGCCTTCCCTCCAACAACCCTCCCCTACCTCCTCCCCCCAGCAGCACAGGGGAACAAAATGGGGAATGGGGGCTGTGGTCAGCTCCCAATGCTTCTTCAGCCTCTGCTGCTCCTTCATGGTCCCTCTCTGCCCCTGCTCACTGTGGGGTCCCTCCCACGGGATGCCGTCCTTCCCGGATTGAGCCTGAGAGGGCTGCCCACAGCCAAGCTCTTCAAGCACTGCTCCCACACGGCTCCGTACCACGGGGTCCATCCCCCAGGAGCAAACTGCTCCAGCATGGGTCCCCCACGGGCGGCAGCTCCCCCCAGACCCCTGCTCCTGCGTGGGCTCCTCTCCACGGGCTGCAGCTCCGGCCCGGGGCCTGCTCCTGCGGGGGCTCTCCATGGGCCGCAGCCTCCTCCAGGCCACATCCACCTGCTGCACCGGGGGCTCCTCCACGGGCTGCAGCGTGGAGATCTGCTCCATGTGGGACCCATGGGCTGCAGGGGGACAGCCTGCTCCACCACGGGCCTCTCCACAGGCCGCAGGGGAACTGCTGCTGTGTGCCTGGAGCTCCTCCTGCCCTCCTGCTGCACTGACCTGGGGGTCTGCAGGGCTGCTTCTCACTCCTCTCTCCCAGCTGCTGTTGCCCAGCAGTTTTTTCCCCTTTCTTCAGCCTGCTCTCCCAGAGGCCCAACCAGCGTCGCTCTCTGGCTTGGCTTTTGCTAGCGGTGGGTCCCTTTTGCAGCCATCTGAAGCAGGCTCTAAGCTGACACGGGGCAGCTGCTGGGCTCTGCTCACAGAGGCTACCCCTGCATCACTTCTCCAGCCACCAACACTCCCCAAAACAACCTCAGGAGTTGCAAGGTTTAGTCCTCTGTTTCAAACAGCAATGTTTTTCCTATCAAATGTTGTGTAGCTGCCTCATGAAATTTCTACATCTGAAAACGTTGTCAATATATAGATTTTTGTCAGTGTTTGAAAGGCTGCCTTGATATATTCTGTTTTCAGATGTTATAACAAGAAATGAAGAAACACCATGAGAAGCCTAACGTTACACTTTACATGATTGGTAGTACTGAAGTGAAAACACAATTATACTGTCATCTTACTTCATTTTAAAAACCTGAGCAACACTATTCATGGAAAAGTGGGACTGAAAATACAGCAAGCCGAAATCCAGATAGTAGAAATATAACACAAGCAGTGGCAATGCACTATTTATTACATGCTAAACTGCCTCATTAACATGACTTTTTTTCTGACCTTGAAATATCACAGTAAAGACAGAAAGGTAGTTCTTCCTCAATGTTTGCTTGATTTTTGCATTTAATGTGGAAAATGACAAGATATCTGTGATATCTGGCCATTTTAAGTGTCTCTGTTGCAACTTCTTGTGAAGAACATACATTCAGCTTAATCTTCAGATAAAGAATGCGTGAAAGAAAGGTGAACTAAACAATACTTGAGCAAATACAGACTAGACATTGATCTAAAATTCATTTTCCTAGGATGAGAAAAATATCTGAGAATTAAAAGACTATAAATTTGGCATGCATTTTGCATGTGTTACCTCTACGCATAACAGGTTTTAAGATCTAAAAAGCAAAAGTCACCACTACCTTGAACATAGACCTAATTTTGCTTTCTTGTACAAGCGGCAGATCAAGGTAGTATGTATCACAACACCTGTTTGTTCCCTCGTACCCCCCCAAAGGAAAAAAAAAGAACACTTGTTTCTTTTTATACTTCTATTATAAGTGGTGGTTTAGTTCCATTCTATCCACTATTTAGTTGGTACAGTGCTAGCCTCCTTGCATTCAGAATTTAGCTATTTATTTTACTGTGTATAAATCAGGTGACTAATAATTATGTCAACAATGCCAAATATTACAGTGTTATGACCATAAAGGAATGAATGGAATAAAATTATGGAAATATTTTGCAGCTAGTAATTAATTTTATTATTATGGATGATGGTGTTGGTGGGTGATATTTTCTTTTTTTCTTTCCACTCAGTAGGCAGTTAGTAGTCTTGAGGAGCACTTGGCTGATTTCCCCATGTTACTCTCCTCCAAAGGCAAAATTAACTTCAAGAAGTAAGATACAGTGCATGACAACAACTGGGATAGAGCCAAGGTGTGAATGTTCTAGGCATATTGCCTGGATATATTCAGATTTCAAGAAGCTGGTGTCAACTTCAATGAGTGTTTTGGCAGATGCTTATAATGTGTTACCAATTTAATCAGACCAGAATCCTGTGGTAGACACTGACCTAGCATCCTTTGTTTGTTTGTTTGTTTGTTTTCCAATAAAAACTATTAACAAAAACTTGTTTCATATATATATATAAACAACAACAACAAAAAGAACGCAACGCTTGTTCAAAGTCTCTCAGCATCAGTATTACAAGATAAAGCTTCAATCCAACTCCCAATTTGATATTCTAAGGACCTTATGTGGGTATGCATATTTTTGTATCTGTGTGGGAGAGAGAGAAGGAGAAAGAAAAGGAGAGAGAAAGAGCGTGTGTGTTTGTGGCTGCATATAAAATAAAAGGTACATAGAAGAGGGCAGCTTAAAAAACAGTGACATTGAGCTGCTGATTTGAAACTGAAATAAATATAAAACATAAACATCTCTTTGATACCACAGGAGTACGAATATTTTATTCTAGACCAAAAAGACACATACGACAATGCCAGTAACAAGACATTTCATTTACATGTGAATTATATTCTCTCTCTGCCCCAAGAGAATTATCTTTTTTTTTTTTTTTTTTTTTCCTAAGTAGTATATTTGAAGATAGAGTAGCAATGCAGTTTGCAAATAATATTTTTGAAGATTTTTTCACAGTGAGATTGAAAGGTATTAAAGTCATTAATTATCCACAGATTAAGACATGGATTTATAGAGGATATAAAAACCAAATTGTTGAGAGAATGGGAGGTAAGGGCTGTAGGATATATATATATATTATTTTTTTTTTTTTTTAGGAAGGGAGTTATCTTACATATTATTCTAACATATGCGAGCTGTAATTATTTTCTAATATGAGATTGGCATACTGTTGGTATACTTTCTAAACTGAATTATTGGGCTTCACAAAGTCCTTGAGAATTTTTATTGCTAACTTTATTGGTCATCACTTCACCTTTGACTTTTCTAACTGGTACATCTGATCTACAAAGTTCTAACAAGTAATATCCTTTTCAATTATTATATATGTTAATATGTTAACTAATAGAATATAACAGTGTAATATTGTCCATATTGTTCTCTTCCCCTTATCTCCTCTATGACTTTCAAAAACTTTTGTTTCATCATAGTACTGTGCTGGTTTTACCAAGCTGGGCAGCTGAGCTCCACCACAACCGCTCCCTCACTCCCCCTCCACAAAGGGAAAGGGGGAGAAGATGCAAAACTAAAACAAAACAAAACCAAAAAAAAAAAAAAAGAAGAAACAAAAAATAAAAACAACTTTCCCCCACCCACCCTTTTATACGGACATCAGCGTGGAGATCTGCTCCATGTGGGACCCATGGGCTGCAGGGGGACAGCCTGCTCCACCAGGGGCCTCTCCACAGGCCACAGAGGAACTTGTGCTCCCTGCCTGGAGCACCTCCTGCCCTCCTGCTGCACTGACGTGGGGGTCTGCTGGGCTGGTTCTCTCCTATTTTCTCACTCCTATCTCCCAGCTGCTGTTGTGCAGCATTTTTTCACTTTCTCCAACCTGCTCTCCCAGAGGCCCACCCAGCGTCACTCACTGGCTCAGTTCTGGCCAGCAATGGGTCTCTTTTTGGAACCCTCTGGAGTTGGCTCTGATCTGACATGGGGCAGCTGCTGGACTCTGCTCACAGAGGCCACCCCTGCAGTCCCTCACGAAAACCTTAAAACATAAACCCAGAACAACTACACGTACTGTAACACATGAGCATCTTTCTTTTTTCTGTCTTACTGTGCTCTGCTGATGCCCCTGAGTTTTCTATAATATTTATTGGATCTAAGAAGGGATAAGGTGGTAATAAACCACCTTATATGTCATCATAATAATGTCATCAAAATATGTCATCATAACAATGAATGTAAATTGGGGATTAGTGAAGTCACCTGATATTTGCATGAAGTAGAAATATTAACATACTCCTGAAAGTAATAGTAAAAATATTTGAAAATGGTGAGGGTATTTATCATTTTGCTTTATCTGTAAAGAGATCTCAAAGCATTTTGTAACCACCATATCTTTGTTCAAATCTCACACTCAGTGAAATTGTATTTATAAAGGTTCCATGTGGTGTATGAATGGCTGAGCCTAAGTGAGAATTTAAGTGTGAATTCCTGAAAACTAGTCACACCCCACAACACTTGCTTGCCTTTTGGCAGAAAAAAAAAAGATCAGCTTGTTCTTTGGTTATGTACCATATGCAACGTACATGCGTAACTGCATGCATACACATATATGTACATATATTCGTCTATCAACAGTTTCTTCTTGTAAGATAAATAAAACTTTTCCTCTCTCCAAGTCCACTTATCTAATTATCACACTATAATGAGGCAATGCTGTTGAATGAATTTTTAATGCCAACAATACATTTTAAAATATCTTGGGATGTGTTTTCCTCATAACTAGTTTTTATAAATTGAGATTTAGAGACTCCTTAACTGAATAGTAGAAATGTTTTGCCATATTACCTAAATTATATAAATCCCATCTTATTTCTTTGTAAATTTTATAAGTAAGGTCTATAGCAACACTCCAAGAAATCAGACAAAAGTTGTATTTGTTCCTTTCACTAATTAAACTTTCATTTTAGAAAAGAAGAGTTGTTTCTGCAGGTATTACTTTCTTTTTACTAGTAATGAACACTTTCACAGCACATTTCATCTACAATTTAAAAGGCAGTTAAGCATGATTATGCTCTTTTTTTGGTGAGAAGTGCTGAGAGGACACCATAACCATTGCCAGCCTGCAGAGCCACGCCATATCAGTGACAAGGCTGTCTTAGCTTACAGCATTCTTCACACCTTAGTTATTAAGCATTCTGCATCCCAGAAATCAATTTTTGGAGGGTAAAATATATACAGTGCCTGCCAGTATATGAGAAGATTGTTTATATTGATCTTTCTTGCAACACAGTTTTCCTTTAAGAAAAAAAGAGAAAACGATTAGTCACTGAGTGCCAGTGGATTTTCTTCAAGGGGAGTTCCAAGGTAAGCAAGATCTCAGAATCTTGTCCTAATTCACCTGATAAGTTCAATGAAGTAACACTCATCACCCACTTACTGTAGTGGTACAAAAGGAGATGTAAATTTTGCTTCAGAAACGAGCTAAGTACGGGCTAAATACAACACAAGCTGTGTTGTTATGTGTGTTGGGCTTAAAGCTTTGAGACCATTGAATGAGCTGTGTTCATATCTAAATGTTCCATACTGCACCTTAACATGACTTAAACCACTGCAAATGGCAGTTAATGGTTCATTATGAACAATCTACTTAATTTATGCTTTTTATCTCAATAGTAAATTACTGATGAATCTTTTGGATAGTCTTAAAAGAAAAAGGGATTTAATATGTATGAACAAATACAAATTCCAAGTGAGTATTTCTTTTTGTATTTCTTTTACCCATAACTTTCTTAATGTCACAAAGAAAGAAACTGATGGGAGTACTTTACTCATCACTGACAAGAAATTTACTCATCCAAATCCTGAATGAACAATGCATGATCAGAAGATATTACTGACAAGGACTAAAGTAATAACCCCTTTCTATATCTACATGACACTAAACAAAGTGTTCATTTACTTAAGATATTATATTCATAAATGGTGAAGCTGAAAGGTCTGTAAAGCAAAGCCTGGTTTCCAAAAAATTTTTCGTGCCCTTTACACAACACAACAACAAATTGACACCTCCCCATATTTCCCATGAACATTTTACTATCTGCTCCCTTCATCACAATACTCACAGCTTCTTCATCTTCGACCATTGGCTTCAAAATTTATTGTGTGCAACTTGTGGACCTCATGGCACAGCCTTTTTCCACGTAGATCCATAGGTGTCTTTCAGATATGTGTATGGTGATAAAATGTGATGTTGCCATCAGAAACCTGATAATATCAGATACCATCAGATCCTATACCACAAATAAAAGTATGAATATACTGGGACATTGTGAGTACTATGTGGGTTCTCCATGCAGCTGAGCAGCACATGTGTAGTTGGTCTAGTTAAGGACAGTTTTATCAGGTCCACAATGTGTCAGCAGATGGCTCTGCAGCTCCTACATAGTGATCAATACATTCACAATGCGCAGTACATACCCAAAGACAGTAGATTGGATTAACCAAGCATGCAAACTATAGTTGACCTGAACACAGAAAGCTGTCATTTGTCCTGCTGCTGTTTTGAGTGGGCTGCTGGGCACCCAGAAATCCCAGAGAAAATGGCAGGATAACAAGCAGTGAGACATAAAAGCAATCAGCTACTGTCAAAGGTAGCAGCCTCAGCAGGTGCATATTCCCTCATCGTCTCCTGAGGAAATTTAGATAGGATCATTGTAAAGTTACAGGCAGAACAGACTATAAAATTGCAGTGCAATTATTACTGTACGATACAAACTCTTATATTTAGTCATTGTCTTAAGATACAGTAGTTCTCCTTATGGAGTCAAAAAGTAGTTAAAAATAAAGCAAGTACTACAAACATTGTCATAAATTCTGTTCTATGGCAAAATTATTACACAGCATGTCACTAAAAAATTTCATGGCTGTCTAAAGAGAGGAGTTTGGCCTGTTATGTCTCTCACAAGTATTTTTCTTATGCTCTCCATGCCTAGTGTTTCACCTTTTCAGATTGATTTTACCATTTTATTTAGTGTTCACCCTTAGAGAGGTCCTAGCAACAACCTCCTGGTATAGTATGGCCATAAAATATTTCTTAATATTTTTTGTGTTAGGTTAACTATTAAGATCATTATGACAGTTCCTATTTTCTTTTATCACAAGCAGAACTGGGATGGGAAACCCCATAACATGCTAGCATATAGGTACAGATTAATATATTCTCCAAATAAATGACACATTGAAATGCAATATAGTACACACAAAATATGGCAATATACTAAAAGATGCAGTATCTATTTTTTAAAGCATGCAAATTGCATGTTTGTCTCAAAAGGCTACAAACAGATGGAGTGTTGTGTTTAGCACATTTCTTCAGAGTTTCTAAATCTGCCTGATGGGAATTCCATTACCTGCACCAGCTGTACAGGTGACCTCTTTGACTTCTACTTGCCAGACTCTGAATATATGAGGAAGTGTTGGCTTGTTTTTAAAATAAAGTATATGCAAATATGGACATATCTGACATGTTGCTGTAGTGCCTATTTAAAATTTATGCTCTCTGGTTTAACCCTTGCACCAATAAAGTGTTTCAAACTGTCTATGAAATAAAATGGTTTTATGTCTTTCTTTCCGGTTAATATACTTTCCTGTTTTTTTCCCCTTAATCAGAATTTAAGATTTCTAATCTAAGAATGATTATTGGTTGTAGATCTAATTATTGCAGAAAAAAAAAAAAAAAAAAAAAAAACAACAACCAACCAACCAAACAAAAAAAAAACGTGTTGGAAAAAGTCTCTGTAATGATAATAATACTGTTGCTTCCAAGAGTCCTCTTCTATCTCCAATATGCAGTCTGTAGGAGAACTGCCTCCCTGCTGCTGCATCAGCTGGGACAAGAAATTAGCACAGGAATGTGAAGACAGCTATTCCAGGCAACCTTAGGAAAGAATTGAGAATGAACTTATGTAGCTGTTACATATCAGAGAGAGACCTTGTAAGTGTAGAATTATCAACACATTTACCGTCATTTTCACAAAGCACAATCATTGAGATAAGTGTAGAGTTAATTTAAATACCAGGTGCCTAATAATCTTCATGAAATTTCTAGATGAAATGTCAGATTTATTGTCTGAAACAAGCTCTACAGATCTATCCAAGATCTGAAACATAATAGATTTCCTCTGGCTAACACTAACTCTCTTTTTTATATTTCTCAGGACTGGTGAATTTAATAAAAGTATCAGGTAATAATAATTCCAATCTAGACTTACAAGGATCAGGTAACTACTTCTGGAAAGTATTCTATAGGCTTTGCAGAAACAGTTCAGTTCACAATGATATAACAAATGCAACAGGATGCTATGTCTGCAGACCATAAAAAAATGAGTAAAAAACTAAGATTGCTACTATGAATTTGAAATATCAAGCCAATCTTGAGCCTAGCATCATCTAGAAAAGTGATTGTAACATTTTTATTACAAAGTCTAGAAATAGCAGGTTTTCCACACTTTTCTACAGTTTGACATCTGAAAGTGAAAACCGTAAAT
This sequence comes from Stictonetta naevosa, assembly GCA_011074415.1. Taxonomy (NCBI): domain Eukaryota; kingdom Metazoa; phylum Chordata; class Aves; order Anseriformes; family Anatidae; genus Stictonetta; species Stictonetta naevosa. The sequence continues at coordinate 32,538,353 of CM021697.1, read as the reverse complement.
CTTTAATTTACTATGAACAATATATTTATTTTCCACTAGAAAACAGCTGTAATGTGCAAGAATTTACCTGCCTTTAAAAGTAGCTTTCACCAATAGCAGTTTAATCCCTTCTTAGACGGCAAACACTGACGGTACCTGTAAAACAAATCACATTTTTCACACATAACAAGGCAACTCAGTATAATGGAACCCAGGTGTTAGACTAATTTCTAATTTAACCATAAATGAAGAAAAGAGAAATATTAATCCTCAATGCACGTTGTTGTGGTATTATAGAATCCATCATAATGAAGAAATGACCCCACTTTGCACAAAGGTTACCTGTACAAATGGTACGGTATTGACAAAAATGTTAATGAGTATGTGTAGCAGCAGGTAAGCAAGAGTTGGCAGAAGGAAGCTATTGTGATAGGCAGATAATTACAATGGAAGTCATGTCTTCAGTAATGACTAGGATTCACATCACATATCTTTTCAGTCACAGTACAATTTTGCTAGCTCTGTTTATGGTAATCTATGGGATTATTTGACAGCAAGGTGACACTGTGACTTTGGAACAAATTTCTTTCACAGACAGCACAATTACTGATATTGTGACATTCAATTAGCTATATCGCTACTGCATAATTTTGATTTTAGAAAATATACAAACATGAGGTACATTTTTCATTAGTACATGAAGTTCTTTGGTTCTCCATTTGGATCTCATCACTCTACAAGCTTTGATCTTACTAATGCTTGGGAACTGGGAGAAATTTAACAGCTCTGCATCTTTAACCATTCAGCTGCAGGACTGATAAAGAAAAAGGAAAAAAAAATGCATTTTAAATACATACGTTTCTACAAGAGAAGGAATATAGATTTCCAGACAAAGTTTATCTGTGTTGTGAACTCTAGTAAATAACAATAAATATGCAATAGGCTTTTCAAAAGGGAATTCTCTGTCAGTAGTTATTAAATCATATGCCAGGCCAAATCCTCAGCTAATCTATGTACCTCAAACTTACAAAATAGCTAGGAATAGAAAAATGTTACAGTGAAGAATCAAAACTGTGCCACCAATTCTCCCCTTAATGGAAGCAACATGGGTAGGACAAGACTGACAGCAGATGTGGTGAATAGCTCCAGAAGTCCCACCATATCTTTTGTCCATGGCAATAAGCTAGGTCTTACTGTGAATATTTCATTACAAGACCAGGGTCCACAGCACCCTGTCAGTACTTGCATGTAAGTAAATAGCACTTTACACTCACAAGTTATAAAAGATGTGCTTTGGCAAACAGACAACAGCTTTCAAGGAAAAAAAAAAAAAAAAAAAGTTTTATGTTTGAAATTCATCAAGAAAGACTGTGTGCAAAAACAAAACAAGACAAACAACAAAATAATTTAATTTCTGGGATGTTTATGAACAGTTTTTTCGTTTGTGCTTCATGTGTATGCTTCTTCAGTGCCTGAACTTGTTTGATGGTCCACCAAAAGCACATTTTGTTATTGAGTTCTTTCAGTTCTTTCTTCGGCTAAACTAATCTCCCATAATCACCTCACCAAAAATCTTTCTTGCTACCTTACAGTATATCCTCACAAATATAGCACCATAAATAAGATTTTTATTTTGCAAACAAATGGGTATGCAAAGAATGGGTATGACTATATCAGAAACAAAAATTTGCTTAGAAGACAAAAATTTCTACAGATACAGTATTTTACTATCCACATAGCTTGTCATAGTAGTGATTTTTTTTTTCTTTGCTGTAGGTTTCACAGTCTAAAGTTTATGTTGTTTGCCTTCTTTATAACTCTGAATCTTTGTAATATGTCCATTATTTAAGACACAGGATCCAAGCATTAATCAATAAGCACTATTAAGGTACACTTCTAATCTGCATATCTGCATCTTTCCTTCCACTAAATTTGTATAAAATTTTATACTGAAATTGGATTAGAAAAGTTGGTTTAGGTAACTTATAGGTAACTTTAGGTAACTTATGATACTTTATGATTACTTTAGGTAACTCATGATATGGGGAAAAAAATATGCTATCAGTATCCTATTATTACCACTTCTGTTCAATAATTTGTGTCTTGAATGAATAAAACCTAAGGCTGAGATGGGATGAAGATACTGCTCAAAATTGTTAGAGCCGTGAGAACATTATGCTTTCTCACTCCAAGGAGACAGGCTGCAATCATAATGATCTTACATTTGTAGGGGGGGGGTTCAAGCCAAAGAACCCCCAACTGCTTTAAAAAAATAACAAATTATATATAAAAATCCATTCCCCCCTGAAGTTCAGCAGCCTCTGTTGTGAAAGATTTTTAAGACTGCACAGTAATGTTTCCTTCACTTTAGGACAAGATATGACTGCTGTAAGCAGGAAGAGTCTCAGCAGGCTGACAATAGCACTTCAAATGGAAATGTAGAGACCACTGAAGTTGATATACTACTTAGGAAGTGTGGCACATTGATTAAATGACCTTCCTTTTGTGTTTTGAGAGGACTGTACATCCAATAACTCACTGAGTGAGTCCAAGTGCACTTGATACACTTAGAGCACAGTTCTTCAAGGTGCTGAGCACAGTGGTTCACAAGACAACAAATGGTAAGTCTGTAAATATGACATGATTAAAGGTAAGTAAGTGCCTAAGTGCTCTGCTGCTCAGAACTTACACAGCTCTGTGAAAGAGTCTGTGTCCCTGAGAGCCTGACATTCATGTATTGAAACCAGGACTCCTGAAGGAGAGGAACAGAAACAGTGACGGGTGTGGAGAACCGTCAGACTTAGTGCCGCTGACAGGCATAGGCCTTGGGCAAGGGGGAATTTCAGCAGCTTCCTTCTGCTTATCTGTTATACAGACTTCGTGGGTGGAGGTCTGCGAGCTTGGTGAGAGAGGTTGCCAAAGGAGGGAGAACTGTGGTGGCTGTATGGCCCTGTTTATGTATATGCCCCTAAAGGCAGCAGTGCCTGGAGTGAAATCTTTTGCTTGGTTATTTGTAAAATGAATATTAAAGTTACACACACACACCAAATATGATAATGAGCTTAATGAAGTACATGCTAAACATATATGACTATTGTACTCGACTCATATCATGCTAAACGTCACCCCGGGGAGGGGTGAACAGATAAGGTTAGGATACAAAGGAAAAGAGAAAAGTGTAGAAAGAGAGAGTGTTAGGGAAAAGTGTTACACTTAGGAGAAGGAAGACTGGGGGGAGAAATAT
>CM021697.1:32468467-32535030 GCA_011074415.1 Stictonetta naevosa | reverse complement strand
TATATATATTGGAGACCTGGAAGAGGCAGTCAATGGGCTGTACTCCTTTATCCACCACCAGGACAGGGACACCTCGGTAAGCTCTGCACCTTTGCCCTTTGGTGAGGAATACCCAGGATATCATTTTGCTAGCACTATTATCATATATTAGCACCACTTCAGTGTTATTTATCAACAGCAATTCAGAATCCATTTTATCTGTCGCCTTATTAAAAATTTTCAACTTTGCAAAATTGTCTCAGTTAAAGTCCTTGGCAGAGCTCTAAAACAGAAAAATATTTTACTCCGATAAGTCCCCTTTAATGTGACAGAAGTGTCAGTATTTTTCGCTTGCATGCTTTACAAATATAGAAAGAGATAGTTCCCCTAAAAATCCTCTGTCACACCTATTCCATAAGAATTTGCTTTATGGGGTTACAGCTGAAGAGGACGAAAAGCATTCTGTTAAAATAAATAAATAAGTAAATAAAAGGACTAAAACACAGAGGAAGAAATTTAGACAATACCTACATCTCAAAAAAAAAATCAACATAGTTGTTAACATAACTGTAGAGATACTTATTTCAATATACTCCTCCAGAGCTCTACCAAAGATTGTACAAGAGGGAGGTCTACTGTAAGTACTACTCTAAGAGGCATCTCAGGTGGAGACAAATGTGCTTGAAGACTGGTATCTGCTGAAGTTGCAGCTGCTGAAGGCATGTGTTGATGGAGAAAGCAGGCAGAAATCTGATGAGACTCTCATTAGATGAGGAGCGTGTCTTAGGGTCTCAAAGAAGCAAGATGGAGAGCTGCCAGAGGAGAGGGAAGGGTGATTTTGATAAGGAAGTCTGTTGCCCTAGTCTTCTCCTAAAGTTCATGCAGAGGTGCCTCAGCCATCTTTGGACAACCTCAGACTGCTGGTCCTCAGACACCACTACCTCTGCGACCAAATCTGCTGCCTATTACATCTGTGTTTGGGTTAGAGTTAGGTTCCTTATGTTAAACATATCTTGAAAGGTGACAGTTTTGTGTCTCAAAAAGCATACAGAAAGGCCAGCATGGCAAGACAAAGCAATCTAAAAATGAAGTAGAAGGCACATTAAAATAAAATAATAATAATAATAATAATAAAAGAAGTAGGAAGAAAAGGATCATAAGCTGTTTCATCTATAAATAAAAAAAAAAAGTTATTGGATAACTCATTTACATAGCAGATGGCTAGGTTCAAGTACCTGCTTACCCTAAGGGTAATGAACTTTCATCTCCCACTTCTCCAGAGGATGCCCCAGCCAACAGGTTACAGACTAATGAAGCTATGCCATACTGTAATTCATTATTGACTGACCCAAGGCAAGGGGAAGGACTCTTTGCAGTTTATTCTGAAAGATCTGCCTTTTTTTTTTTTCATTTTGAACATCAGCTGCAGTATGGTAAGTACTTCCATTTTCCATAATAAATCCACATTATCAATAAGCTTTCAAACTATTGAAGAGAAAATCCCAAAGGTTCAGTCAAGCCAGCTAGCTGTCCTCAAGAAAGCCTATCTGAGTGAGCCCAGCAGAAAGAAAAGCTTAATGTGACTTCAAACCTTTCAAACCCTAGAAAATGCTTTGATGTTGCAACCACAAGCAAAGGATTTTATGGCAAATGATCACTAGTCCTGAGTATATCAGCAATAGTGTTCTGGTATTTAGGTGCTGAAAGGAGCAAAATGTCATGTAAAGATCAAGTTACAAAAGTCTAAATGTCACAGGAGGGATTATTGAAGTAGCACTGCACATGTAGTAGGTGCTGTACTTCAAGGTGATTTACACAGTGTGCAAGTTACATGTCTGGCCTCTCTGAGATGTGTTAGTGGGTGACAAGAAAATGTCTTCAGATTTTCTACCCAAGCTAGGCAATCAAAAATGATTGTGAGTGGTATGATTTCTAAAAACCTTCCCTTGACAAGGACTCAGCTACCCTACATCCTGGATTCACTGACTGAATATAGGTAGGCTTTCTGAGCCCTTATTTCTGAAATGTGCAGCATTTCTTTCTTCTTAAGCAAAAGTTAGAGAGGATTTGAACCCAAATTTCTCACTGCATAAGAACGTCCTGACTATGTCACTACTGGTACTTGGAAAACAAGGAAGGGACACCCTTGGTATGTTTTTGCATGCAGTCAGTAAAAGTGCTAAAGGAGCCAGAAAAAGAAGTAGACATAATAGCCAGTCCTCCTCAGTTGGTGGCTGGCAGACAAATTCACTCCCCCGGAGGCATTCAAAGATCAGAAGGAAAGGGTTGTTATGTTAAAGCTGTCCTTTTACCTCTGCTCTTAGCCAGCAGTCAGAAAAAGCAATTGAGATGAAAATGTGTCCCTGTGAGCTTCTTTTCTTGTATGCCCAACCTTATAGGTAATTAGTCTCCTCTGTAAATCAGACGTTAGGCAGCAGGAATGATAGCTGAGGGTAATACACATTCTCTGCTACCCAGGAATGCTTCTCAGATCCCACAGATGAATATTCAGCCCTGCCACAAATTTAGTCCAGTATCAGCATGAGGCCAAACTGGTAATCCTTAATTCCTGCCCTTGTTTCTTTGGTAAAGAAACATATTCCCAAATGGATTCCCAAATGGATTCCACCAGAGTTTGGGAGACAGTAAAGCCAAGCAGACCATCAGCTGGCACCAACAATGGCTCAGCATGGATGGCAGAAGCATGGGGGAAGTTGAGGGAGTAATGACAATTGCAGGAGCTGGGGCTTGCAGAGAGTGGGGCAGATGCAGCTGAGGCATGTGCATAGGCCTACATTTATACAGAGGCACATGACCAGAGGTGAGGAGGAAGCTCTTTAAAAACACCAGAAGGAAGTGGATTCACATCCTCCCTCACAGTTTGCCGCTGTGAATTGTCAGTTTAGTCCTACCAGTCCAGGTCTAAGTGATCAGAGATAAATCCACTCTTGGGATTAGGAGAGAGAAATCAGCAGAGGCTATTGGGATACCCCTCATGCTCACACATATAACGTAGTGGATAGGTTTGCCAAATCTCATTTCCTCTTCATTCTCCTGTGTGCACTGGAGATGCACAGTGGGAGCAGAAGGAGGTAACTCATAGAAGTAAAAAAAACAACCAAACAAACAACAAAAAAAAAAAACACATGGGAGGAAGTTGAGGAGGGAAGTGGGGTGAGTGTAATGTGTTCATTGAGAAGAAACTTTCTTGAATGAGGAGAAAACAGGAGGACAAAAACAGATGAAGGAAAACCAGTCAAATGTGAAGTATTTTGGGGAGAGAAAAAGGTGTCCCTCTTGCTGAGGCGGCTCCACTTTTCTCTGGGAAGGAAAGAGGAGAAACCAAACTTTTGGGTACCAAAGGCCTCTGCTCCCCCTGCAGCCGTCGCTCTGCCCAGCTTGTCACCCAGCAAGGATTTGTTTATAGCCTCTTCCCCAGCTGATGCCTCCGAGTGGGGAACATGGTTATAAATCCAGCAAATGCTTCAATGTTTTTTACTTAACATTCAGTGGAGCAGGAGATGAAACCAAGATCTCTCTTCATTTATTTGTTCCTTAAACACTAGCACACAGAGTCCTTTGTATGTGCCCTTCTCTTCCTTTTCCTTCTTGCCATCTTCTTTTCAAGCAAAGTGAAAGTAATGGTTTCACTCTCCCAAACTCTGAATGGATTTCTCATGTCCCATTTAAGAACTATGATACAGAAAACTATTGAATTAAAAAGATGATAAAAAAAAGCTTCGTTTTCTGGTTTTCATTTTAATCAGGCTTACAGGCAAGGTACAGAAGGAATGTTTGTTAGTGAATTTGGGTGGACTTCTGGTGGATAATAAGCTCAGTGCTGAACTCCTCAATTCCAGCAAGAGCTTCCTGCACGTGCCCTGAAAATTTATGGACACCTCAATTACATTTTATATCGTGGTTGGATTTTTCTTCTTGCTTATGATTTCTGTTTTCTTCCGTTGTAATAGCTAAAATTCTTCAAAGAAGTTTTGCAAAACTACAGTCAACACATGCAGGCTTCAATTCTAATTCTAGCACGTGTCCATGCAACTGAAGAGCAGGTACTAAAAACTAAAAATACGTCTGCCCAAGGAAGTATTCAGTGAGATATGTCATGGCTAGCACTTCTTCTCCAGAAAAAAATAAAATTAAATTAAATTAAAACAGTTTTAAAAAAATTACTCTCCTTTGTAATATTATGTATCTTTACCATTTGGATGATGTCTCTTTTTATTTATTTTTATTTTTTATTTTTCCCAGTTAGCACTGAAAAGCACCTTCATACAGAGATAGGGCATCAGCAGAAAGAACCAGCACTTCTAGTGATTTAGAAGACTTGGATGCTCAGCTGGCATTTGATACTTCCACAAACAGAGGTATCGGGATGGAACCAGATTTGTGGAATTAATGCAGAACCAGAAAAAGTACAGCTTTGAGTCAAAACTTCCAAATATTTCATAAATAAGAGAACAAAATTAAAATATAGTGGGAATTCAGGCATGAAAAATAATGAACTAAGACAATGTGATTTGTATGATTCTGATTACTGATGGTGGGTCTTCACAGCTTGAAGTTTAGGTCTGCAACATGCACCACAGCATTTATCTAACTGCCCCTGCAAACGTAGCCACAATCCAAAGCATCACAGACAGCAAAATTATTTCCATACATGTCTTGAGGTGATCTTCTAAAGGAAGGATATATTCTGTAGAAGCAGAAACTGTGATTGAAATATGTATAATTTTTAATCTACTTTAATATTAGAGTTATGCAAATTTTATTAAAACACAGATTTCCACAAAAACTGATCTGCACACTGAGCAACGGCTGTGTATGGTCCGCAGGTGGCTTTCTGCAGTAACATGTTCTTCCGCGCTCCTTCGGCTCCCTCTGCTGGCTAGTCCATCCCCCTATTTTTCATAATTTTAATGAGTTTTTACTCATTTTTTTAAAACCTCTGTTTAGATGAGAAAAAATGATGCAGATTAAAATTGCACCTAAAGCAATGAAATGATTGCTGAATTGATAAACAGCATGCAAAAAGTTTCTTATAATTACTGTCCCTCATTTTCTTGGGGAATGACAAGAAGCCCATCAGACTCTTCTGATTGCTTTCTGGTAACTCGGTGTAACTGTAATCTATCTGCTGCTTAAGCTGACATATCCCGGTTATGCAATTTTATATCATACTGATCATGTATTTAAATAATTATGCCTTCATATAGCTAAGTGTAGTCTTTATTACCAATATCTCTTTCAGACATTTCTGGAATACTTTCTTCCCCAGATTTTTATGGTGTTCATCTATCAAAAATGCTAAAGAAAAGAAGCTGCAGTTTGTATTCTTGTATTCCTCTCTTTATTGCTGTTTTTTCATTTCTAGACAGACTTGACAGAGCTTGTACCAGATAGCTTATACTAGATTTACAGATAACTGTAAATATTCAACAAGCGTGTTGGACAAAAAGCAATATAAATACAAAACACTCAAACACACACACACATTCATTGAAGTAGACCTTTGCTTAATAAGGTATAATGAAGGGAAGAAATTATCTGGCAGAATATACGTTAGAAGTATTATGAAAAACTCAGTATCATACTGACTGAGACTGACTGGGGATCTGAAAAACAGTAAAGGTTAAGGGAATATTAACATACAATATTATGCTGTTCCAAGGCATCTCTGATCTGCAGGGGATTTTAGAAAACCCAGAAGGTCTAGCTAGATTATATCAAAGATGGGAAGCTTAGAATTCAATGTGCAATTTTCTCCATAGGTATGTAGGGTATTATACCCATTTTTTACTGTTTGGATATTCAGCTGTGTGATTATGTCAGTCACTGATGGAATTACCTTGAGAAAATAAGATTATGAAATCTCCATGTGAAATTCTGCAAAATTATTGAAAATACATGTTTGGGGAATAGTGGGCAAGACGTAACTTTCTCCAGGACAACTAGGATGACTTTCTGAGGGATATGCATTAATACTTAGCCCCAGAAGCAATGCTGCCTGTGGGTGTGTATTATGCTAGGCTTGGGAATAGGTGTAATCTGCTCATAATTCACCATGAACAGAACAACTCAGGCAATTCCAGCTCGATCAAGTCTCTCAGGCCCTGTTTGGATGTATTGCTTTGTCCTTTGGGAGGGCAATGCTTACATATACATTTTTCCACGGTGTTTTATTGCTGTTCAGGAAATGGTGGCACATCACTGGCCCTGCTCAGGGGGCAGGGGAAGTGGCTAACTTTGCCATCATCTTCTTCATGCAGCTTGTTCTTGAGTGACAGATGAGGAAGGGGCCCACTGGGCTCGAGACTAATTACATGACTGAATCCTTTTCAGTAAGGAATTACAGAATTACATTCAGAACCAAAGGATGTGAGTCTTGTGCCCCACAGCAGCCAGATCTAGCAGTTATATATTGCCTGGAAAAGCTTCATACTCTGACAATAGCCACAGCAGTGAAAGAGCATACATTAAAGGTCATGCCAACGAGTTTCAGCAACAAGAAGGAACATCATTTAACATGAAATTCTCTGGCTGTTCTGTGATTACCGACTGCAGCTCCTTCTAGGTCTGCCGTTCCCACCACCGTGCTGTTCCAGTGGTTGCTCCTTGCCCAGGAAGCCTAACTCCTTGCTAAAACCCCAGTGTGCAGGGTAGCTCTTACTGCACAGGCATAATTACCTGCTTCAGAGCCAATACCAGAGCTCATTTCTGAGGGCCAGACTCACCCAGCTTTGCCAGTCACAGCTCAGTTCAGCACGGGTTATATCACACAGGCATCTCGATTTAGAGCAGCAATAGCAGCCAGAAAACATAAAGCTGTGCACTGGTGACTGAACAGCATGAAATAGCGTCCAGCTGCTCATCTGCTTAAATCAAAGCAAGCAACAGCTCTATTATGTGCATTTAATTAGGTCCTTATATATTATATCATACTGTTTATCCTACTGTTTATGGTTGCCTCTCAAGCACTTCTGCTCTGCTCCCACACTAAGCATGCATGCAGATGCCAGCCATTAGCAGCACTGTTTGTTCTGCTCATGCTACATATTGTTATATCTGAACATCTTCCCCAGTGTAGTGTCATGGGTGCCTGGTGTAGACTTTAGTTGGTCTTTTAGTAGATTATAGGCAATCTTCTTCCTAGTCCGGCATCTAGCTGTGTCCCTTTCCACACTCTGTTCAGCATCTCATTCTTTCAGTAGAACAGCTACCGTAACTACAATACCTCTTTTTTAAGCCTTCAGAGTACTGCTTCAGCCTCCATACTGTAGATTAAAGAAATAAAGTCATCCCTATCAAATTAATCAAAAAAAAATTTCTGATCCCGGATTTGGTGATTACTTTAACCTTGACCATGTGAGTAAAATATGCCCAGGTGGCAATAAAAGGATTTAAGATCTCAAACCCATCAGCTTGTCCTAACTCACATACTTGTTAATATGAGTAATGAGTATTACTGCAGTCTCCCTGGTGCTGCAGGGGAGGACAATGAAGAAAAGGAAACCAAAGTTATATATTTTGCAGGTTTGAGAGGAAAAAAGGTCAAAGGGTAGTTGTTTCCTTTACAAATTTTGCCAGTGACAAGCAGAAATCCTAAAATATAGGACTGGTCCGTCAGAAATAAGATACAAGTAAATGTGAAAACACAACAAACCAGTTTTACTTCATCCTTTTTTGAATATTCAAGGACTTAACGTTTCTCAGTCTGGGCTCAACCCTTTCCCTAAATTTTTAATTCTCTATATAAATAATGCACATTCCTTGTCCTTTATCTTATTTATAATACCTTTAATCTCCAGCATCTAATTTCCTAATTAAATTAGCGTTGTCCATTTCATAACTATTTGACCTTCTACCATAACTTAAATTCCCTCCCCCAGTATATTTAAGGAGTCTTCACTTCCACTCTCATACAGTTTTCCTTGCTTTCTTTCCAGACCTTGTTGGGAGAGAGAACTGAAGAAAACAAAATGCACAGGGCCAAAGAAAGCATGAGCAGAACCACAAAATTGGGACTCCCTGGTGGAGACGTTCTCCTGGGAGCGGGTGAATGAGAACCTGGGCTGTGGGACCAGGTCTCCCAGTGCTGCTTTGACATTTTACATTAAACAGAAAATAAAATGTCTGTATATATGCAGCTATTCTTTCAAGCAATGAAGGCTGAGCTCTGGGCTCAAGGTGCAAATTTGCATGGTGACCTTATATGTTGTCTGAGGACATCCGGGAAGCAGGTGACATTCTACTGCTATTTCCATATAGTTTTATCTCAACAAGCAGTGGGACAGAGAGTTGCTTTTCTTTTGCTTTGTTTTGTTTTGCCTCATTGAATTCAGTATGAACAAAATATGATTGGCAAATTCTTGTGCTCAGGGCCCAAGTTCCAGGTACTTTATCTATCACTCACTATACATAGAGAGGTAAATTAAACATGCCTTGAATGATTTTCTGACAGTTAAGGCAATTCACATTGATATTTTACATCTTTTTAAATCTCCAGAGGGCATGCATGCAAACTGTCTAGCAAAAATGTTCCCCAATCTGTGTTGTCTCTTTAACCATGTCTGGGACTTACACGCACAAGTGACTGGATTGTCTGTCACCAAAGGAATGCCTTAGTCTCTAAGTCCATGGGTTAATTTCACACACTGAGTGTCAGCCCAAGCTCTATGTCTTGGCTGGATTTCAGATCCATCCCTTTCTGGTATCTTTTGTAGGCTAATTTAGACCCCTCTTTCACGTACAGTTGATAGAACCATAGAATCATAGAATGACTTGGGTTGGAAGGGACCTTAAAGACCAATCAGTTCCAGGCCCCCTGCCACAGGCAGGGATGCCACCCACCAGACCAGGTTGCCCAGGGCCCCATCCAACCTGGCCTTGAACACCTCCAGGGATGGGGCATCCACAGCTTCTCTGGGCAACCTGTGCCAGTGCCTCACTACCCTCACAGAAAAGAATTTCCTCCTACCATCTAATATAAATCTCTCTTCCTTTATTTTAAAACCCTTTTCTATCACTATCTGCCATGTAAAACAGTGCTCACCATCTTTTTATAAGCCCCTTTAAGTACTGAAAAGCTGTAGTTAGGTCTTCCTAGAGACTTCTCTAGGCTGAACATCTCCTGCTCCCTCAGACTTTCTTCACAGGAGGGGTGCTCCATCCTCTGATCATTTTCATGGCCCTCCTCTAGACCCACTCTAACAGGTCCATTTGGTATGGAATATCCCTTTGGTTGGTTTAGGTCAGCTGCCCTGGTGATGCCCCCTCCCCATCTCTTGCCCCGCCCCAGCCTGCTGGCTCGTGGCAGGGGGGTTGGAGGGAGTCTTGATGCGGTGCCAGCACTGCTCAGCAATAGACACAACACTGGTGTGATACCGGTGCTGTTCTAGCTACAAGTGCAGAACACAGCACTGTATGGCTGCTGCAGTGAAAGTTAGCTCCATCCCAGCCAGACCCAGCACACAAGGAGAGATTGAGAGCTAGGACTGTTCAGTCTGGATAAGAAAAAGTTCAGGCAGACCTTATCAACGTGCATAAATGTCTGAAGGGGCAAGGGTGGAAGCAAAGACTGAGCCAGTCTTCTCAGGGGTGCCCAAGGAAAGGACACGAGGAAATGGGCACAAACTAAAATACTGGAAATCCCATCTAGACATCTGTTATCTATCTATTATCGTATCTGCACGTGATCAAATGCTGCACCAGATATTGAGAGGCTGTAGAGTCTCAATCTTGCAGATACTCAAACTCAACTAGCCTTGCTCCTGAAAAACCTGCTCTAGTTGACCCTATTCTGTGCAACGTGGTCAAAAGAGGCAGTCTCCAGAGGTCCCTTCCAACCTCAGCAAATTCTGCCCAGTAGAACTGACACAAACAGTAAATTCCACTCAGACCTAGAGGTCCCATTGTTTGGCATTCAGTATGAAACAATAAAAATCTGAGGACTATTTGTTCCTTTGTGGATCTAGGTATGCCATTTGAGTCTTAATCCAGTAACTACTACAGCAGCTATACCTACAAGCCCTTTGACTGAGGAGCCACATCTCCATTATGTTAGTGAACTGTACCTGTGGTAGAATCATAGCTTCAGTTTCAAGAAAAAGAGGAAAATGTGGCTTTCTTGTGTCTAAGACAATTATTATAATACTTTGTATTTGGGAATAACAGACAGCTCCTCTAAGACTTATTACGGAGTTGGCCGATTCTCCTTTCCCTCAGAGGAAGAGATAAACTTCCAGTCTTTCTCCTATACAGGTAGCTAAGTTCCATACCCTATTTATGCAAGACTCAGTCTGGTGGACAGACTCTTTGACAATGCTTATCCAGCCTGTAGGTTTGATCCTGTAAGCAAGAGAATTGTCAGTCAAGTTTCTAACAAGCAAAAGGGCTTTATGTACCTGTACAGTTAACATTAGATGAGGTGGAATTCACAGGTGCTCAAAGACTGACTTCAGAGACAAATGGGGCAGTTCACTACATTTGGGAATTAGCCCCAATTGTTAAATATAGGTCCAGGAGCTTTTTAAATGGACTGATGAAGATAATCAAATTTATGACTATGTATCAAATATGGTGGAAATTTAAAGATTTTATGAAAAGATTTGTTCAATAACAAATTTTTTAGAAACCAATTCCTAGTCAGACCAAACAGAATTAAATGCGCATTGAAACACGCAGGTCATTATCTGCTAAGTCATTTGGTGTACTAAACAAGCTTGTTGGAATAAGAGGTGAAGAAACAGTTTTTAGTCAAGTTCATTTACTTCATTTACTTCGATGAAAATTGGCTCCTTGAAAAAGTTTACAAAATGAACTGATGCATTTGAAAGAATTGCCCCTTTCCACCAGCACTGTGGGTGTAGATTGTAACTCCAGATACTATAGAACAACCATCTGTTAACATAGTTTTTCACATTTTTTTCCTTTACAAATTAGCATTGTAGCGATCTCTGTTCAGAAAGTCTTTATAAGCACGTTTTGCATCTGCTTTATTGTGCGGGATTCTTCCAAATGGTTCCAGATCATTGAAGCAGGCATCAAACACTTCATCCACAGCTTTTTCCGCAGTCTCTCTGCTAACTTTTCGAACAGCCAGAATGGAACGAATTGCTCTGTCTCGTACACAAGTCTAAAGTGGGAATTAGAAAAAGAAAATGTCATTATTTGAAAAAAAATAAATCATTTTTTTTCCTTTTAAAAAAGATTTTGTCAAGTATCAACTCCTACTACATGTGCAATAATTTTGTGTCACAGAAGAGTAAAATAACGTCTACAATAAGCATTAGAAGACGTTCCTGTTCAAATTTGTTTTAAGTATGTGTTTTAGTTTTCCAATGCATACATGAACTTCCAGATAAGAAAAGGATATTCCTCTCAACAGGAAAAAAATAAAACTTGAGATTTGTTGTGGGTACCAAATATTTGTACAACTCGACTTGCACACAAGAGAAAAATATGTCAAAAAGAAACATACATAAATCCCAGATAGTACTTTTCTGATTGAAATGCTGTAAAACATAAAGGAATGACTCCTCTAATAGTCTTTATTTTGATACCTCTCTTTATGACTACTTTTGCTTACACAGTTTGTCTACTAAAAGATAAAAACAATGTAAGCATCTCCAGCTACAAGCTGACTGCTGCTCTAGAATAAACAAAAACAATTATTTGGGACTCAACCTGTAGTCTTCACCACAAATAAAGAGAAGCAACTCCTCCAAGACACACATGGTGTGACTCAATATGGTTAGCATAATCAATGATAAGGCTAACAAGAACAATATGCAAGTGGGCTGGCCACAAATCACTCGTCCCCCTTTCTCCCCACCTCTCTGCTGCCAAGGTATGGGGGCACCCATTCACAGGGTTATTAAGGCCATTAGCATTATTAAGGCCCAGGTGCTGGGTCGTCAGGATGTGGTTACTCCCATCATGTAACTGCACAAACACATGGAGCACTGGGAACCGGGACACACAGAACTGAAAACTGTCTACAAAATCATGCAATGGCAAACACTAAGTGGAAGCTAGACCAGCACTGCTGCTGGACAGCAAAACCTGTCCTCTGGTGCTTCCACTGTCATCTTCCTGGAGGACTGAGTGAGCAGCTCATGTTCTTTTAGGTAAAGTCTGAGTCTGGGTTATGATTAGCACACTGCTGATTAATCAGAATTTGAACCGATCTGCAGAGGGTCCAGGTGACTGAAAAGTCTGTGTAACTAAGAATTCTAGAAATTCTATGTAACTGTAAGCTACACTAAGTGGCAGAAATTGTAGATAACAACCTATGCTGATTGCTAACATATGATGCAACAATAAAGTCCAAAAATAATATCTAATTATAACCAAAACCCCATGGCCAGTTGTCATTCTTTCAAGGATCTCTAAAACAACCTGTCCGTCCTCTGTAGTGCTGGGTGACAAATGTTGCTTAGACCCCTTGTAATCCAGTTTTCAAACACTCAGGAGTTTTACTGCCTTAGAGTATTGCTGCTACATTTCTTGCAAACCCTTTTTTTGTTGGGTTCTTATTGACCATCCATTGTCAGTGGTAATGCTATAGGACATGACTAAGTCCTCTGGCATTTCACTTCAACAAAAATAATAAAGGTCTTTAGAAAAAATAATAAAAAAACACCATGAACCATCAAAGGTTAAGCAAACGTTGACTGAGTAGCAGGTCCATGGCTTATTCACAAGCACTGGTCCTGTCACACTACTGCTCTGCAAAATTGTTGGGGAACACAGAAGAGATGAACAGTAACAAATTGAGGATAATAAATATCAAAAACCGTCAAAAAGGAAGGAATGCTATTATAGACACACTTTGCAGATATAAGTGATTATGCAAATTATGAAATTAAATTATAGACTAAAATTACAGGAGGGTCTTGTACCCTGAGTCTGTAAAACAACAGAAGGAGCTAACAGGGTAAAAGAAATACAAAGGTAAGAGTAAGGAGGAATAGGAAAAAATAATGCAGAAAACTAAAAATTAGGAGGCTTCTGCTTTTCAGTGAAGTATTCAGCAGCTGCTACAGCTGCAGGACAGAACAGGAACCTCAATGCAGTTTCCTGGCCAAACCAGACAAGATCAGGCTCCTTATGCATTCCTCCCCCCCCCACCTGTTAAGAATATACTCCTGTCAGAGCAATGTGAGGAAGATGCAGATTACTCAGCAGCAATCAATGTTTCAAGCAGCTGCAGTTCTGTTCTCTTCTCATAGCAGAGAGATTTAAGAAAGAATCCAGCAATGGGAAATGCATATAGAAAAACTGAGCGAGAGGAGCCAAGAAACGAGGCAGTAGAGAAAAAAAGAAACAGCAAAGAAACAAAATGTGCAAATCGGACGTAGTACACATCCAAGGGCAAACTTAAAGAAAAGGTGAGGGGCCTTGAGGAAGCTGAGATATAAAGCAAACAAGCGCCAAGTGGGGCTCAGTAACATGAGAACAAAATGAAGTGGGAGAAATGCAGGGCAGATAAAAGTTGTACAACAGTATTATGGATTCTCAGGTATCTACTTCTTACTGCAATGAAAACCTTGCAGAAAGTGTAAAAAGCAGAGATGTAATATGTAAAGAAGGCTCATAACAAATCAGTAGACATTAAGATCTATGGTATTTACCTGATGGTGTGCTTTTAATCCAAATTTAAACCTGGTTATTTCATTCATCAGTGTACAGTCTCCACTGAGATTAGCAGCTCGAATCTATTGAGGAAAAAAAACACAACGAAATACAAGATCAGAGAAACATGTGGAAATACAAAGTTAAAAAAATAAAGATAACTAAAAGTATTATTAGCAACATCACAATCAAAAAAATGTGAGAAGATGAAGTTAGTGTTAACAACAACAACAACAACAACAAAAAAAACCAAAAAACGACCCAACAGATTTGCAGGAGAGGAAAAGAACACTATAAATATTCAATTAAGATGTGACTGCGTTCTAATCTCCAGCTATTCTCATTTGGTAACAACCACTTCTTGTTACGCTTCCATGCACAGGGACCACATTCTACGTAGTATGACACTGACATATTAATATTTGTGAAAACAAAATATTTGTTCTCTAATTGAAACTGTTTAAGTTGATCAGACAGAAAGGACAAAATGTGTTAAGAGAATTAATCGAATAACGTTTGTATAACAGGATGCCTAATTAAACATGAAGCATCCCTAATAACCAGCAGCGATGAATTCAATGACAACGATAGAAACATTTTAACTTACCTCTGAACAGGCTAAATGTTTGACATTTTTAAAC
Source organism: Stictonetta naevosa (assembly GCA_011074415.1). Classification (NCBI taxonomy): domain Eukaryota; kingdom Metazoa; phylum Chordata; class Aves; order Anseriformes; family Anatidae; genus Stictonetta; species Stictonetta naevosa. The sequence goes on along the minus strand of CM021697.1, from coordinate 32,520,763 downwards.
CAGTCAACATGTGCACGGCAGTGATCAAAAGCGTGTATCAATTCATGCGCAACCACCCGGTTCATATGGGATTGCTGGCGAATGTTGTTCTGACACAGAACAATCTGTAGAAGAGATACAGGTGGTCTTTTCAGCGAATTTCTTAGAGACCCAATGCAGAAACACCTACAGCAATTAGACTCTTTAGATCAATGTTTTTTAATATCAGCAGCCCCACCATTCTTCAATGTACCAGTAGTGCCAGTTCAATACCATAGGACACCTTTCAAATATCTTATTTTCATGACTTTAACTCAGGTATCAGCATCAAAAAATCCTGTTCTTTTTTCATCTGGGAACAAAACACTAAAAAAAAACTGTAGCCTTCTGTAAGATGACAGTGTCTGGTTTGGTGCCTACCTGAGATGTGGCAGAGTCAAAACCTCCACTGACACAGCCATCACAGTTTTCGCAAGAAAAGTGCCGGTCATTGAAGACAGTGCTGAAAAGTCAAATGAACAAAGTTCGGGACAAAGTTGAGGAAGTCTGCAAAGTCTATGTAATACAGATGTTACTACACAAAAGAAGACGAATTAGTTTACATACCAACCAGATTGCTTCATAGCCGCAAGCAGCAGTTGAGCGTACGGATCTAGAAAAACATTGCTGCAATCAATTTCCCTAGATAAAAGTTTTGAAAGTCGTCTATAATCAAACTATGGAGACAGTCAGGAAAGGAAAGAACTGCTGTGTATACAAACTCATGCTTGCTAGTATTCAACATGAATGCGATGCAAATGGTCCAACCACCCCCTACCACTACTGTCACCCACTGAACCAAGTCCCTAAGCGCCAGGTCCAACCTTTCCTTGAACATCCCTACGGACGGTGACCCCACCACCTCCCTGGGCAACCCGTCCCAACGCCTGACTGCTCTTTCTGAGAAGAAATGTCTCCTCATTCCCAACCTGAACCTCCCCTGGTACAACCCGAGGCCGCTCCCTCCGGCCTACCCCAAACCAGCGGTAGGTTCAGGGCCCTTACTCGTCTCCAGGGTCATCCGCAGCATCAGCTGGCAGCGGTTGTGGAAGGTGAAGAGGCTGCGCACCAGGAAGCTCTGCGGCTTCTTCTTGCGGTCTGGGAACAGCCGGTACCCGAGGTCATCCTCCTCCTCCTCCCCCCCGCCCGGCGGCGGAGCGCCCCCCCCTGCCGCCATGGCCGCCCCCCCTCCCCTCCAGTGCCTCCCGGCCCCTCCCGGCCACCGTCCCCGGCGGCAGGATAAAAGCGCATGCGCCGCACTCCCCCCTCCCGCTGCGGGGACGCCGCGGGGCGGGCTCCAGCCGGCAGCGTGCCCGCGCGGTGCATCGTGGGAGGAGGCCGGGCCGCGCGGCGACGGCGGCGGCGGCCGAAAGAGGCGGGGCGCGGTGCAGGTGGGACACGGCCGGGGCGGGGGGGGGAGGCTCGGGGATCTCCCCGCTGTGGCGGCCGCTCGGTGCCTGCCGCCGGGTGGTGCCGGGATAGCCCTGGGGGGGGATCGGTGAGGGGCCCTGGGCGGCAGGATTGAAAATCCGGGCATGATGTGGAGCGCAGGAGGCTCCCCCTGAGCACCAGGCAGCGCTGCTGTGCTGGGAGGTGCCTGAGCGCTGGCACAGGCTGCCCAGAGAGGCTGTGGGGTCTTCTTGGGGATCTCCAAAAGCCGCCTACACGTGGTCCTGGGCAGCTTGCTCTGGGCGTCCCTGCTTGGGCAGAGGCTGGGGCAGGTGGGTTCCTGAGGGCCTTCCAGGCTTGCGTTATCTGTTAGTCTGAGACCCTTCAGAAGCCCAGAAAATAGCAAGGTTTAACGTACGATTAGATTTTTAGTTGTGGAATGTGGAAGAATGTTGTTTTAGTCACTGGTAACGAAAAAAAAGCATCTTCCTTCAGGTACCGCTGCCCGCAGTGTCTGGTGTGCCCGTGCCAGGTGGTAGGGTTCCTGAGTGCTGTGGGGACGGTTCAGTACACAGCAACAGCCGTAGGTGGAAAAACTAAAACACCCGTTACACTTGAAAATATACTCAAAAATGCATATTTCTGACTTAATCTGAAGTTTTTTTCTGCTTAGTTTAAAATACACCAAATAAGTAGGAAAGATTAGGACAAGTATATTGCGAAGGCTAAGCATGTTACCATCTGTGCACATATTAGTGAGCAGCACAACTGATGCATCAGGGTATGTTCTCAACTGCATACTCCTGAAACCGTGCAGTATGTTTTATATATCTTCTGTAAGACTGCTAGCTATAATTATGGGCAGCACATTATATTGCAGAAGTCTTTACCCTGGGCCCATATATTTTTATATTTCCGTGCTATTAACATCTTAAACAAACACACTTCATTTGTGTGTGCATATATACGAATATATAAAAATAAATGAATGGAACTTTAGTCCTTTTTCTGCCATAATAACTTTGCGTGCAGTATCTCCATAAATAGCTTCTATTTACATGTAAGGATTGCAAAGGGTCCTGAAGCTCTATCAGTCAAGAGGTTATTGTTATCAACTATTTATATTGTTTTTGATTAAGTTTGTTCTTAGTTTCATTATGAACTAATTAATCATGACTGTTTTCAATGTATGTTTGCTTCATCCTGTCACTTTTTTTTCAGTGTGCTGTTTTTCCATTTTTTAAATTACAACCAAGGATTATTTTAAGGTTACTTATTACTCATGATGTGCCATACCTGTGATAATAAAATGTCTTTCACTTAAAAATAAAAAAATAAAAGTTGACAAAATTCATGAAGACATCTAAGCATTAAAAACTATTAAACAGTATTTTCAGGACTTGAAGGGCTGTGGGTGTGTAGAAATAGCACATTCAAATAATATACCGAGTTGCCATTTGTTAGTCTTCATCTTTATTATGTATTACTGCCTCATGCATTTACTCTTTCCTGTCCTAAAAATGCATGTATATCTAAGCATACTTAATTTCTAAGAGCAGAAAGTGCTTTGGGGGTTGGCTTGTCAGAAGCCTTGTATGTCTTAATCCATAGTTGAGACTTGATGTGGAGTTTTCTTAATTCTGTCTTCTGGGAAATACTACAGAAATTGCTTTAAACTGTGATCATCTTAGTTATCCATTATCACCTTCAGGACTTTCATTGACTTGTTAAGTCCTATAGCTTACACTAAATTAGAGCATGACTTACTATTTGTTCTGATATGTTTTATCTAAGTTATGCCTTCTCTTTGGTTCCTCCCCCACCCCCCAAGACTTGTGTTTTTTATAGTCTTTTGCTATCCAGTGTTTTTACCATGTTATGTGAGAAACCCGTCTTACATGCAAGTCAGATTTCTTCATTTTGAAGGAGCTAGCTTCCTTCAGTACATACTTTCAAATTATCTTTAGGAAGTTTTCTCCTTGAAATTTGGCAGGTTACAATGACGGCACCAAATAAAGCACTGGAGCTACAGCTGCAGATAAAGCAAAATGCTGAAGAGCTGCAGGATTTTATGAGAGAACTGGAGAGTTGGGAAAAAGATATTAAGGAAGTTGATTCTGAATTAAGGAAACAAAGTGGTGTTCCAGAAGAGGTAAAAAATTGGACTTAAGATTTTTATTAACTCAGATATTCGTTACATGACAGTGTTTTTATTAGCTTCCTGTTCAGTTCTTTTTCCTCCCTCCCATATCTAATGAAGAGTCAGGCTACAGAAAGATACTCACTTTGCAGATGTTTTATTTCAGAGAATCCAATTAACTTCAGCAAAATTACATGTGTTGGCTTATAATTTTTGAGTAGATGGTATGAGCTAACCCAGCTGACATGTTCCTTATCTGAAGTAGATCAAGGATTCCTCTGCAAACTCTTCCACCAACAAAGCTGTGGGGTTGTAGCTTCTGGAGGTCATGAATGCTTGGTGACAATAAGTGTTTAATCAGTTCCAGGTAGACCTAGGAGAATATTTCTATCTGTAGCATCACTGTTATTTATTTATTGGGGTCTTTTAATATATTAATGCTATTTTTTCAGTGATACTCTGCATAAAGTTGTGTTCTAAAACTTAACTTTGTATCATAAATAATACGTGTTATTACTATATATTGAAAGACTTATGCTTGATGCTTGTCTTTAGTGGTTTTGCAGAAATTCCTGAGAACAGCTTGCTTAATGGATTTCTGAAGTCAAACTAGCCAGCAGATACAGATATTATAGAAATAAAAAATATTTCTATATATTTCTATTTATATTTAGAAATATAAATCTATAGATATTATATTATTAGAAATAGATACTACAGATTATTCAGTACAAGTGAATATTGTGTGTCTGTTTTGTAATAAATTACTTATTTCAATCTAGAATTTACCACCAATTCGAAACAAAGCTTTCAAGAAAAAGAAGAAGAGCAAAAGTAAAGTCCCATCAAAGACAACCACTGAGGAAAACAAGAAAAACAAAATCAAGTCTTACGATTATGAAGCATGGGGAAAACTTGACGTGGTGAGTCAGGGATATTTTTTTGTTAACTTAGTTTTCACTCTAAGTCCTTGTGTTTTGAAATCAGATTTACTTACTGTGCTGGATACTGTATGAATGTAGAAAGTAACTTTTTCCCCAAAAGGGGTTAACTGTTTAAAATGTGGAATAATGAGAAATAAATACTATAGCTTCCTATTGATTGTGTTTTCATCCAGCATATTTATTTTCACTTAAAGTCAAATGCAATCTTTTATCAATAGGCCTGTTAAAAGGTTATTATTCTTGTAGAATGTAAGACTAAATGTGGCTGTCAATATTAGAAGATAAGTCTTGTTTGTGAAATGTAGAACGCAGAATGAAGAGGGCTTAAGCAGTAGAGATTTTTAAACAGATGACTCATTTTCCTAGTTTATTTATTTTGTATTGTTAAGTTATAATGAAGATAATAAATTATTTTGCATGTTTTCAGGATAAAATACTGGAAGAACTTGATAAAGATGACAGTGCTCATGATTCTGTGTCTCCAGAATCAGACTCTGAAGAAGATGGAATTCGTATAGATGCAGAAAAGGCTCTTGCAGAGAAGGAAAAGGTAATAGCATTATAAATGTTCATTATCTACAAAATAGTAACTTGGACATAGGAGCATTTTTAACTTCTTTTAAAAGATTGTCTGCTGAGATGAGAGTTCTGCTGGAATGTGCCTCCTCTTCAGATTTTTTAATGTCTGTTTTCCTGAGCATTATTCCAACATATAAAATTCTGACTGCATTTCTGTTTCTCCTCATGACAGACTGCAGCAAAGGTTATCAATCTACTTAATGTACACTTACAATGATCAGTGTATTGGTGGATTTTTTTCATTAAAAAGTTGGACTGCTCTATAGAATTGCTCTATGGGCCAAACAGGCTTACTGGAGCACAAGGTATAAATGCCCCAAGTGAAATCCCCAAGAATTTAAGATAACTCCCTTCATGAGGCCACTGTGTCTTTGAATGATGGAGAAACTCATGTCTCCACAGGCTTGGTAATAGCAAGTTGGTACCAGTTAAATTGTACCCTATTTTGCAAATAAAATACGATGAGACCTATCTTATGCTTCACATTTTTAATGGGCATAGCAAGGATTTCTTTGGATAAAAAGTACAAATTCTTTGGTTGTTTTCAACAAGATGCTGATCAAATTTTGCCTTAGGGCAAGATTGTAAGTATACAAAACAGCTCTTCTCATTGTGATTATTCAAATAGGAAGAAATAATAGATGCTGGTCATCTGGACAACATTTAAGATGTGTGGCAAACAATTTGCCACCTCTGAAAGCATTTCTGGAAGAAAAACTATTAATTCTGGTCTTAGGTTTTCTTGGTACATAAGATGCTTATTAGGCATGTCATGCTTATCATCAAGGGTCTGTTGGAACTTGTTACAGACACGTAGTAGATCTTGGACTCAGCAATGTTTCTTTGCAAGAAAAATGAACAAATTCTCTAATGTTCCCACATCATATTTTTGTGATATGTGACAGATTCAAGCACCAGAGACATGAAGTCAAGCCAGGATAATAACTTTAGCCCTAATTTCCTCTTCAGAGCAAAAGTAATAATTTATTGCCTTCTGTCTTTTAGGTTCTTTCTTGTATATACCTCTTTAAGACAGGAATACCCCAAAATCAAACAGGAACATCTTTCAGCAGTACCAACAGTACCAAATGACCAAGTAGCACTCCTTGTTGGCATAGGAAAATAACAAAAATGTACTTTGGTGTAGTGAAAGCTTTACCTGTTGTTCTGTGTTAATAATTCTTTGTCTTTGGGTTCTAGTGTTATGAAGAGTTTTATTTGTATGAGAGTTCCTTCCTCCCAGTCTTGAGCATGCTAGGAGGCCAATATTATATTAGAAGGTTCTGTTTATCCTGTTGCATGCTGAATGCTTAATATCTGTTATCTGATACCATTGTGGAAGTCTTTTCAGGACTTTCCCAGATGGTTAGTAACTAGGAGAAATCTGAACTGTAATAATACTAGGTGAAATGAATAATGAGCATCAGATCACCTGAGCTACATCAACGTGTGAGGTAGATAGTCTAAGATAGTTATGTAGAAATTAATGAGGTTCTGAGAAAGTGTATTTAAAAATAATCATCTGATACCATCTGCCAGTCCATACTTATCTTCAGTAGAATTTCTTAGCGGTTTGTTTTGTTTTAAAATTGCCTGCATGCATGACATCTGCCTACTTTCCCTACTGCTGTGAAATTCCCAGATGTATAATCAGCATTCTACACAAAGGAGAAATTGAGATATCTGTGACTTATTTTGGCAGATGATGGAGATGATGGTATTTGAGAGAAAAGCTGTGTCCCAAAAGAGATGCAAATTAGAATATTTGCATCTAGGAAAGGGTCCCGGATGCCAAATCTATTCCCTAAAACCTGAAAAAAAAAAAACAACCTTCAATAAATTTCTGTGGCAGTTCAAGCAGCTTTGTATGTGCTGCTTCTGCGTTTGTAGAAATGACCTACAGATACTGAAAATTAGCATAATAAGAACAATTTACTGTATAAATTATGGTAAATATTTAAGATAGAATATTTAGTATTTTAGTTACAAGAAGTGTTTCACAGTAAAGCAGTAATTTGTGAGATGTTAAAGCATTTGAGCATTCTAAAATACAAGCTTTGATTACTGACTTTTTTGTTAAAAAAAGAACAAAAATCTATCTACACTGTAATTAGTTCAAATTACTATTTTTTTCCTATTTACAGGGTAACAACTACTTTAAACAAGGAAACTTTGATGAAGCTATAAAATGCTATACTAGGGGGATGCATTATGATCCATACAATCCAGTATTGCCCACAAACAGAGCATCTGCTTTTTACAGAATGAAAAAGTAAGACCTGTATTGTTAAATCCTTAATACTTTTTTCTTTGACATGCTACTTTCAGTTTTCTTAGTGTGTGTGTTTAACTTCTGATTATATTACTTATCATACTGTAATATGTAGGTCTATGTAAGGCTGGTTTCAAACTTGCTTTGCTGTTTCAAAGTATAATAGGAATTGTTTTGACAAGGAATCTGGTAGTCTCTGTCATCTGTTTTCCTTCTGTACTTTCATACTTGAAGTTTGCCACCTTCTGTGTTACAGCACAAGACTTAAAAAAAAAAAAAAAGGAAAAAAGTTTACCATCCAATTTACCTTTGTGGCTCTATGATCTCTATGGCTTTAATTTCTTCTGGGGGAAGAAAGGGCATAGGGGAGTTGGTTATTCTTTTTGTTGCAGTAGAGGTTGCTGACATCTGTTTTACTTTCCTTTTCTCATGTGTTCTGAATCAAGAGTTGTTTAAACACTTGTTCCTATACCCCTTGTGAAGCCTGAAAAAATTTCACTTTAGGAAGGACCTATAAAGTTGTAGAGTAACTTGATGAGGTTTTGGCTTTTGTTTTCTAGATGTGTTCAAACTAACTCACTCTTTTTTTAATAGGTTTTCTGTTGCGGAATCTGATTGTAATTTAGCACTTGCTTTAGATAAAAATTACATAAAGGCTTATTCCAGAAGAGGGGCTGCTCGCTTTGCTTTGAAAAATCTTCAAGGTGCTAAAGAAGGTGGGTTGTCTTCAATCATTCCTTAAAAAGCATTCACACTGCTTATCTGTGGGCTTGCCTAAAGCTTGTGTCATTGGTGTATTCGGCATAGGAATTTAATTTTCATATTCTGTAAACAAAAATAATACCATATTGCATATTCTTCTGTGAAGGCAAAATTCAAGCAGCAAGTCTAAACGATTACCATAGGTGTCCAGAGTTAAAGAATAATTCAGTATTAAATATCTTAGAGTAATGTGTTTGTAATATGATTTTTAGGTAACTACAGAAAAGGGTTATCTCCAAAAGAATGCTCTTATTTTATTCTATGGTTACAGACCTGTAATTCATACCTGAAACGTTGTTTTCTGATCTTCTCATAGATTATGAAAAAGTGTTAGAGCTGGATGCAAACAACTTTGAAGCAAAAAATGAACTGAAGAAAATTAATCAGGTAATAAGGTTAATAAGCCCCAACATAAATTAATACATCCTGTTTAGTTTGTATCGATTTATAACAATAAATGAATTCAACACAATCTCATAGGCTTTTTCTGGCACTTGAAGTTCTCTGAAGTCAAAATGTGTAATTTAATGTCTTCTTGTTTTGGAGAGTATGCATACATCAGTGTAATGGTGGGTTGGCAGATTATGACTGGATGTGTACACCAGCCTCTCTGGCTTTATCTTCTTCCATCAAGTGTTTTTTCAACTTCTTGTGTTAATGATTTCTTTTTTTAAAGTCACATTTAGTATTTTGGTACAAGGTAGCAGTACATCTGCAAAAACTGATATATTTTCTTGGTAGCAGAGTAAAGCTAAACTGCTAGCATGCTTGTGGTTCCACTGCTTGCTGTGCTATGCCAGACCAGAAAGTCAGTTTAAGCCTAGCAGAACAGAAACTCTGCTGCAAGCCTAACCTCTTATGACAGGGAAAGAATGCTTATTATTATGACCTTAATAAAAGGTAAGAGTATCTAGCATTACCTCTTCAACTGTAGTTTTGAAAATGTTTGATAAAGTTTATTTTCAAATGAAGACCCAAAGTCTCTGATAATTGAAATTGAAAGTAACTGAAGAATCTGTGAATCAGGATTATATAGACAGTTCTCATGTATCATTTTATACTGTGCTGCAGAAATTACATATCTTCTATTTCCCAAGTAATATTCTGACTTGTAGTCCCTCATGGAAATATGTTTTCGAGAACGACTTAATGATCTCTTCAACTTGTGTTCAGCTTACAGTAAGAACATTTCTGTTAAAATGCTTGGCAAATTTTTACTTCTTAAAAGTTTAGAATTTATTGTAATTTCTCTTCTGAAAATGTGTGAGGGAAATACATACTGAGAAACAACATCTTTGCAGGCTCTATCATCAAAAGAAAGCTCAGGACAGAAGGAGAGTGAAGATGCAGTTAAACCAGAATTAACAGACAAAGAGAAGAGGTGCATTGAAGACCAGCAGCTCAAGCAGAAAGCTGTTACAGAAAAAGATCTTGTAAGTTGCAACTTCTAATGGAAGAGGAGAACTAGCAAACTAGAGCGTTGTCTTGTGCTGTTAGCTATGCAAAAGCTCAAATGAAAGTTGATTCTGTGCTGAACATCATAAATACAGTGAGCTTAATATGCCCGTAATTGCTGTTTCAAGCTCTATTAGTGGTGGGAGGAGGGGGAGTAGGATTCAGTTCTGTTTGGAATCTTCTGGGGGAATAATTGCAAGCTTGCTTTTAGAGCCTGATTTGTACATGATAAATTTCACATATATAGTAAGATAAAACCAGAACTAAATACTGGACAAATGGGCTATTTGTAAAATAATGTGCATCTTTACTCTTGTCCAACTAGGGTTGTAGACTATTTTTTTTCAAACTACTGATGACATGGTGAAATGTAGTTAAAAGAACTTCAAGGAGTACAGGCAACAATGACAATTAATGATTTCTGGGTATATTATCTTGACTCATAGTTGGCTTGTTGATTTTTCTCCCTCCCCACCACTGCAATTAAGAAATAACTTTACCTACTAAACTATAGTTTTCTTACTATTCTCTTATCTACTTAACTTCTGACTTTTTATGTTTTCAGTTTTCTTTTACTGGTTGTAAGAGGTTAGTAGGCTTAAGATTAGTAGGAAAAGAATGAAAGCATACATTAGGTAGGTAAAAGGAACAAAAAGGGGCCACAGTAACAAAATGCTCTTAGCTTTGGCTACGGAGCTATTAACTTTAGGTACAGTGTGGCTTACAGTGTGTGTCAAGAGTAAAGAAATATTATAGGTGTCATCTCTGCTACTACTTCCCTCACTGCCAAAAAAAATAAGAGGCTGCAATTTGGACTTCACAGGATCAGTGTTGCCAGGAACAGGCCCATAGTTATTCAGCTCTTCTGTCAACAACATACTGTACTAGACTAAAATTTCTTTACTGTGGCACCTCTTTGTTCCTTTTGCCTACTTGATATACCCTTTTGTTTTTTTTCCAACTAATCACCTTAAACTGTACAGATAACATTATTTTTAATCCATAAAGTACTGGAAAAAATAAGTTTCTGGTCTGCCACCAAAGAGTTTAGATATGAAAAAATGTCATACCTGTCTTGAAATTTGCTCTTTGTGATCAATCTTCTTGATATTGTGACGTTGTCTACTAAAAAGAAAAAAATAACTAATTGCACTAGATCTTGATGTTACCTTTTCTCCTAACTTAAATATAACAGGGTAATGGTTATTTCAAAGAAGGGAAGTATGAGGCTGCAATAGAATGTTATACACGTGGTATAGCAGCAGATGGCACCAATGCACTTTTGCCAGCTAACAGAGCCATGGCCTATCTCAAGATTCAAAAGTAAGTAGGATTGCATGTACTATATTGTTTCCTTATTTCTAATATATGAAATTCTACGCCTAGTCCTGAACTAGAAGGAAGAATGATCCAGCGGATTTTCACCCAAGTTTCATTAGTCACTTGTTCTAATTCTTTCTAGAATTTGGTATGGAATAAATCATACTGAAAACAACAAGGGAGTTAAAAACAACTGAATATGGGGGATCTCACAATGTATTTCATAGGACAGAAGTTCTGAGAAAATAAAATAACATGAGTTTGAAATTATAGTGAAACCTAAGTGATCTTTTAAAAATTTGACTTTTCATTCTTTCACATGTGTAAAATTCTACATATTTACCTCTTTCAAAGGACCTGCCCCTTTGTCTTTTTTGATTATAAAAACAGTCAGCTACTAAGAGTTGCCCAGTATGAAAAAATGGATTGCAATTACTAACTTGAAAAGGAATGGGTAGGAGCTTCTGCTCGTAAAGAAGTCATCTTAAAAAATTTCTCTAATGATGTGTGTGTGATTTCTTTAATTTTAAGTAAACTTTTCTCACATAATCCACTATCAGTAGGAAATACATACTTTCTACCAAATGAGCAAAATTCCATATGACCATTTTTGAAGTCTTTGAATTTTGTTTTTTTTTGTTTTGACTCGCTGTTGGTATGGGAGTTTAAACATTTTAAATTGATGATCGCATGAGAAGCAGAGAGCTGAATGTTTTATCAGTCATCTCTTCTAATGTGTTGTGGCTGACCATGTACAGACAATGCACTGATTGCAAATTATGCAATTATGAAGAAGGCTGCATGGGTGCTATTTCTGTTGAAGCCATAGAGGGTACCATAATGCAAGTAATGTCAGAGAATCAGAGGAAGTGATACTCTACTTGAATGGCCAAGAAGAAAACCGATAGTGTGAGATAAATCAGTGTATTGTGTACACTTCAAAGAGGACCCAAGCATGAAATGCAACAAAAGCTCATTGGTATTCTCATGAGTTCTATAGGTTTGTGGCAGCTGCAAAAAATACTGTTTCTGTAAATTTAGTGGTAGATTGAAGGAGGAGAGAAGAGGAATGAACAAAAATACTTCAATATTCACACTGTGGAGTCATGATCAAACATAACTGGAATGAGGAAGTTTGATCTTAGAATGAAAGCAAATGACCTTAATATAAGAATATGCTGAGTTATGATTTCTGATGTTGTTAAGAATATACTCACTTCTTTATTTTTTGTTCTATGTTTTGGGTCAGTGGTATATATTTATCTGTATACAAGTAATTAAGGTCTTCATATTTTAACTTTTGTGTAGCTCTGTCTTTTAAGTTGAAATTATTTTGAAACTGATTATTAATTTTCTATTATTCTTTTGCTGAGATATGAAGAGGCAGAAAATGACTGTACGCAAGCTCTGCTGTTGGATGCCTCCTATTCTAAAGCTTTTGCCAGAAGAGGGGCTGCAAGAGTTGGTCTTGGAAAGCTAAAAGAAGCTATGCAAGGTATGATGCTGAATTAGTATGTGTGATGGGTAGAAGGACATAAGTAGAAGATAAGTAGATAAGTAAAAGAAGGTCTTGATTTTGTTTTTAATCTTCAAATAGCAATTAAATGATGTGCTGACTATCTGAGGTTTCAGTACAAAAGTTAAGATGAATGGGCTTTGTTTTTAATTGAATACATAAAACCTTTTATGTATTAATACATAATACCTTTTCTATTGGTATTCGTATGATAGGAAGAGTGGTTTGTGTGAAATTACAATTGCTACTTAATAGTAATAGTTTGAAAATTCATTTAAAACTAGATTAGGGTAGATATTAGGATGATTTACCTGTCTTTATTTTATACCTATGAAAACAAATGGGAGGTATAAATTTCCCACTGGAAAAACTGAATTCACAAATTTCAATTTGTAACTTGAAATGCATACGTTTTTCATATGTTATCTTTCATGCAGATTTTGAAGCTGTTCTGAAGCTGGAACCTGGAAATAAACAAGCAATAAATGAACTCACTAAAATAAGAAATGTATGTACAGCAATGATTTTTTAATGTAAACCTACAGTAAGAGTTTTTTCATTCTTATGTACATTTTAACAAATAATTATTTCTGAAACTTGCTGTCTTTCTGGGAAAATTACTTTTTTTCCAGGAATTAGCTGAGAAAGAACAGTTAGCTCAAGAATATAAAGAATATCCTGCAGTATTGATAAAAGAAGAAGAAATAAAGAATATAGTGAAGCTCATTGATGATCCATTACTCCTGAAGTCAACAGTGAGTTTTTTAAAAACTTTGTGAATTGCTGTCTATAATGATGGAAAAAGTAGAGTTTAAGTTACAATCTGCTTCTTGTGTCTTCTGATAGATATATCCTGCATGTGGAAATATCAAAAGTTCAGATATTTACTTTTGTGATATTTTTTTCAAGAATGTAACGTCTGCATTTCTGTGTGTTCAACAGTATCCATAGTGTAAACAGTGCTATATAGGAAGCACAGTATATGTATATATCAATAGTAGGAAATGGGGAGGCAACTCCACAACCCTCTTCTGGGTCCTAACATTATAGCTGGGAGTAAATGGGTGGCAGTTCAGTCTAATGTTTGACTGCAGACTTGAGAAAGCTCTGGGTAAATGTCCCCTCTCTTTCATCAGCTGTTTCCAGTTCCTATGGCAACTACTGTAGTAACAAGGCATGTTGCATACCTATTTCATATATTGGTATCACTCAGGGCTACTGCAATAGCTTCAAGCTTGCAGTTTCATCCATGTATGTTGTGAAATAGCTGGATTATTTTTTTCAATAAGCAATATTTTTAAAGTGACTTATCATTTTGACTTCAACCACTCAGTTACATATGATAAAATATGATAGAGTATGCATTCTTGTGTAAATACAAACCGTGTTCAAAACATGTGGCTAGTTTTAGTAGGAAATGTGATTACTTTGATATCTTTCTTTAAAGTATTATATGCTCTCTATAACCAGATACTATATTAAATACATATACTATTACTATCTTTAGAAATCTAAATTTATTGTGAAGTAGCTGAAATACAACAACTGATTATATTCAGTTTTCAGTTTGGCTGCTAGGTTGAGATATTAGGTGGCTTTTTTCTGTGTAATTCTGTAAAGATGGAACAAGTACACATCAACTATGTGTTCTTTGTACTACCCAAGGGAGAAGTGTGACTGTTTCATATCCAGTAGGCACTCTTAGCACAATGATGAGATGGCATATTGTCAAAGCAAACTGTATATTGTCTGTTCTTACCAACCATACAGGGCTTTTTGGGCATAATTTAAAGCAGTTTGTAAATTGTTGTGAAGACTTGCAGTGGGATTATGTTAGAGCTGGGCAGAGAAATCTGCCATCTCTGAAAGTATAAATTGTTGAATATCTTTAGTTTAACCATGTGTATTTGCATCGATATTTGTGGAGCAATTTAGATTCTATTCATGTTCAGCAAAGAATTCCAAAGTTCCACTAACTGGTGCCTCATAAAACCTAGGAAGGTGGTGGTAGGTGATGGTCAGAAATAATGGTGATCATGCAGAGATGAAACAAACAAGCTGAAGCATTTTAATTACTTAGCATGTTCTCCAGTGGTAGGATTAATTACTTTGTGTTGTATGGAACTTGGTCAGCCAGGAGGCCTGAGTTACAAATACTTATCTCAAAATATGAAGTTGAGAGATAAGGCATATGTTTATGGGTACTTCTTTGTTTAGCTAAATTACAAAGCTCGATCAGGTCATTGGTCAAAATATATGGTATCCTTGCCATCTCAACCTTTTTAGATGGGGGCAAAACCCTCAATCTTTTTTCTTTTACTGGAAAAACAGAATAGACTGAGATACAGTAGGGGTACGCTAGTTTATGACAAATTGAGCAAATGAGCATATAAGACTTCCTGTAAAATGTCATGAAGCTTCATTATTTTGCTATTTATCTTTACTGGAAGTGTCTTCTATGTTTTCCAACACATGAGACTGGTTGTGATGAAATTGTTTAATTATAAACGGCAGTTTATCTGTGTACATTTATGCTGAAAAAGGTTTACATGCATGACATCAGTTTTGTGTTCTGTTTAGAAGCCTTTGCGAACAATACCCATTGAAGAAGTTGATGATGACATGCCAAATAGTGATTTCCCTAGCACTACTACTTTAGTTAATAACTCTACAAATTTGACAAGTATTGAAGCTACAGAGAATCTGGATCAGGATGATCACTTAACTACAATGGACATTCCAAAAGCAAAGCAATTGAAAATAGAAGAAATCACTGATATATCACCGTTACAGTAAGTATAAAAAATCTGATCCTCTTTTAGAAAGGTAGATGTAGTTGAAATATAATCTTCATTCTCAAATTTCTACATGTGATGAGATATATAACATAATTTGGAGAATTTGAATTAAAAACATGTGCAAAGTAGCATGCAGTTCTTACATGTCTGTCTCTTTGATCAAGTAGTGGTAGAAACAAGTATGGTCTATTAGTGTCATACGGAAAATTAATAGTTGCTCTTACATTTCAAAGAGGAAGAAACTTGTAATATTTTCCCACATGCCATATTCTCTTCCTCGTGCACTGTATCTTTCCTTTCTGTGGCTTGTATTTTAATATTTAAGAGTAGTTTCTTAAGCAGAATTCAAACATTCTTTAGACACCAGTTATGTGAGAGAAAATGAACAGGTCACAACTCTCCTGAGCAGACATCTGAGAACTTTAGATTTGCTCAGGGTTCCTGAGTTCAACTATGTTAGCTGGATAAACTTAAGTGTGGCCGAAGTATAAAAGCAGCTAGCCCAGCTTTCTGGAACTGAGTGTCACAACTCTACTTGTTACCTGCTTAGGAAAGGTCTACACACCATTGTTAATCTCATTGTTTTAATAGTTAATACTTCTATGGAATCCTAATTGAAGACTTTGAGAGGACTGTTTTCCCCTTTCCTTTTTCAACTCAGTCAGATGGATTTACTATGAGATGTTGAAGAAACAAGAAAATTTAGTCATAACTTCTAAGAAAATAAATGGACTTAACTGACAAATTATAGGACAAAATAGTTCCACTGTAACCAGTATTGAAATTGAAACAGTTTGCTCACTTGCCATGGTACTGTGGTTTAACCTCAGATGAACTTTCAGCTCAGTCAGATAAACAATTCCCCCTTGTTCTGTCATTTAAAGTAAAAGACGGGAGATTTAGATCAGAGGTTTGGAGGAAATTTGTCACTCAGAGGATGGTGAGGCACTGGGACAGGTTGCTCAGAGAAGCTGTGGATGCCCCACCCCTGGAGGTGTTCAAGGCCAGGCTGGATGGGGCTTTGGGTAGCCTGATGTAGTGGGTGGCATCCCTGCCCACAGCAGCAGGGTTGGAACTGAGTGACCTCTAAGGTCCCTTCCAACCCAGACCATTCTATGATTCTATGAACCTGTCAGGCAGCTAAGTGCCACCCAGCCACTCACTCACGTGTCCCCCTTAGTGGGATGGGGGAGAATATGGAAAAGGGTAAAACTAGTAGGTTGAGATAAAGACAGTTTAAGACAAAAAAAAGAAAAATCAAAATATAAAAAGACAAGTGATGCACAGCGTGGCTGCTCACCACTAGCTGACCAGTGCCCAGATAG
The DNA here is from genome assembly GCA_011074415.1 of Stictonetta naevosa. Taxonomy (NCBI): domain Eukaryota; kingdom Metazoa; phylum Chordata; class Aves; order Anseriformes; family Anatidae; genus Stictonetta; species Stictonetta naevosa. The sequence continues at coordinate 32,504,245 of CM021697.1, read as the reverse complement.
TACCCAAAGAATGGTTGCCTCCTTGGCCAGTGCCCCCCAGTTCTATTACTGAGCATGATGTCCATTTGGGTCAGCTGTCCTGTGTCCCCTCCCATCTCCTTATGCTGTCTCACTGTTAGGGCGGCATGAGATACAGAAAAGTTCTCGACTCTGCAATTACTGATCAGCAACAACTAAAACTAAAGTGTGTTATCAAAATAATTTTCATCCTAAAACCTAAATGTGTTTTAGCACCATACAAACTACTGTGAGGAAAACTAACACCATCCCAGCCAAACCCAGGACATGTGGTTATTGTTTTGCATTATGAGAGTGCAGAAAATGCAGTATTTTTTGTAGCTGCATATGGTAGAAATCTGTACCATAAAATGCAGTTACTCCCAGAAAGAACTGCTGAGTATATTCATAAGTACTTGTAGTTTTTCAGAAAGGATTAATCAAGTATCTTTTGTATGCTGCATGATTTTTTGAACTTTTAGTTGTTTGTTTGTTTAGATACTTGCTTAAACTAAAATACATTAATGAGTAAAATTTTAATGGTATTTTAGATTTTTTTTTAGGATTTGAAAGGTCTCCTGGTAGTTCTCAGTGCAAGATTTCCTTAAATGTTTTCTAGATCACGTATTTTGAAATCTCTCTGCAGGCTTCCTGCTAGTGTGAAAGGAACTTCATCAGTGTTGCATCCATCTTCCACTATGAACAAGCAGGCAGAAAAAGAAATCAAAGCATCATATAGATCTGCTTCTCCAGTCCCTGCCATTCCTGCGAATTCTTTTCAGCTTGAATCTGATTTCAGGAAACTGAAAGACCGCCCAGAAAAACTGTATTTGTACCTGAAGGTATGAAATGTAGTATTGTCTGACAGTACTTTGATAGCATCAACTTAGGTGAAAAGGGTAGGTATGTTAGATTGTCTTAGCGGTGTGAAATACTCCCTTTCTTTAATTGCCTTCATGTAATTATACGTAGTGTGATCTGCATTTGAATAGTTCTCCTCTTGTGTCTGACTTTTCACTTACCTCACGTAGAGTACAGTCTCTCTATAATCTGTCTTTTAAGCATAGGCCCGAAGTCTGTAAACACGTGAATATGTCAGTAGCAACGTGAAGTCCTATTTTTTTCATATGAATGCTTCTAGGGTAATCAGACATAGCAAAATTCTTCTCTCTTTAAATGGAAAATATACTTGAAACGTATCAAGCTGCTTAATACCTGCTTCTGCTGATGTGTGTATATAAATATATATGTTGCCAAAAATTGCTTAGAATCATTTTTTAAAAGAATGTAGCAATAATCTTAAGAAAAAAGTAAAACCAGACAGAAGTCATAAAGAGTAATTTGTCTTTGTTTTCATGCACTTCCAGCATTGCCCAAGACATCTGAAATATTCATTTATAATTCTTACGAATCAAATATTTTTTTTGCCTAAATAAAATACCTTTTTTAATTCTCCCAAAGCAAATAGAGCCTTCGTTTTATCCAAAACTGTTCCAGAAATCCTTAGATCCAGACTTGTTTAACCAGATACTGAAAATTCTACACGACTTCTACATTTTGTAAGTTAAGCTTCTCTTTTGTTGTATGTTGCTTGTTGCTATTCCCCTCCTTCTCTCACTTTTGGGCTTACAAAATTATTTTGAGTATGTAGAATTCTTAATTACCTGCTAGAATTTTACAGTAGATTGTAGTAAATGTATAGGAGCTAGAAGTTCTAATATGAAAGGAGTGACAATTTGTTCTGAAATTTCTATCTGTGCTACCATTTGATTCTTAGAGATCATTTACCTGTTGGAGGCAGTTTGTTACTCACATGGATTATGCTGTGAGCATGCATTCAAAATGCTGTTAAGTCCTTGTTTTATGGAGAAAAGGAAATGTAAATGAATATTAGGCTTTTTCTCAGTTTCTGTAAATACACATCATTTGTGTGAGGAGGTGTGGTCCTGTATTTGTGGTATGACTTAAAAAGGCTAGGAAGCTTAAATTGTTTGCACTAAGGTAAAAGGCATTTGTTCTGTAGGGTGACAGAACAAGTTATGAAAGAAAAACACTTTTAGTTGTTAGAACTTGTAGCAAAGACAGTGCTTGCTTACTACTGCTTGTCATCCAGAAGAATATAAAATGAACAAAATCTAGGAATTGCCTATACAGATAAAAATGTCAGCTGCAATGAGGTGCTTGTTACAGCAAGGTGAAAGCATTAAATCATTTAATAGCTATTCTGTACATTAACAGAAATCATTTTGCATCAGTCCATTTTTTTATACTTTGCTCTTGGTCTGTATTAAAAGGATGCTTGGATAAATATTTGTGGTTTTGGCTCTCTGCTAAGTTAGTGGAAGGATGAACAGGAAAGATGAGAATGGAAAGGAATTCCATTGGTCCTTTCATTTCCTGAAGTCTTTAATATTGCTTGCAGCTATTGAACCTTTCTAATCAACAGTAGTTATTTTTATGTTTCTAATAATCTTCTCCAGGAAAGAGGAGCCATCACTCATCCTTGAAGTCCTCCAGAGGCTATCTGAATTAAAAAGATTTGATATGGTGGTAATGTTTATGTCAGGCTCAGAGAAAAAAAGTAAGTAGTTCAGTACCATCTTCTAAAACTTGGTTTGTTGATATTGTATTTTGCAAAAAACGTGCAAAAGAGTACTACTATTGTTTACTCCATGAAATAATTTAAGATTAGTTACTTGTCTAATTCAATGCTTTTTTGATTGCTTTAGAAGCCAATATGAAAATATATCATTTTTCTTAAATCTTCTGATCATTTATTAAGACTTGAAAAAACACAGCTAAATCCTTCTGGTTTTGTCAGTAATACCACCACATTTTACTCTGATAAAATAACTTCTCATGATCATTTCAGTTTGTAACTGGTAATGCTACAAATCTATGAATTTGTATGAAGTCTTATATCTCAGGTCAAGGTGTACCAATTAGTTCTCACAGCTATGACCACTTTGGCAATTATGATTTTAGTGTTGGCAAAAAGAAGGCAAGTGTTTCCTAACCTCTGATCCTGTTTGCCTCTGTCCAGTTCTTGAGGCGTTGCTTCAATTAGTTTGCAATCCAGGCTGACTCTGGCTTGAATTCCAGTTTTATAAAACTGTTTTTTGTGTCAAACATTTCTTATTTACCACACCAGACAGACTATGTAACAGTGAGACACTTAAAAGCCAAACTTTTCTTCAGGAACAAGTAATGTTAGATTTACTCTCCACAACTGAGTTTCACTAATAACTATTATAATTTGAAAATTTTATGTGAATCTCCTTAAAATAAAATTGCTTGTTTGACTTACTGAAGTGCAAGTCAATTCCATTCAGGAATTGCCTTCACACCATAACCTGATGTAAGTTTTATCTGCCACCTGGCATTAACTTTTATCTCCCGCGTTTAATGGTGTAGTGCCAAGTTAGTAAACAAAATAAAATCTGTCTGTTTACATTGTCAGTATTGTATATCCATTTAAGGAAATGTTGTTAGGAAATTCATGAGCATCAAAACAGAGGGCTTCTCTTTGCTACTTTTCTTTATCCTCTGAGTATTCTAAGAACTTACTCATATTTCATCTGTATAATGCTGAAAACCTGTACTCACAGAGGAAAGAGTTGGACTAATTTACATTCTGTTAATTGCAAAAATAATGGTTTGTGTTGGGATTTTCTTTTACAGTTACACAGGTATTGTTCAGCCATATGAAACACAAGGGATTGAAAGATACTCAGATTGAAGAATTGGAGAAGAAATATGGCATTTTCTCTTACTGAGTTCAATGACATTACGCATGTAAATTGCTCTGTTACCACATTTTTTTCATGTGGAAATCAGCTGAAGAGGCCTATAAAGACTGGAGTTCTGTTGCTTTTGTATAAGTGATGAAAATTCTTAAACTTGATTCACCCGACTGGCAAGTAGCTGGAGAAAGTTCTGCCAGCATGTTTGCTTTCCAGCACCTGAAACAATACAGATCTGTATTCTTCAGTGGAATCAGTTTGCCTGAAAAACAATTGGATCGATTGGCATTCAGGATTATGACTACAGATAGAGATCTCTATTAGAAAGAAAAAATATATTTATAAACAGCTTTTTTGGTAAGAATCAAATAGTGTATATTACAAACTTGCATGTTTTTTTGTTGTTTTTTTAGAAATTAAATGTTGAGTTGAAAATACAAAATGTCTTTTTTCTTACTCTGGTGCCTAAATCACTCTTCTATAAGGACAGAACATAATATGCAATGAGAACCTGAGTTACAATAAACAAAAAATTCCAGAATTCCTTCAGCTTATCCAAAAGCATTAACAGCTGAGATGTTCCTGTAAACCTCAACTGTAATTGCAGAATAGAAAGTCAAATACTATGAAATTAAAAAGTATGGAGAAATACACTTTTGTCTTTGGAGAGTACTTTTACAATAATCTCAAATTTATCTTTAGGGTATTTTTTTTCCTATCCACATACAGTTCTTAAGAAGTGTCAGAAAGCTGAGCAGAATATCTTTCCAGTATAAAGAAAACAAAAGTGGAAATTACATTTTCTTAGATAAGAAATAGCATCAGGCAAATGCATAATCGACTGTTCACATGACCAGAAGAAGGAAGTAACAGCACTTATAAATATACTTTAAGACATAAGTGTAGTATTCAAGTAATGGCTGCCAAAAATTTGCCTGTGTTGTGGACTTGACCAGTATTTTTCATCCTGTTGATACATTGTCAGTTTGTTTTCATTATGATTCAAAACTTGTGCTTTCCTAATACTTCTCTGCCTGTGAAAGCCTTCTGACATTACTGCTTTTGTTGGGTATAGTTGTGGTCTTTTTGAGAGGAATAATTAAACATAGCATTAAAAGCAGAGTTCAAAGAGGGATCAATGGGAGAAGGTATGAATATTATAGGCTGTGTAGTTGGTGTTAGAAAACTAACTTTAAAACATTAACAGCTGTGTAATATAGCTGTGTAATGTTTCAGATATAATCCAGGGAAGAAACATAACTGAGCTACATTCTCAGGCTGGTTCTAAGTAGCTGACATGAATAGAGCAGTAGATGCCTAATGTAGCCCTGAATTAGCCCTGGAACAGAATTAGCACTAGGACAACAGCCAGTGTTGTTAGGGAAATAAATGAGCCTTTATATAATGCTGTTTGCAGCTTACCTATGATGTGAACTGTTATTACTGCATGTGTCCCAAGTTACTAGATACACACTCCCTGTTGTAAATCACTTCTGATAATGTATCAGAGATAATTCTGTAGCTAATAGATGTGTTTTTTAAAAAAGCTAAGTAGTTACCAAAGTAATTTTATACACCTTTGTAGATATAAAATAGCCTCTAATGGACTGTTATTTTTGTTGTGTAATCTGTTCAGTGACCCAAGAACACAGATGTATACCTGACTAGGTTATACTCAGAGCAGTTGGTATGTTCTCAGAAACTGCTGCTTAAAGGCTGTTGGAGAAAAACAGGTGATTCAAATGCAGATCTTTAACAGTAAACGCAAGACGATAACTGAAAGATATGAAAACTGTAGGGCAGGAGTCGCGTAACTCTACTTCATCCAGTCTGCTGTGCTTTTAATGAAAACAAGCTCCAGTGTTTCATTTCTGGTCTCACTCCTACTTTTATATAGTTTCTTCTTCAGGATTTGTACATGAGGAAGAGGAAGGCTGGTTGAAAGGAAGCTTGGTCACACATGTAGAATTTTTTGGGGTGGATGGGTGGACCTGGTTCATGTTGCTACTGAATTTAGGCCACCAAGATTTACCTTGCATGTGGCACTCTACTCTAGCTTTTTTCTTCTATCTCTAAATGCAAGATCTGATTGTTGCTTTTCCATGCATAGAAAGCATGCAAGATAACCCAACATTCAGAGAACTGCAGGATTCACTTCCTCCAGGAGATGGCAGTATTTTTCCCTTCTAAATTGCTATATGTATTCCAAAGTCTCTGAATTGAAGAGTTTAATGACATATGGAGGAAATCCAAAACTCTGAAGTAAATAAAGTAAATAATTATTTTTGGAGGGAGAAATATATATATATATATTTAATTCAACACTCTCTTAGTGGTTGTATTTCTGTCATATCGGGGAAAAAGTAAAGTCAATAGATTATAGAAGCTAAACTGCAGAATAGCTTATGTCCTAGTGCTATGCTTGAATGCTGTGGCATTTAAGGTGTCAAAAATTTAGGGTCATATTTATTGCCATGGATGATTCAGACTTAACTTTTGAATCTTCTTGTGTGAGGTGGATCTGTACAGCTGATTATTCCTTTTTCTTCTCAGTATTAAATATTACAGTTTTCTAGACCACTTGCTATTATCATTTTTACTTTGAACATTGTTGTCCAATAGATCTGGAAGATATCCAAATTCATTATTTTCTTTTTATCACCGAGGTGATGAGCGAGAATGTCAGTGGAACTGTGGAACTGATCTTAGGACATTTCCGCAAAACATTCTTACAGCTCTGTTTTCACAGTAGACTTTTTATTCTTTCTGATAACTAGCTATCTGTGTTCATATGGTAGTATTTTCATCTGAGCCATGTTTCTCTTGTTTACAAGGATGTCCTGTGATAATCAGACATCAAGATAGTTCATCTACTATTTGTCATTAGACTAATATTGTGAAAAAGAGGCTTTTAACATAACTTATTCTTGGCCAACTTAAGTCAGTTCCGGTGGAAAGCATGAATTAATATAGTCTGGATATTTGTTCCAAAATATTTTTTTAGAATTAAGAATTAATGGTCTTGACTCTGGTCAAAAAGTCCTCGCTACTTCTCCCTTGCCTTTCTGTTTAAAAACAGATGTCAGTATGCCAGTTCTCAAACATAGCTATTGCTACTGTTTTTGATGCTGCCTCAGCTAATTTTTAGCACCTCAGTTAATTTTTAGCGTATCTCATAGTAAAGTCTTTTGGGGCCTAGACAATCTGCAAAAATCAAACTTCAGGAAACATTTGTTCTATGTTCTTTTCTTTTACTAGACAGATATTTTTTTTGTCAGTGATACAAATACACTGGCTTGTAGTTGCCATCACTAGGGAAGACTGAAATGGAAACAGCCATCAAACAGTTCATTCATTTTCATTCATCTTGCATAACTAATACTTCCCTTGGTGGTGTTTTTATTTTTTATTTTTGTGCAAATGCACTTACAGAGCAATCTCTTGTCTAGTGCTTTTTATTTTTTCTTTTTTTTTTGGTTCTGATACTGTGCCTGTGTTTTCTTGTTGCTCTTAATTCTTAAATAATTTGTCCTCATTTCTATTACATGAATGCTTTATCTTCTGAGATTGGTGAAGAGCTCTTTGTTGGTTAAGCTAGTCCCTTTTTACACTTGCTGTCATTTTTTTCTAAGAAGAGCAACAAAGGCCTTAAAACAGCGCTGCATATTTGTTGATTCTCACTTCTCAGGTAAAACTCACCCTGTAGCTTTTCTTTCATAGCAGCTATCAATCACACTATTTTTCCTTCTCTGATCCTACAGAACCAAGGGTGTTCTGAGCTGCACTTGAATAACTGCTGCCTTTGCATGATCTTCTGGGAACTTCCTTAACATGTATTTCGTAGGGTTATGTTATTCAGAATACAGAGTAACCTTGCAAAAGTGAGAGTGGTCTTGATGATTATCCTTGAGAGATCAGAAAACTAGCTTGACCCTTCAGGAACACATCCTGTGTTTGAATCTAGTCTTTACCATTTGCAAAAGCAAGTCTGCTGATGTAGTGGGTTTACATGGCACTGGGGGGCTGCAGGGTTGCCCTGTGTCAGAAGAATCCAGAAGCTGCCCCATTGTTACGTAAGGGCCAGTTTCAACTGGCTCCAAAGGTACCCGCAGCTGGCCAGGGCCGAACCAATAAATGATGCTGTTTGTGCCTCTGGGAGAGCAGATTTAAGAAAATGAAAAAAAAATGCTGTACAACAGCAGCTTGGAGAGCAAGGAGTGAGGAAAATGTGAGAGAAGCAGCCCTATAGCCCCCAAGGTCAGTGCAGCAGGAGGGCAGGAGGTGCTCCAGGCACACAGCAGCTGTCCCCCTGCAGCCCATGGGTCCCACATGGAGCAGATCTCCACGCTGCAGCCCGTGGAGGAGCCCCCGGTGGAGCAGGTGGATGTGGCCTGGAGGAGGCTGCGGCCCATGGAGAGCCCCCGCAGGAGCAGGCCCCGGGCTGGAGCTGCAGCCCGTGGAGAGGAGCCCACGCAGGAGCAGGGGTCTGGGGGGAGCTGCCGCCCGTGGGGGACCCGTGCTGGAGCAGTTTGCTCCTGGGGGATGGACCCCATGGTACGGAGCCGTGTGGGAGCAATTCTTGAATAGCTGCTGCCTGTGGGCAGCCCCCACAGGTCAGGAAGGACGGCATCCTGTGAGAGGGACCCCATGGGGAGCAGGGGCAGAGAGGGACTGGGAAGGAGCAGCGGAGATGAAGCTTCGGGGACTGACCACAGCCCCCATTCCCTGTTCCCCTGTGCTGCTTGGAGGGAGGAGGTGGAAGAGGGTGGATTGAGTGAAGGTATTTTTAGTTTCTCTCCTTTGTTTCTCACTTCTCTACCTTGTTAGTAACAGTCAATAAATTTCTCTAATCTCCCCATGCTAGGTCTGTTTTGCCAATGATGATAGCTGTCGAGCAATCTCCTTGTCCTTCTCAACCCTTGAGCCCTCTATCATCATATTTTCTCCCCCTTTCCCTTTGAGGAGGGGGAGTGAGAGAGCAGTTGTGGAGCTCAGCTGTCCACCTGAGTAAAACTAACCACAGCTGAAGACCCTGGAATTACGTTAGTGTTTAGTCTGGCTTTATCAGCTTTTCTGATTAGGAAAAGGGAAAAAAAGAATTTTGAAATAAAAGGTGAAATTGTTTTTCATTGTTGTAGCATCTTTTGAACATACTGTTCAGCCTGATTGCAGCACTGCGGATGCATGTTTTTATACGTCTATTCCCTTTTTGTCTTAATTCATGTAAACTCTCTGTATGAGATCTTTTTAGTTACGTGCCACCTTGTTCTGAATCTCTCTCCAAATTTCAGTCTGTTTTCGCTGTGTCCTTCCTGTTTTTAATCAGGTTCAAACATTCTTCTCCACTGCCTTCTCTCTCCTGCAATTAGTTGCAAACAGCTTAGCCTCTACAAGTATCATTTGAAGTCTCCTTTTAGTTTTCTAAAAATTTTGGCTCAAGGTTTGTTTCTGAAAGCTTTCAGTAGCTCTGCTTACAGACTCCATTTTATAGGAATCTCTCTCTAGTGTCTGGCTTTATAAAGTGAAGGAGGTACAGCATAGAAACTAAGGAAATTCCTTTTATTTACTTTTTCCTTGCTTCCTGTTAAAGTGGTTGCCAAATTCAGTTGTGGTTGGATACGCTGGAATACTTTACTTTCTGCTACTATTTAGAAAGCAATGTTTGCTTTTCAGACTTCTTTTTATCTTCAACCTATTGTTCTCTTCCAGCAACTGTTAAATTCATGAAGTTTAAGGTGACAGGGGAAAAGATAAATTTGATTTCTTGTCCATTCCTACCAAAAAAAACCCTCTACCTGGGCTTTAAAGCAAGAAGTAAACCACTAGGCACAAATACTAATTATGATAAAAACAACTGATTAACAAAAGTCTTTGTCCTTCATACCTGATGAGAATAGGACAAATTGATATTCTGTATATATATGGTCAAATTAAATTCCTGCCTTGTAGCTGTGTTCTTGGACAGGTCTGCCCCAAGGATCTGAGCAGTAAATCAATCTCTGTGAGGAAAACAGCCAAAAAGAAAATGTATATATAATATATGCTGCAAGAATGACTGCTTGTACTCCAGATTGCGAGGACATGTACACAGAGACAGGTTCCTCCCTAAAGAATCAATACTGCTAAAGATTAGGAAAGGAACCACTGGCAATAGCTAGCTTGCCCAGCTGCGATTCTGATGGGAGAACAGTATTTGTATTTCTTAAGTCAAAATCCAATGTCTTTGTGACTGCACTAGGCTTAGTACTTAGCTTGATAAGTGATGCTTCGACTTGATTTGTAATTAATTGCTATTACTTTTGGAAAAATCACAAACACCTGAGCAGCAGAGCTGGTAAAGCTCCTCTGAAAGAAGGGAAATGGCACACAGTGTGGCAGCAGCGCTGTGCCCTCAGAAGCACGTTAGTTGCTGGCCTGATGTGCTCTCATTTCCTCCTGACTTGGAACTAGGCTGTATCAAATGATCTTATGTATCTGCAGTACTGGGATTCAGGTAGCTTTTGAAACCTGAATTATTTTTTTCAGCAGTGATGATGATAGGCCACAATGAATTTGTTTGAACTCTAAAAGCAGCAACTAGTAGATTGACCCCTTAGGGTGTTTTGAAGCTGTCAAATTGGCTCCACCCTCTGAGGCATCCCATGTCCCACCCCCAGCTGCATTTGAAATACTGCTGCAAGGGACTGGATACTGCCTGAAAATGGGTACAGGTGATAGCAAGAGGGGACTTCCTTGGACGGAACCTTTTTTGAGGAGCTGAGAGGCAAAATTCACCGCTTCTGGGTAATTTCTGTCTTCAATTCCAAATACATTTTCTGGCTTAAACAAATGCTTTGCAGCTTGATCAACTGCTTGCATGCTGTGCTCTAACTGTATTGCATGCTTTGAAATACAGGACCTGCTTTCATGTTATCTTTCTGGCATTTACAGCCAGGTGAAGCTGTTGCCTTTTCCCTGAAGTGGACTGGGAAGGACTCAGCAGCTCAGCTACAAGGGAGGAGAGGTGGTACATCTCTGAGCTGCTGTGGAGGCAGGGCTGACAACTGGCACAGCATGTCACATGGGGTGCAGGAGAGATGTGTTGTACCAGGGTGAGTGTCAGCTCCTTCCCGTGTAACGCAGGAACTCAGCAACAGGGGTGAAGAATAGGACACATGAATTTCCATTTCACAAGATTCAAAATCAGCATTTGTAATGCTTTTGATATTTCAGTCTCAACTTCAGTATTCAACACATGTATTTCAATAAAATCTAAACTTTCATGAACATTTTTAACATGAAATCTGGAGAAGGTAGGAACTAAACTAACCCAACTAGCACACTTTGAGCCCTCAGTCTGTCTTAATAACTTCAACTTGCTTTCCTCTGTGAGAATTACATTTTGTCCTTGTCTTTGTCCTTTTGTGCTTTTGTCTGTTACATATGAGGTTTTTATGAAGCAAGCTGTACTAAGGACTCCTGCAGTCTGTGTTCCCATTATCAGCTGTAGTCGGAACAAGTTTGCTTGTGCAGAAGTGAAGAAGAAATTTGGCTTGATCAGGATACCCACACACCGCATATAAAACACCCAGAGAAGTTTTCAGCTGTATTCCACTAATACAAACAGGAAGCCATGGTACCATACAGCCAGAGATCTAGTCTCAAGGCATTTAATAAAGCTTCATTCTCTAGCTACTGTAATGCTGATGGCAAAATAGCGTTATAGGGATCAGCTTTAAAGTGTGTTGTGTTCAGACTAGGGGTCTTATTTGTAGACAGCTACCGAGGATAACAACGTAGGGCTCTTCATCCTAAGACAGTCAAACCTTAGAACCTGAGAAAAAAAGTTTATCATTTCCAGTTGCCTAATGCATGAAACAGAGCTTGTTTTAATCCTCATTTCTTTCTTCCCTGCTGATTTCCTCTGGGCTGATACTTGCCATCCTTCGTCCTGCCTGTGCTTGCTCTCATTGACAATTCTTGCCTGGGTATAGCCCATGTGTTTGTCAGAACAAGACCTGAAGGACATTTTGAATGATTATAATGAATTGCCCCATGTTGAGAATTGTCCTATGCCTCAGCATTTGCAAGAGAAAGTAAAACTGTTTTGGGGGGAAGGCAGCTCTAGGTTTGCAGGGGAGTCAGGGCAAACTCCCTGGTGCAGAAGAGATGGCAGGAGGTTCTTGAAAAAGCTAGATGAAAACTGCAAATTAGGAGGGAAAAAACCTTACAGCAACTCTAGGGCTCATGTGCTGAGTGCTACTCATTGAAGACTGTGTTTGATGAAATTTACATGAAATATCCTTTTTCCCTTTATAATTACAGAGCTGGAATAATGATTCCAGAATATCCACAGACTATTCATAAAGTGAATTTTGTGAAGGGAAAGCTATGAACTGTATTTGATTTGTTTAATTTATTTGACAAGTTTTGAGTCTGACCCAGCTTGGGGGCAAAGATATGCTGGAAGGAAAAGAGAGCACAAGGCCTTTATCTTCACTGAATTATTCCTGCTGGCAAAGAAATCCTTTGGCTCTTCAATTATTTCAGTCCCAACCCAATGTTTGTTTCCTATTACCCAGACCTGGATCTGACCTGTCATGGTTGTTTTTCTCTCTTCAACCTAATGCTAAAAAAGAGAAGCTCGGTACCCCTCCTTACCCGACAGCCTGCTGATGAGGTGTGTTTTGACAGGACGTTTTGGAGCTTCACAGGATTGCCATAAAATCCAATTTCCAGGGGAAAATGATCACTGCTGACAGCTAGGGCACGAACTGGAAATAGGTCTTCCAGGCTAACGTGTTTTGGGACATTGCTGTTGCTATTAAAAAGAGTAGCACTTGGAGAGAGTGTGAAAACCCAGAATAAACAGACAGATAGAAAGAGACAGTGGTGGCCAACCCTTGGCTCACGGGCAGCCTCTCTCCCCTGAAATGACTCGCTGGCGCTATTCGGGGTCAAAGGAAATAAAAAAGTTTGAGTCACGACCTTCTGCTCTGACAGGAATAGCAAAGTTTGCTACAGCTCCTTGCTTTTTCTGGGCTTATTTATCCTGGAAGAGTCGAGACGCCATGATAGCTGATGTAAAGATTTCTTCTGCTCACTGATTCATTCTCTTAGAAAATGTAAAATGTGTGTATTGCTTAGTGGATAAATAGGATTCACTGGCTGTGCTAAGCCCACTGGACCACATTTGAACACACCCACAGAAACAGCTCTCCATCTTAAAAGAGTTGGAGTAGAATCACACGGGTCAAGCAACCAAAAGGCTTGGAATGTTAATTATGCCCAAAATGATACTTAACTTTGTTCAGCCTATATGTGTATTTTCTATACCAGGGTATAATCTTTAGTTACATGCTACATCAAATTGCTTACTTCTAACAGCAAGGCCCTGAATGTATTTATTGTGCTGTAGTCAGTGGACTTTTTTGAAATACGATAGCTTTTTTTCCAGGAAGACTTTTGGTGCCTGTAGTTAGCTGTCGAGAGAGTATCACTTCTGAGAGAGTGTCACTTCTGTAGCACAGTTCATGCTTTTAAGCTTTTTATAATATAGTTGTGAAAAAAAAAATCTTAACAATGAGTTGCAGCCATAGGAAGGTAAGTAACGTGAGACTGGTAGCTCTGGTTCAGCTGGTTGTTAAAAAATTCATGATGACATTGATGACAACCACACGCACGGTTACTCTGTTCTCCTTGATGAAGTAGTCTTCTGTTTCCTGGCTATTTGGCACCACAGAGGTGCCTGTATGACCAATAAGCATGTGCATGAATGTGCTGGTTTGGCTGGACTTCATGTCACACAACATTTGCTTCATGTCGGAGAGACTGGGAATGAAAAATCATTATAAAACCTACAGCATCAATATACATTTTATTAGTATTTGGGGTGAGTTGCTCTTATGGATTTACATTACTTTTCTTCCAGTTCATTTCTGTTGTTCCTACTCCCCTAATTTTCCTTCTTACTTTTCTTTTATTCATAAGTACTAATTAAGTGTGCCTATGAGCCGTAACGCTTTGCTAATGAACAAGCCATGGGCTTTGTGAAAGCACCTCAAAAGACACAGGAAGAACTGCTTCCAGCTGAGCCAAACCCAGCAAATCTGGTGTCAGTCAGACGGAGAGAGAGGAGCCTGTTTAATAGCCTTTTTGAGAATCACCAATGCTGGAGGTTAAAAGAAAGCCTGCATGCAGTGAGAGCATCAGTGCTTGGCTGCAGCAGCAGTGTGGGGTGAGTGTCTTGCTGTGAGCTGCATAGGTGAAACCACTGAAGCTCTGCAAACTTTGGGTCTTGCCTGAAAATACACCACTTCCAAGATAAGAGAGTAATGTCTGAGGGCAGAGCGAAAGGAAAACGTTGCAGGGAACAGCCAGCACAGCAGGAACATGTGGAGTTAGTGTAATTGGAGGTGTGTGTGAGTGCCTTCAGATGAAGGAGCATTTAAATGGAGAGGAAGAATTAGTCCTTTTCTAGGAAAAGGCACAACGGGAGAAATGGGTTGGCTCACCGCCTCCACAATGACAGAAAATAAGATGGCTCTGTATTTCCATCCCTTCTTTAATAAGCAGAGTCAAAAACAAAATTACATCATGCTCTTCAGAGTTTTTACATTCTGCAACATAATAGCTAGAAAATGGCACTGCTAAGAAATAATTTCATTCACAGTTTCCTTATTTTTTACGCATTTAAAATTAAAGACCCCGTGTCAGACTGCCCTTACAATGTTAACATAAATAAAAGTAATGGGAAAGAGAGAATAGAAATCGACTTCCATCTGGAGAAATTAAAATCTTTAATAGAATGCCAAATGAAATTGTTGTTATGAATAATTCTGTAACGGAGAGTAAAAGAAAGGCTGTTTGATTTACAGAACTTATCATTAATGGCAAATGAAGCAAACACAGTTTTATTGCATGAAGGAACAATCTTCAACTGGCTTGAACTATTACGCACTCCACTTAGCCCAGAGGCTAAATGAGACATGCTGCAAGAATGAATGTTATGTAAAATAGGCACAGGTTGAGAGAAAGCTGCAGGAAGGAAGCTGCACAGGGGCTGAAAAATGCCTTTTGTAAATTTCCCTATTCCACCTTGCCCAAAGAAGAGGATCTGGAAGAAACCCAGCAGCATCACTTCTCAGGTAGAGCCTTGTGCATGGCAAGCAGCAGCTGTGGCAAGCTGCAGCAAAGAGGGAAGGGGATACCGGTGGGGTACAAGGGAGCACCATGAGCCCACCATCCTCTCTGGCTGCCAGACTAGTGTCTGACTTCGTCCACCTCCACACTTGTTGAAATCACAGTAATTCTTCCTGTGGAAAGGCAAGTTTGCTAAACACAAAGAATGAATGAAAAACACCGCTTTCAAGCACAGAGCTGCATGTCACACATTCCTCTCACCATCTGAGTGTATCTGATAGCATATGCAACACACGTTTCCCTTCTGTGGTTTCAGAACGGCTTTTCCTCAGTTAAATCCCACTTGTGAAAACATGACAAGTATGAATCTTTCATGATTCTTCCATGCTTCTTTGGACTTCACACAACAGTCTTCTTGTTCGTGACATGAAGTAAAAGCAGTACTGCTATTCCTCAAAATGTTCTTTTTTTTTGTGAACATAAATGGACAAAAAGCAAAGCAATAAATTGCTTTATAGAATAGCTTCCACCAAAGGAGTCTTCATGACAAAGAGAAGAGGTTGATGGTTAAGAGATGAGGTTAATAGAATGTGTGTTCACACCAGAAAGTACAAGGTGACTTTCTGCTTGATTTCTAGGCTGTGCTGCAAAAGCCAGCATTAAAACTGGTATAGAAAAGAAAACTCACAGTGGGGAATTTCTAGTCAGGAGAACCTGACAGCCAGCCTCATGATTACATCTGCAGCCTGTATAGTTTTGTTTGTTTGTTTGTTTGTTTCTTTCTAAATCATCTTTAAGAATAAGAAATACTTTTATAACAAATCAAATGGGGGGGGGGGGGGGGGAGGATGACCATAGGAATAAAAACCTGACGCCACAAAAATAGCAACAAAAATACTAAAAGGAAATTAGGCTTAGCAGAGTGCAGAGTGCCCAAAAGCCCAGGTTTTGAAAGTAAACTCAGTTAAAAACAAAACCTGTATCTTTACTTTTCAAACAGCTTTACCCTTGGCTTTCTTGACTTGTACAGCTTGCAGTTGTGAGACACAATGTACTCAACAGCTATTGCTGTTATACGTTCTTATTTAAGAGGACTTGATATTCTAACGTATAAAAATTCTAATATTCCTGCTGGAGTGTCTCAAGTAATTTAATAATTTTGCAGTTTAATTATTGAAATAATTTAGTTGTACATTCAGTAAGTGCAGAAGTGTGTAGGTGATGTGAAGGTTGTGATATGTGTGTATTCTCAGTGGGAGGGAGCATAAACAGTCATAAGACATGTTGGCTCCTCCACACAAAAAAATTATAGGGAGAGTGGTTTTTTGGAGGGCTGAAAGCCCAAAGAGGATTTTAGTTACTTGCAGTGGGTATGTACCTAGCCACCAAAACCTGGGCAGTGTAGATCTGTGTAACCCAACTGCACTGAAACCATTTGGGGATATTTGTCTCCCCTTTGAATAAGGCCTGATTGTTTAGTTTAACCATACCTCAAGGGAAAAAGTTGAAGCCCCTATGTGCTCCCTAAGATCCCAATGGATAAGAATCCAAATAGGAAGTCCTGATTCAAGTTCATTTCTCCATCCTTATAGCTCAAGCCCTAGAGCATCCTAGGACTGAGGCTCCTAAATCCCTTGGAAAAAAATCCTCTTTGTATAATCTAATTAAAGGTCTTTTTATTTTTTTTTATTTTTATTTTTTTATTTTTCAAAATAAAATTCCTGTTTTATATTAAGATAGGAACTGATATGCCCAAATCTCCTCTTTGCTATAGGATAATAGGAATTTCTTTTGCTCATATTTTTGCATGCAAAGGGCAGCATCTTCAACACAGAATACTGTTAGAGCCACCCTTCTCCTGCCACCTGAAGATTACTCTATTGTCTGGTGGGTACAGCAGGAGTCAACTTTGACAGGTGGAAAACTTGCATTCATATTTATACTGTCCCAAGTATGTTTGCCCTGACTACTGTCTTATTTACCACATCAAAAGGAGATGTCTTACTCTAACAGAATTCTTTTAGAAAGAGAAACAGCATCTATAAAGGGTTTTTAAAGGCACTGAGTTTTAGCAGGAAACTAATGATCGCAAATTCCAGGCAGAGACAGGAACTTCATTGAGGCCTTTCAATACTTAAAGAGTTCTTATAAAAAGGATGGAGAGGGACTCATGTAGATAATAAGACGACAAGGGGGAATGGTTTTAAGCTGAAAGAGGAGAGATTTAGATCAGATGTTAGGAAGAAATTTTTCACTCAGAGGGTGGTGAGGCACTGGAACAGGTTGCCCAGAGAAGCTGTGGATGCCCCATCCCTGGAGGTGTTCAAGTCCAGGCTGGATGGGGCCCTGGCAAATCAAACATAGTGGGTGGCATCCCTGCATATGGCAAGGGGTTTGGAACTAGATGGTCTGTAAGGTGCCTTCCAACACAAGCCATTCTATAATTCTATGAACTTCAGCCAAGCAAAATGGTGGATTGAGCTGTCTTCAAGTGAGTGCCATTTAACGTGCCTATTTCTATGCTTTTTAATAATCATTTTAGAAGTTTTTCTCCTCATGCTTCCCAGACATGACACACAATGGTGTATATTCAACTGATAAACAGCACAGAAAACACTGTTTGCATGGGGAAATTGTGCACTACAATGAACACTTACAAGATGGAAATACTAGTCACCTCAAGCACTTGATGACATAGATCTTTATTTACTATGAAAATCTGTGGAAGAATGTGACAGAATACAAAGATTCAAAACTTGTTCTCTCACCAGTTGCTGAGAGCAAGTTTCATGACTACTTCATAGTTAACTGCATAAATACTGGATTGATTGCTAGAGCAGCAGTCTCCATCACGTAGGCCAGATATATATGAAGTCCTGTGCTAATATTAAGATGGAAAACAAACTGCAGTGTTATCTGCAGAATGTCACCTTGCCCAATATTAAGTGTACCTATAGCAATCTATCTTGGTGTACATGCTGCCTTCCTGGCTTGTGCTTGTATCATACCTTCTTCTCTTCCCATCTCAATCCTTCTTCCTGCGGAAAGGAAACCCACTCCAGATTCATGGGTAAAAGGTAGCTTCCAGACAGTTCTCCAGTCTCCATGGTCAAATCCCAGAAGTAGACTGTAGTGGTCTTGCTGTTTGAATTGGGGGAGACCCTTACACTGATACAATAAATAATGTGCTGAGGGAAATCACTGAGGTCTCCACCTGA
This sequence comes from Stictonetta naevosa, assembly GCA_011074415.1. Lineage (NCBI taxonomy): Eukaryota > Metazoa > Chordata > Aves > Anseriformes > Anatidae > Stictonetta > Stictonetta naevosa. The sequence continues at coordinate 32,486,166 of CM021697.1, read as the reverse complement.
GTTGTAGCAAAAAGTCCAGAGTCTAAGGGTAGATTCCCCCATCAGTCTCTGATAGCAGAGAAGGAAGAGCAGTAATGGGAAACAGACAGTGTGCTGGGAACAGAAATATGTGATGTCCAATCTGTTTTTAGGCAATAGGAATCCATGCGCAGACATAAATTATCAGAGAGAAAAAGCCTCAGCATCATTGCCATGTTCGATGCGTGGGAGAGTCTCAATGCCAGCTCAAATATAGCACAGCAAGCAGATGTCTTTACTACACTAAGCATACTTAGACCTCCCTGGATTTGCAGCGACAGCCTAGAATTACAGTCTTTTTCATTCAAAAATTATAACAAAAATCTATGTTGCCACTCACCTTTTATGTAAGCAAAGGAGGCTACAACACACCTACAGTGAGAGATCTGCAGAAAAGACAAAGGAACAGGAGAAATAAAGGAGAAAAGAGGAAATTTCTATTCCTTCTCTTTAAGGTAGGCTTCTGTATGTGAAAGGATGCAAAGTTCCTTGTACCAAAACTCAATAGGTGTACACTAGAAGAGTAAGCTACAAGACAGGTTACCAGCTGGATGGACCTTCAGATTTCAAGGGTAGTGATCAATCATTTGAAGTCTGCTTCTTAGTTGGCCATGACTGGTTGATACTGGGGCTAATACTATTTGGTGTCTTCACCTGGACAATATGGTAGAATCTAACATTAAAAAGATAGTGGATTACATGAAATGAGTTTAGCAGTTGACACGCTTAAGGGCAGAGCTGCTATTCAAAGAGATTTCAACAAGCTGGAAGAATGGACTGGCAGGAACCTCTTGAACTTTAACAACAACCTATCTAGAGTCCTGCCCCTGGAATGAGATAACCCTATGCAACACCACAGACTATGCACTGATTGGCTAGAAAACACCTTTGCAGAAAAAGACCTCTGAGTTGTCTTGATGGACAAGAGTGGACAGCATGTCCTTGTGGTGAAGAAGGCCAGCCTCATAAGGGATTAGCAAAAGTGCAGCCAGTAAGTCAAGGGAATGACTTTTCCTCTCTATTTACTAGCTGTAGGGTTCCATCTTTCCTACTGGGTTAAGTTTGGGGCTGCTAAGCACAAGAAAGGCATGAACAAACTGGAACAATTTCACTAGAGGCCCCCAGCTGTTTGGGGCTGGAGCACTTGCCCCATGAGGAGAGGCTGAATGACCTGGGCTGGTTCAGCACGGAGGAAAGGTGGCATGGGAGGCATCTAATAGCTGCCTTCAGCTGCCTCAAAGAAAAAGGTAGAGCCATACTCTTCTCATGGGTGTCCAAAAACCGTCCTTGCCTAATAGGGTAAGAGGCAATAGACACAAGTTGTAACAACAACAACAACAACAAAAATAAATAAAAAATTGCATATATTGAAAAAAATATTCACAGTGAAGTCAGTTGCTCACCAGAGCTAGTTGCCCAGAGAGGCTGGGAAAGCTCCATCCTAAGAGCTATTCAAAAGCGAACCAGAGGAGGCCCTCAGCAACTTGATCTAACTTCAAAGCTGGCTCTACTTTGAGACCTTCAGAGCTCTCTTACCTGATTTTTTTTCTATGATTTTATGATTCAAAGGACCCAGGAGAGAAAGGAGGCAACATAAAACCTGAATCCTTAATGTAATATTCAAAATTTTCCCCAGGAGAAGTAGTTTCTGGGAGGCAGACAGCCCCATTGTCTATCTCCATGCCTGATGGCAGAAGGGTCCATGCCTGAACCTCGTGAATTTAATACCAGCCCTAAATATTCAGATATAATTTCTGTTCCCAGCCATCAAGTGCTAGTCTCCTGCCCATAAATATCTCACATTGTGGATGTTGTTCCTATGAATAGTTATTAGGAAAAGCTTTGGATCTGTATTAAGGTGACTGACAGTTATCCCCACATTACCAGATATATAAGGGTATCTTAAAACTCTTGCTCAATTTTACTGGAGAGATTTTCAGAGCCCATTTCACAACGTCTGTATCTTTCAGCTATGAGCTATAAACACCATGTCAAGTTTCTGGAAGATATTGCTCCATACCTGTCCCTCTGGCTTTGAAACAGCTCCCCAGAGTCACAGAAAATTGGTAGATAAAGGAATTAATAAATGCATAACAACAACAATTACTATGAATACAAAACAAGGCAGCAGGAGAAGTAACTATCATATTTACTCCCCCTTAGCCCTCTGCCTCTAACAGACATTGCAAGAGAGATTGTTTAAACTGATGGTTTGGCATCAAGTTCTGTTGAAAATATATTAAACCTCACTGGATATGGCTACTGGATACTGCAGACTTTGCAGACCTTTTTTTTTTTTTTCTTTTTCTTTTTCTTTTTTTCCTCTTTGCATCATTTCATTGCAATGTGGATGGACTACCTGAATGGAAAACTTAATTTCATATAAAAACTTTTGATGATTTAATGTGAGATGCTACCACTGAAGAACTCTTAGGAGCAAGACACTAACATAAATTCTTTATTGGGATGTTGTCATTAAAAGCAACTCTCCTTCCTATTTTAAAGATGTATTGCTGGAAAACAACATTGAGGTATGAAGTGTTCCTGTTTTACAATGATCCTGAAGGTATAGAATGAGATTTTTCTGACAGATTTACTATTTTTAATTAGAAAAAAAAAAAACTGCAGACTAAAGTCACAGTTATAACGAAATCTTAAATGTGTATTAATATTTTAATAGAGTCATCTGAAGCAGTCTTTTTTGCTCAACAGAACAGGCCAACACTGAATATTTGATTTCAAAATACAAATAAAACTAAAAATATTGACTTAAATATAAAGTATAATGTATATCAGTCAGGCACAGAGGAAATAGACCAATGCAGGACAGCAGCAATTCTTATCTTTTTATTAGACTGTTAGCAACAAATATAAAGAATGCTGAGTGCCTGACGTGAGGCCTCTCGGATAATATCTTTTTGTAATGTAAAAGAAAATCAATGATTAAGGTAGCATTTCCTGAATGGATACTAAAACTACTTCATCTTTTTGATTAATGTCTCAGGCATAGACTGCAGTTTGCATTAAAAAGAAAATCAGATCCGAATTTGCTAAGCCCTCTCCTAGTTACACTGTATGCTTTGTGCTCATCTATGGCCTGCATCACATGCTAAAGAGAGGAGAATAGTTCCGAGCTGCACTAGGAGCAATGGCCTCCAGTTTCTTTCTCCTCTTGCCCACCATCACTTGACCCACCTCTTAAAGTGCGTTCACAGCTGTTGGTGAAATTCTTTTTTGTCAGCTCCATTACATAGCCCCATTATCACACCTGACTCGAGCTGGGTTGTCACAGTTTCCTCCCAGGGTTGCACCTTATTCCAGAGACCTGAAGTCACCAAGTCTGCAGCCGTGTGGCTCAGGACCACAACAGGAAACCAGACTTCTCTTTCCTGTCCCTGTATTGGGACTAATAATTCTGTTCAGGAGGAGCAGACTGCAGGAAGGCATCTGGATGTGATCTGGAGATGGCAGGAGAAGAATTGCCACTCTTTGATTGTGGTTCATAAACTCAATTGCATCACTGAAGGAGGCTGTGCCTAAGTTTTAACTGGATTTGGGTTTAATTTCAGACATCAGTTTTTGTTCTACTAGGATAATGAGCCCTTCAGTACCTAAGGTTTTATTCCTCTCCAAATGTTCACTGGTAATGTTTAAACTGTCCTGGAAAGTTTGATAAACTTTACAGATCTCTATAGTGTCTCCCAGCACAGCCTCTTTTCCACCACAATTATCTTTTAATATTTAACATAGAGATTAAATTATCAGGGAACATAGATGAAAATTAAAGTAAGGTGTAAAGTTTAGAGCACCTTTTATACATTCAGTTTTAAAAGCCTCAGGATAAGTGTTTACCTTGTCTTTTCAATACCTCTCTCTGCTCAGATAACATGCACATCAGTGTGATGCCTGGCCTTACAGTTCCTGGGAACAGTGTGCCCTTCATCTAAGCTTCCTTTTGAGCTTGTCTGCCACGTCATGAACCAACACAGTGTTTCTGAGCTGGGATTAGCTCCCAGAACCCCTGTTTGACTGAGGAGCAGCATGGGGCAGCGAGTCTTGTTAGCAGAGACCAGGCAAACACCAGAACTGCATAGTGCTGGCTTTGCATTCCAGCTCATTGTGTCAGAAGAATGGCCAGCTGACACGGGCACAGCTTTCAGACTGAAAGCTGTCTGACTGCACAGTGCCACGTGGACGTGGATGTGTTGAGCTGGGCTGGTGCTGGCTGGGGTGTTTGTGAACAGGCACTCCTGAGTTTAGGAGATCATCCAAGAAGGAGCAGCTGTGCTCAGTCGGGAGCTCGGTTTGGGCCACTCTTGACAAGTGGCAGTATAAGTTGCTGTAAGTAATCCATTACCATCTTCGTTTGTCTTCTTCCCATGTCATCTTTGGGAGCACTGCAAAAGCCAAAGTTTATATAGCTCTGTTCCTCCTTGGCAATCTCCTTGTCCTTTTGGAAACTAATACTAAGTGAAGCACAAAAACTGCATGCTGCAGGCACATTTCTACTAACCTTAACTTTGTCTGTTCATAAAATAAAGAACAGAGCAAATGGCAGTTTTACCTTCAGCCTCTCCCTCTGAAAATTGTGCTACAAAGGTACAAGTATCTGTGCCAATTAAAGAACATATGGATGGTGTGAAACAATCCAGAAAATGACAGCACTTTACTGGGGTCTGTGCTAGCATCAGAAGAATTGCAGCCTATTTCTAATGAGGACGTATTGTGCAGTGCCTGTAAAAGGATAGATGGGACAGACAGGGTTGGTCAGGAGCCTCATGAAAAAAGAAAAAAGCCTCACAGAAAAGACTAAGAAGCTTTCAATTCTGAACCCCTCTCCTCCATCCAAGGGTTTGGGGTTCATCACCCTGAACCTCTTTCAGACCCAGATGCCTGTGACAGTTTTTGCACAAGACATGCCAAAGACAAATACACAATCATTTAAAGGCTGGAGCAGCTTCACAAGTAGAGAAATTCAGGTCTTTCCTTTGGCCTAAGAGACAGTAACTGAAAGTCATATCTCCTGCTTCCTGGTCCAATGTCCTTGTTGTTGTCTTTCTTCCTCTTTTTAATTAAACTTTAATTAGTCTGTTCAAAACAGGATGCAGTTAACAAAAGAGATTACGAGCCTTTTTCTCCGCTCCCTTTATCAGGGTGTCTCATAGTTTGGTGATCAGGTGGGATATGGAGATTGAATTTCCTCAGAGAAAAGAGGGGGTGGTCTAGAGATTTAATGTGCTGGGTAACTTGTCTCATTACAGATCTACTGAATATAAAAAAGATAAGGTGCTATTTTGTACTGTTCCCAATCTGACTGGAGCGTGGCCTGACGACAGATTGGGCAGAGTTTTGTAAAGTTGAGCAGGGCTAAAAGCAGAGAGGTATTGAAGTACTCAGGACTGTTACAACTGAGGCATCTCTGAGAATGTTGAGAATCAACCAGCAGGCGCAAAGAAGTGAGAAATACAGGGCTGTTAAGCAGGAGCTGAATAAAAATTTAGTTCTCACAGTTGTATGTCCCTTGGTTCCACCCAAGCCTGATTTTCAGTGCTCAAGTTTATGACTGGACATAATTCATAGTCATTAAGCACAGCTCCTTGAAAAGAGTGAAATCTGAAGGCAATTTGTGCCAGAGATGTGGCATACTGTGGAAAAGCAACTGAGCTGGAGTGATTTCTCCAGAGTCAGTTGTTCTGTTATACCCTGACCAGGCATGAACATTTGATAGGTTTGTTCAAGTCTACTGTGGAGGATCAGACTTCTCACTAAGACATCTCCATATGGTTAACACTATAATATAGTAAAGACAGACAAAAATCTCACCAATGGAAAATCATTCATAAGAGTATTTTTTAAAAAAGCACTCTGCTGTCTGCATGTTATCCTCACTTATTTTAGGGGTGAGGTTTGTGAGGAAGGCTGTGGACCCTCTGCTTTCTGGCAGAACAACTCTGCTTAATTAAAACAATATAATTTGGACCAACAGTCACAAATCAAAAAATAAATTGTATAAAAATAAACCAGATCGCAAAACAAGAAGACAGGTTCATATTTTTCACCAAATCTGAATTTATATCTTTATCTTCACCAGTGGCCTCTAATTTACCCATTTTATTTTCTTCTGCATTGCTGTTATGTGTGGTGACATCTAGATCACTTCATGAGCAATTTTCACATTGCACAGAGGAATAAACAGCTCCCAGAACATATCAGAGAGACACCTCCTCTGTATAATATTTTCATGGCAAAATTAATTCTTGCAAAAATAAATTCGGAAGGGAACCTCACAAAAATTATTGTGAAAACTGAACTCTTGTTATATAATTCCTTAAACTATCTGCAAGGTTTTAAAATATAAGTGTGTTTTCTAGATGAAGAATCTGCCATATTGGCCTAAAAAACTGACCAATGCCTTAGCCATTCCTTTGACTTTGTAGAAGTTATTTTCTTCTTTTATTGGAATTTCTTAATCAGTTATTGAAAGAATAAAAGTAATTCCTGAGTTACTCACCACATCTCAGGATTTTGGGTGGTCTTAGAAGAGTAAGTGGAATAAGTTTGTTCTCAAGTAATATATAGCCATACCAACACAAAATATATTTGGATATCACTTCCATAAAGTGTGATAAATGGGATCAGAAGGCTTTGTATGCAAAATCAAATATTTTCCAGTCTGATCACCAGACTTGCCAAATTCCTAAACTCCTTTGGTTCAAAGAAATGCAGATAACATTTGTGATCCTTTTGTGACTACCAATGATGATAGGGTGAAGATCATATTTCTAAGGCCCTTATGGAAGGTTTGAATCTGTCCAGAAGCTGTAAGACTAAGTTCTCTTACAAAAGAAGCATATAATCATATATGAAGCAGCTCCTGAATCTCTTCAGCTTATAACATAGCATGTTCATAGAGCCCAGAAGAAGTTTTGATTCAGCTGTGTAGGCTGAGACTAAAGAGCTGCATACATGGTTCACTCATTGCCACAGAGTGGGTGGTGTGACCACGAGAGGTGGTGGTAGGCAGGCGGACACAGTAACCAACCACCTCGTTTTAATCTGCTTTTGTGTGTGCAAATCTACACCCACAGCCACACAGTCAAGTGAAAAAGAAGACAATTTGCACTTTAGAGTGCCATCCTTACAGTTACTTCCCATCTGGTAGGATGTGCTTAGCACCATGCAAGACCTGATGGCAACAGAGGAGGAGAAAGCCCTCCATCACTCCTGTGTTGCTCTTACAGTAGTTAAATCAGCATGCAGGCTGGATTGCATCTACTCTGGTACATCACGACATAAACTCACTAATTAAAAAAATCAAGAGCCATTATTTATAGAACTGATCTAATGGAAGACTTTTTCCCTAAAATTGTGGTTACTTGTACTCCCACTATGTGTACCAGCTCTGCAAGATGAATTTTTGTTAAAAATCACAGCCCTGTCCAGCCAGAGATACATTCATCTCTTCTGCTGTGATTTATTTTTACTGTTTAGTGTCAGTATTAAAGAAGCTTCTTAACACTTCTGGAGCAAGTGAAGATGTGATAAAGAGAATGGCATCTTTTCCCTAATAAGCTGTCATTACGTAAATAACTGCAAATGTTGTGCAACTATTGCTTTCATACAATTTAAGATACTGCAATATAGACATTATTTCAGTGTGTGATTTTTAAATCTTCCTCCAGCTTTTATAGCGGTATCTGTCAGATTACAATTTATAAATTCTATTTACTGTGAAGAAAACCATTCATTACACTCAACTGAAATGTTTAAATAATGTAGCCACTTTTCTGAAACTTTTCTAATTTACAAGTTATTTGTCTTTATTCATGAAGCCTGTAGATATGCAGGTAATTTTAGTTTTTAAATATTCAAACTCCATGAAAATGAGTCATTCCATACTCCCTTTTCTGTTTCATCCAACCTCTATTAGCTTCTTAAGAGAATCATCCTGATAAGAATATCTGATTATAGCACACAGAATACATTTCCAACATTTGTTTATGCCAATGTAAGGGAATTAAATTTTTAACTTATGAATATACGTCTAGTCCAAACATGACTAAGAAATGACACACATTTGCACAGCCACAGGATATGTAAGGCATTTCCACTTTGACACAAGAAATATGCTTGAGAAAAGAATGCCATGAAAATACGAAATAAAAACTAGTGGATCCAAAAATTAGATGGTTACAGTCGTGTTGTGAAAGAGTGAGTTAGCCAGCAATGAAAACTTTGTGCTGACAGCTGCAAGTCAATACAAAATTAATGTCGTTTTCTATTTTTTGTTTTGCTTTGCTTTGTTTTATTTTGTTTTGTTTTGTTTTGTTTTGGAACCAAAGAGTCAAGGTTAAAATCTATCTTTTGCTCTCTGGACCTTTAGACATAAGAGCTGTTACATGAGCTGGCTTCACCATAATCCTTGTGTTGTTAGAGCTCCTATTAGGGGATTCTAGCACTCAAAGGGAAAGTAACCTACCTTCAATCTACCTTCTGACATGTCCAGGGAGGGAAATCAAGTACAGCACTTCCAAAGTCGTGGACTTTTCCTTTACAGACTTTGCTTTGTCCTTTGAGAACTGAATACCTCTTCACATAAAAATAAAACAAAGTTCACTTTGCTCTGCCTGAGGGGTGGTGAAGTATAGCAAAAATCTGTTTATATTGAATAAAATCAAAAATCTGAATGGCAGCCTACCAGTTAAAAACACTATGCACATGATGGAAGTGAAAGGTACTAAATAATGTAGGCTGGAGGCTGCTCTCAAGGCAGACAGATAATACTGGAACCTCACAGCTAAATTCCCTTCCCCTCCCAGCACCCTGACTACACGCAGACCACCAGTTGGGAGTGCCTAGGCTGACTATATACACTGCTGTCTTGGGACAAAGTAAGATACCATGTAGGCACCAAAAGTGCACCAGTTACAATGCTGGCTGCCTAACATTGCCTGCTCCTTGCTGTTATTTTACTAAAGCAGACTTTTAGAGGAGTTACAGGACAAGCCCAATGCTCTTCTGACAGTGATGTAAATCTCATTGCCATCACTGGAGTACATTAAGGGAACATAACATATTTCCAGGAAGTTTCCCAAGTGATAGCAGATCTAAATGTTAAATAATCAGAATAGTTGTCAGATGCTTTTTGTTGTTGTTTTTTCTTTTGATTTATATTTCAGCTAAAATTCTTGTTCTATGACAAAAATTCACTTATCCTGCTTAACATGCTTAAGAATCACTCATGAAAAGAAGGAAGGGGTGTGTCTGGTAAAGTTATTCTACCATTTCAGCATGTGAACCTTTAGGATTTGAAGAGGGTTGGCTGAAAGAGGAGGTTAGTCTTTTTCCTCTTATTTTCACCTCAGTCCATAATTACAGTTGCATCAAAGACATTGCATCAAAAAGAGGAGATTGACTTTAAATTTATATTTCCTCCAAGGTTTATAAACAAGATGTTTATAAGAAGGAACTTTATTTTCACTTGATTTTCTTAAAATACATAAATTGCTTTCCTTTTAAAGAAACCACAGCACTATTGATCATGAATGGTGTTTGTTTGTGTGAAGATCTATACAAACCCAAAGGTTATACTTTGAGGTGTCCAGATTACAACCATTGTTGGGAGTCTGCTGTAAGCAATTTGGGTAAGTGCAGAAGATGTTTCTGCATGCTTGCTGAAGAGGTGAAGCTGTGTGGTGTTCTGGAGGGGTACTGATGGAAGTGAGAATCTGTTATGTGTGCTAGAAAAAGGTTGCAGAATATGAACTGGCAACATGCAAACAAAACAGCTTACTCACTACAATGCAGTCTAGTTTAAGCCCAAATTTCATGCATTTGAGTTGAGTTCCATTAATAGCTTGGATATTTTTTTTTTTTTCAAAAAAATAATTAAAATATTATCTATTTTTGGTATTTTTGATGCTGCATTTAAAAAATGCCTAATCGAATCTAATTAAACAAAATATTGAAATATTTTAAAGAGATTTCAGTTATTTCACACCCATGACAATCTTTTTTTCAACATCATCATTATTTTCCAGTGGTCAGGGAGAGAAGAAAAGCTGTTAAAAAAAATAAAAAAATAAAAAATAAATGATAAAGAAAAAACAACAACAACTGAGAGAGGAAAGCTCTTCATGTTAAAGGGCTTTTCTATCTTCTGTTTGGTTATTGATTAAAAAAATAATTTTCACAATACTAACACTGATAATGAGACTAAGTCTATACAGACAATCCACAGTCTTGCTGTTTCCCAGATTAATGAGAGGGAGCAACATTTGGTCCTTAATTTAGGCATACTTTGTATCATTCCTGTAAAACTGTATTGTAAGCCTAATCTGTGATCTGCCCCTCCCTCTCCCCCCCCAAAAAAAAACAACCAACCAAACAAAAACCATTCTGGATGTATTCCTGATAGCACTCATTTTAAAGTGAGTGTAAACATACCTTTAATTTTTATTTATATAAGTATTTAGTATATCCATGTACTTGCTTATACAGTCATTATTACAGTCTCTTGATAATGAAAGAATTAAGATCTTCTGATCATGAATAGAAGTTGCCAAATGAACCAAGAGGGTATCAGGAAATAAATTAGTATCTGAATAAACTTCATGATTAAACGAATCTTGCTAAAAGCACCAGATGTGAAAAAGACAAAAGGCTAATTGTCAGCACCAGTGATGCTAAGTAAATGTTTGACTTACTGATTATAATGAAACACTGCTGTTAGTGGGAGTTTTGTGAAAATTGTTTGTTCTTGAATTATTGTTCCACAGTGAAAATGCTGTTTAGGTGGCATATTTTATATGAAATTATTTTCTCTACTTATTGATATACAGCTAATTAGGCCCAGGAAAATGTCTCTCATCAAAAGTTGAGGTTTTGCACTATACAAGTCATTTTTCTATAAACAATATTGATTATACTAATAGTAGTTTTTAATTTTAAAGCTCTACACAATGTCTGATTTGTGTCCATTAGTCATCATCTTGGATACATGAACTTCATTTTAATTGCCACTGAATGTCATTTACAAGCTCAGAGGGTTTTATGAACAGTAGGTCTGAAAAATCAGCGGCTCTTCAGCTAGCAAACCTCACTAAATGCTCAAGACATAGAAGATTCACGAAATGGTATGACTTAACGTTCATAACAACAACAACAAAACACCAACCAACCACCACCAACAAAAATAAATTAAAAAAAAAAAATTATAAATCTATACCAATCTACCAATCTACCAATCTATAAAATGGCCCAGCTGAACTGTGTGAATACAATCTACAGGAAACGCCAGATCTTCTCCTGCTGCTGAAAATATTAAGTTCAGAAGACCTTCCAAACATATATCTTTGACGTGTCACACATTTTAATTCATGTAATTGAATCAGAAGATAAACTATAAAGGACTATAAAGAAACTTATTGGTCAGGGTTATTGTTTTCTTAATGGTGTAAAATAAAAACTAAATTAACAGCCTTGATATTTACAATATATGGAAAACAGCATGACTTTGGTTGCAGATTTTGACTTGATAACTGTGTTAATGCTGTGCAAATATGTAGAAGTACTCCTGAAGAGAAAGTGAAGGGCAGACTATTCTTTCAATGGTTCTGTGCTCCTGAAATCCACTTCATCACATCTTAGTATATAAGGATTTTTTTTTCCACCAACCTCATGCTGCCATGTGTCTCATGGGTAAGGTCTAGCCTCATGACCAGCTGCATTTAGTATACTCTGGAGAGTAAATTCTCTCCTGGCACTTTGTCCTGGGGTATTTTTAATCCTATACCACATTCATAAGAGGTTCCAGTTCTCCTATCTAAATTACCTTCTGTTACTCTCTGTCATAGTTTAAGTCCTCCTTATGGAGCTCTGAGGAAAGGCTTGATCTCCATTAGCTCAGGCTCCATTAGCTGTGTGCACAGAAATTCTGCAAGATATGCAAAAATTTACAGTGTAAAGCAATTGTTGGCTATCACAGTAGAATGCTACAAGGGTAGGCTTCAGTGTGCTCTCAACCCTGAAGAGACCCACTTGAAGAGGCTTTTCTGGTTTGAAGTGCCAGTCAGGAATAAGAGAGCTAACCTCTCCCCTTGGCTCAGATCCTTCATGCTGATGAGTTACCATCTTCTGACTCTGTCTTTCTTTAAGGTTTTATTCCTTTCTGCGTTGCTGCTTTTCTCCTTGAATCCTTCAGCTGCTAACAATCCCTAAATCACCTATCTCTATCTGCAATTTTACCCTTCTTATCTTGCATGATTGCCCCTACAGACATTCCTATGGCATTTTTTAGAACTTAGTAAATTGCTTAGAAGTCTGGGACAGGTTTATACAGTCGGGACATGTCAGAAATAGGCCCAAGCCATAGGAACACAGACAGCTGAACCCATGCTGGGGATGGTCACAAAGCATGCAGGTTATATTTATTTTTCAGTGTGTCAAGCTCATAGAGAATTCAGAAGCTATTCTTCTACTGAACAAGATACTTTATTAGTGTCTTGCAAGAAGTGTCTTCCCAAAGTATTTTCCTGGAGAAACTGGCTGCTTATGGCTTGGACAGGTGTACAGTTCTGTGGGTGAAGAACTGGCTGGATGTCTAGGCTCAAAGAGTCATAGTGAATCAGCAATGTGCACAGGTGGCCAAGAAGGCCAAGGGCATCCTGACCTGCATCAGAAATAGCGTGGCCAGCAGGATAAGGGAAGAGATTGTCCCCTTGTACATGGTACTGGAGAAATTGCGCCTTGAATATGGTCAGTTTTGGGGCCTGATCTAGAATAAGGATATTGAGTTGCATGAGTGTGTGTAGAGAAGAGCAGCAAAGCAGGTGAAGGTACTAGAAAACAGGACTTATGAGGAGTGACTGAGGGAACTGTAGTTGTTTAGTCTGGAGAAGAGGAAGCTTAGGGGGGACCACACTGATGTCTACAACTGGCTGAAAGAAGGTTACAGTGATGAGGGTGCCAGTCTCTTTTCTGAGGTGACAAGGGGTGACGGAAGAGTCTCAAATCGCATGGGGAGGTTTAGATTGGATATTAAGAATTTCTTTATGGTGAGGGTGGTCAAGCACTTGAATGGGCTGCCTGGGGAAGTTGTGGAATTCCCATCCCTGGAAGTATTTAAGAGACATGTGAACATGATGCTAAAGGACATGGTTTAGTGATGTGCCTTGGTAGTCAGGTTGATTGTTGGACTTGATGATCTTGGAGGTCTTTTCAAATCTAGATTAATTATGTTTCTGAGAAGATTACATATATGTACTGGTTTTCTTTCCATGTGTAACTATGTATAAGATTTGTAATGCAGTTTGGCCCTGACTGTATAGCAGACATCTAAAAAGATATGCTTCTGACATCACCTTGACCCTAGGATTTGGGAAAACACCTCACAGTCATACTGTGCTGTTGGCTGATTCTCAATTTTCCATTTCCTGGTATATTTCAAGACAGTGCCCCAATCTTTTTGTTCCAAAATGACACCATGATCCTCTTGTGTGATGACTTTTACAGAGGCTTCTCTGAAAAAAATTAAAACACACATTGTTGAAATCTATTAGGGAAAAAATGACCCCAGAGATGTAATGGCTCTTTGGTTTATAACCATAAAAGTGCTTGGAGTGGCAAATGCATTTTCTCATTCAAAGTCTAATCATAGCAATTTGTGTCAGTCACGGAAGACTGCTTGGGGTGGATTCAAAATGCCACCTGCCCACCTACTTGGCATTTAAGTTTGCTGTGCACTGTGCATAAGAGTACAAAATAAATGGGTATTAAGTTAGCATTTTGATGACTCTGGGATCTTTAACAGGCACAGAAAACAACAGAATCCCTTGGTGCCTTTACTTGTGGTGTCATGTATATGTTGAACAGAAACACTCTGGAGGGTATGTGACAGGGCTTACTAAAATGTTCTTTCCTTTCTGTGCAGCTGAATGAGATGAGGCAATTTTCTCAAATGTATATTTTAGGAGTTTTTCATTGTTAAGTAGAAATGTAAGAAGCCACAAAATTAGGGGAGAATGTTGATTTCCAATCTACGCTATTAATCACTCGCAAAGGGATCTGATGATGAGTTTACTGGCCTGAACAGAAAGATTTCCATTGTCTGCAAAGTGTTATGCATCAATATTACTATGCTAATGACTACACTGGGGCAATGGCTACCAGTGTTCAAGGATTTCTGAAGCTGACATCAGTTCTTGGCAGAAACCTATTATTTGTATATCAATTATGGTAAATAAAAAATACAGAATTTAGCAAATTGAGATGTTGTTAGCTTCAAGTGTCCCACAGAACTAGAGCATTTGATTCTAAGGAGTAACACACAACAAAGAAATTACCCTCTGTGAATCTATTGCTATGATGTATACAGTTTCTAAACTGCTGAGAGATGAAATGAAAAACATGCTTTCTTACAATGTGGCACCTTCATCAATATTCAAGTAGAGACCTTCTAGAAATAATTAGTTATTTCTACATGGGTCTGAATCAAATTCTAACTCTGAATATTACTAAAGTTTGGCTGAAGACATTATGAATATTATCTTTTCTCCTCTGGGAACAATCAAATCTGTCTTTGCATTTTGGAACTGTCTTCTCTTTCTTCAAATTAGTTTAATTAGCTCCTTCAAACTGAAGATAAAATGGGTTGCAGAGCTGTCTCATCAAGAAGCAACTTTGGCCAATTTAGGTCATTAAGATACTATCAAACTCTCACACTACTGCTGTTCTCAGAGGAAAGGATTTTATTTTATTTTATTTTAATTCAGCTAAATCTTACAGAGAATAAACAGTCCAGATATTAACAAGGCAGGAGGAACTGTTTTAAATTTAATTTAGTTACAAAATGCAGGAATAAAGTTGGCCCTATCTCTAGTCAGACTGCTATTTTGCAGAGCCAGAACACAGAGAAATAAGAGCCATGCAAATGTAGAGTAATTTAAATCTAGAAGTAGCACATCTGTAGAACTTGATATAGTTCCATAGGTGAGGAATTAAACTGCATTACACAGCATGTGTCATGTTCCTGTGCATGACAAACTAGGATTAATAAATATGAGTTTTAAGAAGTGTTAGACCAGATAGAAAATATTTAGATGGCTAAAGTTCTGGTAGGATTCTTCTCAGCTTGGATATCAACTCCAATTTTGATCCCAGCTTAGATACTAAACTCAAAATGCAAGTCCTAAAAGCTCAATGTCAGCATATACCTAAAGGCACTATCCACTTTTCCTTACATACAGTTCCCTCAGCATCTCAGGGCTATGACTGCTCCCACAAAGCAAAGAAGACTGCTAGTTTCCACCCAGCTCTATACATCTGAAACTGATCCCCCAAAAGGTTTGGGGCAGTCCACAAGAGTAAGTCCCAGGCACTCTACCTCATATTACAGGGCATCTTCTTCAGAAATACTCCAGTTCCACCAAAAATCACAACGAGCATCATGGTATTTGGAAGGAAAAACAGATAACTATGTTATGGTTTCCCAGGCCTCTTACAGCTTTGTGAAAATGTTTTTTATAGGAAAAAAAAATGTCAGTTTTGCCCTTGCCAATAAAGGGTTGAAAACACTTGCCAGTGACAGAATATGTTGTATATTATTTTATATCCTCAGCATAATCAAAAAGTGGAAAGGGACATTAACTCAGAAAATGAGATGGCTATGTGTTCATGGGAGAGAAGAAGGATGTTAGTAGGGCCTCTTTCTAGAAGTCATATACCTAGTACTGCTAGTACATCAGTGAAGCATGAGAAGGCATTAAAATCTGAAAACCCCATACTGGAAAATTCTTGGACTTTACACCAGTGTTTCAGATCATGGCCTACATTTTGTTTCACAAGCAATTACAGCTGCTGCATCACTGCAGTTTCCTTCCCCTTGTCCACAGTCTGGCTGCATCCAGCTTGTGCTTCAAAGGGATTTAACCACCAGCCAATTCCTTTGATCCTTGAAAGGGATGGATGAATGATCTTTGCCCTGGTTTGGACTTGATTTTTGAGCACAGAAGATCCCTAGAGCAGTTTGTGCCACTAAGTCAGCAAGTCAACACATATAAATCAACTGAGGGAGATTTGCTCTGAGCGCATCAAAGCATGGGATTAGCCTTGTATGTTGTGGGACTCCACTTTCTTTGAATTCTGGTTGTGTTTCATGTTCAGATGAAACATTTGAACAAAGGCATCTGAAAGAGCTGAGGCCCAGTTCCTTGTGTTGATCTCAGATTACTCCACTGGGATCACTTGGTTTTCCCTTGCAACAAAAAAGAGCCAGGTGCCAGTCAGTTACAACCCTTGTTCAGGTTAAGAGTTGTGGGCCTCATCAGTCATTAGACCTGTTCTGTATTTTGATTTATATTCTGTCCAAAAGTATTTGGTTCTTTTGGCAGCCTTATCTTCTCAATGGCTTTTTCTTTCACCTCGGTGAAAAGCATTTGTTCCTTCCCTCTCCCTCTCACCAGTGCATGGGGTAATCCACTCGTCTCATTCACCACTGCAGAGGCCTCCTGTGTGTCCCCTTGTCCTGGGGGCTATGCTGGAAGACAGCCCCTGGCCCCCCAGCCCCAAGTCTCCAGTCCTCCTCCTCAATCCACCACCCTTTTCTTCCCCCGATCTTCTGCTCTGTGACCCCCTCCCCAAACTGACCATATTGTCTGCAGTCAATTCTCAATGTTTTTGCTGCAGTTGCTCCATTTCCTCACCCTCATGTCCTGCCAGGCACCAAAAGATATGGTATCTTGTCACACAAAGGAGCCTTTAATCACCTCATAGTGAGCCTTCACTTGTACCTCAGCTCATGGGTGGCATATGAAGGAATTTCCTTCATAGGTTGATAGGCATGGGCACAGCACACATGTCCTTGACCTTTCTGTGGTAAAAGGGAGATTCTGACACACGGGTACCCTGAGTGCTTCAGATCACTGTGTCACTTCAAGGAGGGGTATGTGCTCTATGTGTATGTGAGGTTTATATATCCTATCAACAGCTATCTTTCCTCCTCATGTCTCATTTTCGTTAATACCTCTCCCCTTCCAGGAGGGATTGGCATTTTGGTTAGAGATAGGTTAGTCCACCACCCTAAAAGGAGACTGACAAGCGGTCTCTCTCTCTCCCTCCCATGCACAGGAAACAGTATTGACTGCAGATGCTGACACAGCTCTTTGTCCGCCATTGTTCCTCATGTTCCAAAAGCCTCTTTATTTTTCCTGCTACTACAAATTCCCCTTATTTTTGGCATTCCTCCTTCCCTTCAAAAGAAAAAGCTATGACTCTCCATTCAGAAAAAAATGTGAGAAACAATTTCATCCCGCCATGAAATTCCGTAACTGCAAGTACTGCCTCCCAAAACATGACAAAATCCTCCACAAACAAATATTCAGGAAAACCTCCATCCATACATGCCTTTCGTTTTGACCAACATGCACCTTAGTATTTTGGATGAATGTTTCTTATGTTGCAATCATTTAGTTTCATAAAGAAATATGACTGCTTTTAATGTAACATATTTACATAAATAATGTTAAATACTCTGAATGTATTGAGGTTACTTTAATCCATAATTCTTTGATAAGTACAAAAAAGCTCTAAATTCATATCATTATTTGAAATGGAGGCTTCACTCATTTCAGATAAAAAGTTATCATTCACAACTATCCTTTACTTTCTTCTTCATTTTTTTTTTT